>OY744538.1:43535893-43988393 GCA_963556195.1 Sepiola atlantica | reverse complement strand
TGACAAAAAAAATGTATTCCTCTTCATTTGAGTAGCTTTTTAGAGAAATATTCTACTATTCCACTCCCTTCCTTTATCAGTTTTTTCTGTACATTTCAATTGAAATTAATAACTACTGACCTCCTACCCCACCCGGAAAAAAATAAAAACAGAAAGCTGTGAAAAGAAAGGAGGTTTTGTGTAAATGATTGCATTGCCAAACTATTGGGTCTCCAAATAAAAAATAAATAAATACAAAAAAATAAAAAAAATAATAAAAAATAAAAATAAATAAATAATAAATAATAAATAAATAAAGAAAATTTTTTTTTTTAAATAAAAACACTTAAAAAGGTGAAACTGCATAATTTTTTTAAAAAATAAATAAATAAATAAAAGGTGATGCAAAATGATAAAGCATCAAAAAAGGGGAGGGGCTCTAAGATATTGAAAAGACTTAAAGTCGCTTAATTATTTATTCATACAAAAAACGAAAAAAACTTTTTTAAATAAAAGTGTATTATTAAAAAGTAGTAGTCATCATTCATCATCATATTCAGTTTAACGCCTGTTTTACATGTTGGCATGTGTTGGACGGCTTTCAGAAACTGATTTCTAAACTAAGCAAATCTTTATTTATCCATCTTTCTCTCAAATCTATCCTTATCCTTCCCCTGCCAACTGACCCTGTTACCTCAACTGTTTTACGTCTACTAACCTAAGAACTTTTATCCATTCTTTCAGTGTGACTATACAAACGAAGTCTTCTTTTCTGCACATATCTCTCTATACTATCCAGATTTAATCTTTCTCTGGGGTCATCAGAACTAAGCCTGTCTTTAAGACTCACATTACACATCCATCATATCATTCTCACATGAATTTTCTCCATGCAACACATGTCCTCAACCCGCACTGGTCAGGTTTCACTTCCATACATCACAACTGCGTACACATATTCGATAGACTCTTCCCTCCGTCGGCAATGGTAACGCTCTGGTGGTTAGTAACGGCAGAAGTTTCCTGAACTCACTCCATCCACTCCTACAATCACACTAGCACCTTCTCCTCCCTGTGCTCCAATGGTATCACCAAGGTAACAAAACTTTGTAACGACCTTGCATTCCAAATATACTTTCTTACAATCTGAGTTCTCATCCGTCTCCATTGTCTTACACTTTTTGTGCACAAACTGATTATCCTCTCTCAACCTACCTGTAATTCCACTGCACTTCTTGTGTACCCAATGTTTACAAGTACCACAAAAAATTGACTTGTATCCGACTCCCGTTATGAAAGAAAATATCTAAGCAGTTATAAATAAATTATATGCAAGAATAAACCAACACAAAAAGATATCTATTATATAAAGGATAGTTATCTTTTCTGTCTGTATGTTCGGTTAAAACTCAGTAACTACTAAAGATACACTTACAAAACTTACATCTTCTGATTAAGTATTACTCAAAGCAGGTTATGGTAAAAAGAATTACTGTAATATTTATTCATTTGAGAGTCACTAGCAACAAAATTAGTGACTGGAGTAAGAAAAAAAAGTATTTTCATTCAAGAAAACAACTATAAATAGTTTATTTCCTCCATAACAGATTAAAATTTTAAATTATAGAAAAAAAAAATTGTAATATAGAGAATCGAGGCTGGGAATAGGAGTACACAAGTTTTCATTCCCGGGGAACACTGAATAGCCCTGCTTATATTCGATAACTGTTTGGTTGGTATGGTTTATGGCATAGCAACATTTTTAGGGGTATTTAATGTTAAATAGTGTAATATATTCAAACATTTGTCTTTTTAGATATCTTATTTTAATCAGTAATTTTATTTTAACTTTTACAAACAAATTATATCAACATCACAATCAGCTTTTTTATTTATTTATTTATTGATGAATGATCACTTATAGTTAAAAGCCATTAATGTCAGTTAAATGATGATGAATATTATGAGAGGATTGAAAATAATGAATGGAATGAATAAAATTTGATGACTTGTGAGGGTTGTTTATGATGAGTGTTTATTGACATTTGAAGATAACGATGTTGTAGGTCTCAGGTAAGCAATCTTGTGGCAACGTGTTCCCTAGATGGGAAGTTCTTAACTAGAGTTTCACAGAATATATAATATATGCAGATAAAATTCTAAAATATCTTATCAGATAGACCCCAAAAATGTCCTTGTAAATTCATTCGTTTACCATTATTTCTGGATTCATCAACTTTATTCTTAATATGTGTTTAAGTTGGTTTGGAAATTCTTTACCAAAAAATATATTACTCTATTAGAAAAAAAAAATGACATTTGAAATAAAATCTTTTCATGAGACATTTTACTAACATGAATTAACTTTTGTTTGGTTTAAAAAATTTTTTTAAAATTATTTGTTCACCATAAGTTATTAAAAATTATCTGTATTTACACATTGTTGCCCGGGTTGAGATAGATTGCAGGCTTAGAGAAAAATAATTCAAAATAAAGTCAGGTTTACAATTTATTTTTTTAATAGGATTAAAAAAAAATCGTTTTAGTTTTCCCTTATTTTTTAATTGTGATTTCAATGAATATTAGATTTAATAGTAAAAAAAAAAAAAATCACTCACTGAAACATTCATAAAGTTAGTTATATTAATACAGTAATGAGACTATTAATTTTTATTCATTGATTACAAAAATAAAATGCAATATTTTAATACCGAATACATATAACATATTTTCTTGTATATAACACAATTTGGCCTTTTGGCGTGGAGCAAAGTGTAGTATCTGTTCTGATACTACACTGTCCTCGGTCAGTGAAGGTTGATCCTTCTAAACTGAGGTAATTGTTTTTATTTTCATCCCAATCCAGAGTGTTCCTTTTGGGGGAGCTGGATTTCCCCCACATTAAAAAAATACAACCTTGTATCTCTGCCTCGTGGGGAGGCAAATAAATAGTGACCCTGTGAGTCTAAAGCTACAAAAGAACAGAAATAATTTACATCCTTGTGTATAATATGACCTTGTAAAGAAAGCCATCTCTATGTACATTTATTTTGCAAAAGTGTCAGATTATCCATAAAATCTCAATTATGTACATTACTTCAAAAAAATTTTTTTTTTGTTTTCATAAAAGAAAATAAAAAATAAACCGGATGTTTAGCCAGTATCTGTTCTAATTTCAATTTCCAAATTTTCTAGGAACGATGATACGTAGAGATATGCAGTAATATTTGAAGGTGTGTTAATTCATCAATCATACTTTCCTGATTGATTTGACTGTAAAGGATTCACTCCTAAACTAATTAAACAATCATTATGAATTTTGGAATACAGCTGCTAAGCGTAATAAGTCCAAATGTGGGCTATATTTTTTTTAATTTAGTTTTACGCAAAGGGGATGAAAAGGGTATGGAAGCTCTTTGAGAAAATCCAGATACCTCCGATTTTTGTGAAATTTTAACAATAGGTATTAGAAATCAATTAATAAATATTCCCAAATTTCAGTTTCTTTGGAGTACTTTAAAGAGATTTTTGAAGGAATAATATTAGCATTATCTTACATTTGAAAATTCACATATTTCAGATTTGCATTGAATTTGAGCCGTAGTTATTAGGCACCAATTAAGCAAGATTCCCTGAATTTCATTTTCTTCTCGAGCTTTTAGGTCTTAAATTTTAAACATTTTCTAGAATCAAAATAATGTAATGGATTTGGATCAAAATTGGAATAAGGATTCTATACATAAGGTTTAATATTAGTACACCTTGATTTTAATCTTCGTAAGGGAAGAAAACAGTGACGCATAACTGTTCTGTTCTGGGGAATTCATTTTATCAGTCCTGGGTCAGGTATTCTAGTTTCTCTATATCAATAAACTATCAAACTAAAATACGAATAAATATTGCTGATATATCAAATAACTTTTGTAATTCTCAACATCTTTTTCTACTTTGTTACTGTGCTGAGTGTGTTTGTAATCTTGCCATTTCAAATATGAGGGTTTTTTTTTTTTTTAAAGCAGAGTAAAACATTTCTCAAACTATGTACTTGTGACCCCCCCCCCTTTATTGCCTAGAATTATCATTCAAAATATCTCATTATACATAAGATACATAGGTAAATTAAAAATAAAAATTTAATTCTTCTTCTTTGCCTGTCTTTCATACGACAGTTACCCACTTTTTTACATAGTCATTTGCATTATTGTTGTACTCTGCAAGATCTTTCAAGCTGCACTGGTTAGGCAGTAGAGGGCAGACATGGCAGCGTTGCATCGTATGGTCCTCCTCTTTACATTCGTGGATGGTTGGGTCAGCTTTGTAGCCCCATCTAGTCATAGCAACTTTTGATTGCCCCATTCTCATTCTTAGGTGGTTGAGCACCTTCCACTGAAGCCAGGGCATCCTCGAACCCGGAGGGAAGGCCTCAGAAAGGGAGGACTCCCATGCCAGCAAGAAGGGGATCACCCCCCCCTCCAGCTGCCTGTTCCACAGCTGTAGTCAGGTCTCTTCCTGAGATGTTTTTAAGGAGTGCTAAGCAAGTGAGCTGCAGGCCATTTAGACCGGCAGGCCTCAGGCATCCAGAAAAAAATTGAATTGAATATAAAATGTAATTGAATATTAAATATCTGTTAAATTCCACTGATTGTTTCTAATTCTATATTTACTGTGATCCAACATGGTTCTTAAATCATAGCCAATGAAAACTGAATCGTTGTCAGTATCCGGACTTGGAGTAATTTCATAATTTTATATTGATGAGATGATGTTGCATGTTTTAAAGATTTCAACAAAGAAATATTTGTTTGTTTTTAAATTGTTAATATGACTTCATGATTTTTCAATCAAAATGTTCATGAACCGGCATTCCTTTCTCTTTCATTTTTTATCTTCTTTCTTATTCTACATTTTCATTTCAAGTCACCTCCTCCTACAAATAACTCCTAAACCGGAAATGTGTTCATCCCACTTCCCCTTTTTCATACAAAACGTGACACGTATGGAACGTACTAGTATTAGTATTTGAATTCCAGTCAAGAAATCACAAATCCTCACATTTGGATAATATTAACATTTTTAAACAGTTAAGTATGCATGCCAAAATCTATGTAAATACATTAATATGTCAATTCTACTGTGAAATTTTAATTAAAATTTGCAAAATAAATAAATAAATAACAGTCATTTTTCATCAAACTTTTATTTAGAGTTTAAAATAAGCTAAGTGAGTAATGAAATTAATGTTGAAAATGACCAATAAAAGACAGTGATCCATCCGCAAGCCAATTACATTCCAAGAATTTTTGTTGATTTTCCAAAATATAATTTTTATTCATTCAGTTATGATGATACACAGCAGAGGAAAAGAATAAGACAATTGGGAAGAGATCAAAGATGAGTCACAGAGAGAAACATTGTATTATTCTAAGAAAAAAGAAAACGTTTATTTTTTTGTTAAATATTAATACCAGCTTGCTTTGGAATTTTTGAGATGAGAGTTGATCATCTGCGTTATCGGAGTACTATTCTCATCTTAGTACCGCCTGAACCCTCAGCCTCCAGAAAATTGCCACTTAGAACTGATTGTTACTCAACACCTTTATCCATTGCACCAGAGGTCCAATTCTAGTATGAATTTCGGGGGGTTTAAAACTAATTTTGTTTTTTAAATGTGTAGTATTACGACATATATATATATATATATATGTATGTAATTAGAAAGGGTATTTAGACATATTTTTTAAACCATTGTTTCGTAATAGTATTATATTTGTCTTGAAAAAACTATAACAATGTGTAGTGTTAAAATAAATAAAATTTATTTTAATCTGAGCTTTCGAGAAATACAATTCTCCTTTTCAAAGTAGTGTTTATCTTTTTTTTCTTTTTCTTCATCATCCGATGGTAATGGACTTTTGGGTCAGAAAATCACGTTATGTCTGCAAGCGGAAGTTACGCCAATTTGAATTAGAAAGGGTATTTAGACATTTTTTAAACCATAATCTACTATTTATCATTATTTGTTCTCGTATTGTATTTAATTTTATACTAAGTCTACTTAGGAGGCCATTGTCAACGAACATATGCGCTACTTCTTTTGCGATACTAACTAAAAATAAATAAAAATTACTTAAGACTTCTACCCGATCATGGCTGATGAAATCAAAACAATCTATCCTTGTGGATTAAATAAAGGGTTCAGTTTAAAATTAAGTATAGATTCCAGAGTTCAAAAAGATGCATTTGAAGAAGATTGGAAATTACATCGGTCAAAACATTGTGCAAATAACATCCAAATGAGAATAGTAGTCTGAATAATCCAAATAAAATATCGGCTTGGATGAAAAAAAAAAAAAAAAAAAAAAAAAAAAAAATCACAGGATCAAGAGATATTTTTTAAAAATTTTTTTATTCTTGTTATTTATATTTTTTTCAACTATTGTCCTTATCTTTGTTATTTTCATCACATTTCGATCATTGTACTCTCTGGCCTTCTACTGGTGACTTTTTGTCATAGTCATTAACTTAATAGGAATTTCAAAACTGAACTTATTATTTAATCCAACGCTCTCATTCCGCATTGCTTGGCTTTTAGATATCTCATATCAGTTAATTTTTTTTTAAGTTGCTAAAATTTGGGAGTTCAATCCTAGGTCAAGGAACTTAAAAAAAAAAAATGGATATTGCGCATCGAAAAGACATGGAATGGCAAATGACGTCAGTCTCCTCCAGTGGATTAAGTAATGGGTTCAGTTTCAAATTCCTGGAAGATTACCGAATACAATCAAAAAGCACCTGATGAAGGTCAGAGGAGAGTACAATGCTGGAAACGTGAAAATATAAGGATAACAATCTGAAACATTAAGAGTGACCAATTAAAAAAGAGAGACTTAATTAGATTTAACCCGTATATATTGAGGAAGCCTTGGGGATAACAAAGATAAGTTGTAAGTTGTCAATTCAAAATTGACGCATGGGAACAGAAAAGACAAAATGGAAGTATGAATTAACACGCTGGAAGTTGGAGAGAATTCGCTTAAAGGTAGAATGTAATGCACGTGTGAAAAATTTAATACTTAAAAATAGCCAGTAGTAAACTATGTTCCTCTATCTCTCTGCCCGAATAATGTAACCGAGATGAATAAATAAATAACATGTATTTTGGACACAAATGTCTTTGCGTTAATTATTGGTAATTAACAACAAGCCGGCTAGAGAAAACAATTTGTGAAGAATTCTCCACCAGTCCCTTGCAGAACAGAACCCACAATCTGACCAAGTAAGTCTTATCTCTTAATCTCATCATCATTGTCACTTCAGCATCTTAGAAGGGATTCAATATGCAATATAACCATGTTCTTTGTCTTTTAATAATTGGGAGATTTGGAACCAATTTTGGAAAAAAATTTCCAATCATTTCTGTATGCTACCAGCATTTTGATAGATTTATTTTAAAAACAAATTTAGTTTCTATATTGTGTAAAAACGAAAGTAAAGAGAAAGAGAGATAGTTAAAGGAAAGAGAAAGATGCAAAATGAGTATGTAAAAAGAAAGAGAAAAAGCAAAAACGAGAAAGTAAAAAAAAAATGTAAAAAGAAAGAGAAAAAGCAAAAACGAGAAAGTAAAAAAAAAAGAATGTAAAAAGAATGTAAAAAGAAAGAGAAATTAAAAAGAAAGAATGTAAAAAAAAAGAAAAGAGAAAGCTATAGAAACTAAAAACAAATCAACTACTTAAAAATTAAAATGAATTATTGAATAATTTATGAAGAAATTTAATAGCATCATAACACAATAGATTATCTTTACAAAATTCATTAAGTTGATTACTAAACTTTTAGGAGGCTATAACAATAAACTAGAGTAGAAGAACTCCACCACCTAAGTGCTGCAAGCTTCATAACCATACATTTAAAATTTTCCAGAAAGCCACCCTAATCTTATAATAACTCATGTAATGAACACCTATACTTTTTTTTTTGTTATTTTATTTAATCATGTTTAAGATACCAGCAAATACAATATAATTTAATTGTGTTAGGGTTATTCAATAAATTACTCTTTTTTATGAGGAAGTTTTTAAATTTTAAATCATACAGATTTTCAAAACCGTGAAAGTGACAGAATTTAAGTTTGGGCCAGATTAGCGCACATGCGAAGTAAAGTTTTTGTATTTTTAATATGTTGTTACTATTAAAAGATACTTAAATAATGTTTACTATAACATTTTAAGTTAGGGATAAAAAAAATAAAACTAAGGAAAGAGATCTCCATGGAACTATTGAAACAATTCTTTCTTTGTTTCGATGGACGGGGTAGGTAGTCCTGGCTCTGCTTACTAAAATGGATGATCGTATTTAGGGAATCATCCGGAATGCATCGTTTTCACTCAGCATTTTATGCATTAAATTACCCCAAATGAGTTGATATGCCATAAAATATTTGAACAAAATCTGTACTTAAATTTGTAAATATTTCTAGAAACTAAACTTAGAATGGTAATTCATAAAAATTTCTTCTAAGAAGTAAATTATGAATTACTAATTTCGACGACAAGAAAAGATGTCATCTGACTCAATCTCTTTAAGTACTTCCACAACTAAATGGAATCTTAATATCCTGAAATTATCCCATCATTAACGTACAAGTAATTTTGACCCTGAAACAAGCTTTTCTTAAATCAAAGTTGTTCAAATACAAGGAAAAAATGATAGTGAAAGATGAGACATCTTTTTTTGTTTTGAATGAATTGACTCAAATTACAGCGTGTAAAATTCCTTGGTTTCCTTTTTCTGTTCAAAACCAAACTCATTTCCGGTGTATCTTCTTGAAGTAAGTCATAATCAACTCAAATGATTCTATCAACTTCTGAAGAGATTGTAATCTGTTGATGCAAGGTCTGGAGAATATGGTGGATGATGCATAATTTCTAAAAGAAATCCCTGAAAAATATGCCTGGAAAATTATGCATCACTCAGTGAATTTTACATAAACAGATTACTATCTCCTTAGATGTTTGCAAAATCATTTGAGTTGATTAAGACTTACTTCGAGAGAAGTCGACAAAGAGGTTTTGTTTGAACTGTAACTACAAAATTTTATGATGACGACAATGACATAAACTCCATTTCCCTGGGGGGTGGGAGGTTTATAGGGGAACTGCATGGTAGGCGTCTATAATGCAGCATGTCTTGGGCTGAAGAAACCTAGGACCGCCCATTTATCTCCAGACCATACTACATACAGTACCTGATATTCTCAAATGGTCACCCATCTGAGACTGGCCAGGCTTAATATTGTTTAACTTTGGTAATCTAATGAGAACCAGTGTGTCAACTTGATTATGCTTTATTTATGAATGTGGCATTAAAAAAGTTATTCACAGTTAGAAAGAGAGCATAGAGAAAGATGGTGACGACGTTAACGATGAAACCAATCTGCCGTTTTGTTTCTTTTATTAAACCTTAATAAATGGACGGAACTTTCATAACAATCGACTACACACTAATTTCCTACTATAATTTGAATATAGTTTTATTAGCATAAATATAGGAATTTAGCATATACTAGATTTACCACGACCCGTTAGGTCACAACAACTTCTTCCTTGCATAGTCCAGCATCATATCGCAGAGTCCGCAGATTTTATAAAACAGCATTGTCTTCAAAGATAACTCAATCCCATAACTAAGGTATATTTTAGCATGTATTTTATATGATTAAAGGTTTTAGGAAAACCAATGGTAATTGACTCAGCTTTAGTATAATAGTAGATGGATAGCTTGTTTTGTAATAAGATTTATGTTGTGGCCTTGAAGGGCCAGTAATAATTAAGACAAACAATCAAGAGTGGTATAATTAACAAAAGGTTTTAGGAAAACCAATGGTAATTGACTCAGCTTTAGTATAATAGTAGATGGATAGCTTGTTTTGTAATAAGATTTATGTTGTGGCCTTGAAGGGCCAGTAATAATCAAGACAAACAATCAAGAGTGGTATAATTAACAAAAGGTTTTAGGAAAACCAATGGTAATTGACTCAGCTTTAGTATAATAGTAGATGGATAGCTTGTTTTGTAATAAGATTTATGTTGTGGCCTTGAAGGGCCAGTAATAATCAAGACAAACAATCAAGAGTGGTATAATTAACAAAAGGTTTTAGGAAAACCAATGGTAATTGACTCAGCTTTAGTATAATAGTAGATGGATAGCTTGTTTTGTAATAAGATTTATGTTGTGGCCTTGAAGGGCCAGTAATAATCAAGACAAACAATCAAGAGTGGTATAATTAACAAAAGGTTTTAGGAAAACCAATGGTAATTGACTCAGCTTTAGTATAATAGTAGATGGATAGCTTGTTTTGTAATAAGATTTATGTTGTGGCCTTGAAGGGCCAGTAATAATCAAGACAAACAATCAAGAGTGGTATAATTAACAAAAGGTTTTAGGAAAACCAATGGTAATTGACTCAGCTTTAGTATAATAGTAGATGGATAGCTTGTTTTGTAATAAGATTTATGTTGTGGCCTTGAAGGGCCAGTAATAATCAAGACAAACAATCAAGAGTGGTATAATTAACAAAAGGTTTTAGGAAAACCAATGGTAATTGACTCAGCTTTAGTATAATAGTAGATGGATAGCTTGTTTTGTAATAAGATTTATGTTGTGGCCTTGAAGGGCCAGTAATAATCAAGACAAACAATCAAGAGTGGTATAATTAACAAAAGGTTTTAGGAAAACCAATGGTAATTGACTCAGCTTTAGTATAATAGTAGATGGATAGCTTGTTTTGTAATAAGATTTATGTTGTGGCCTTGAAGGGCCAGTAATAATCAAGACAAACAGAGTGTTATAATTAACAAAAGTATGTTATTCAAAATAGGTAGATTAACTTACACCATAATAATTTGCAACTTGATTTGCGATATTTCTTGATTGATTCAAGCTGTTTTCAGATAATTATCTGGTGGTGACTGATATATTTGTAATTTTACATTCACATAATTGAATAAAGCAAAATCTTCATTCATCATCAGCTAACACATGTAAAACATCTTTGGAAATAGCTTTTAAATCAAATGAAAAGAATATTTTTAAATGTAAACCAAATATTATATACTATGTGTGAAATCCTAATTCTAAAAAAAATGTATATCTCTACTAGCGGGACCCATGTCCTGATGTTGCCCGGGAAAATTGAGGAAACCAAGTAAATTGACCAGAAAGACTCTTTTCATCCAAAATGCTAAACCTTTATCCACGATATAAAAAAATATTTGTAAATAAAGTGTCATGTTAAAATGAAAACAATAAAAGCAAATAGTTAATTAATGCGATATCCTTTTGCAAAGCAACATGCAAATTGGTTAACCTTATGACAGTGATCACTTACACTTGATCAGTGTATTAGAAAGCTATTGTTTTTTTGTTTGTGAATATGAATTTGGCATTTTAATCTTACTGTCAGTGCGACAAATGGCCCAACTTTATAAATATACAGATTACATAAGAAAAATCACACAAATTATAAAACCATTGTTGCCAAAGAAGAGAGCTTTCGAGCATTTTCTGAAATGTATATAACAAAGGTTTTCTTGATCCGTCCGACCAATTGTGCTTTATTCAAAAGCAATAAGAATAAAAAATAAAAAAACATTTTGCAGTACATTAAGTGAAAAAAGAAATAAAAAAACCCAGTGTATTTTCCTTTTGAACTGCGAACAGGTCAAGCATTTTATAGAGATTCCTTACATAAAATAAAAGATTATTTTCATAGTTGTGGTATTTGTCCTTGAGGTTATGTTTGTACACTAACCACAAACAAAACAAAAAAAATGTATATTCTCAACATGTGTCCACTCAATATGTCCGTTTTACAAATAAAATGCTATTTTAAACTGAAGCCTGATAAACAAAAAAACTTATTTCAAACTTCAATCTGACACATCGATGAAAATGCCATTTCAAACCGAAGCATGACCGACAGACAAGTTTGGATACATCTAATACAGGGAGAACCCCCCCCCCCCCCAAAAAAATGCCACCCATGGAATCATTACTAACTTTCTCCGATTCAACCATATTTGGTACAAATAAACTTCACTCCATGTCTGACTTGTCCACCAAGTTTCAGTGATGAATGCCCAACAGTCTTTGTTTTATCACCGTTCAATAAGCAGAAATGGATGCGACGTGCAAGTCCAATCACTACTGAACACGATGTAACAGATAACAATGAAGGGCAAATGGGGTGAGAAATTGTTAGAGGAGTAGGAAGGGGGTACATTAAACACAAAATCTCTTCATCTGAAGGCTGTGAGTTCAATCTCTGTACAGAGACGTACCCAGGCATGAAAGAAAGAAATAGACACCCTTATTATCATTAAAAACAAAGACTGCTGTTAGAGGGCCTTGACCACCATAGGCGAGATATTTTTTTTCTCCTCTCTGATCAATTGAACAATCACTTAGTTAACAATGGAAAGTGGAATCTCAAGGTTTGCGGCAATTTGATGCTGATATTCATTTTTAACTCAGGGATCTATACAGAAGTTCAAATGGAACGCGTCTATTCATTTTTATCTGCAAAACCTGTGGCGTAACGGATATAAATGCTAAGTAATAATCAGTTCTAAATGATAGTCTTCTGGAGGTCGAAGGTTCAATCCTCAGTGCGGGCGATACTAAGAATACAATTACAAATTACTTTAGACTTTTATACGATCATGGCTGACGGAACGAGAGCAAGCTACTCTAAAGTTCAACAAGACGCACCTGAAGAAGGTCAGAGGGTTACATCGACTGAAGCATTGTGAGAATAACATCCGATATGAGAACAGTAGTACAAATAATACAAATAATACAAATTATTAATCTTCATCTTAAAACTTCCGAAACATAATGTGAATAATTGTAAATGTGATATAAAAATGTTGTCGATTGTTTTCAATGTTTGGTTGATTTGTAAGATTTCTCTTAGTTGTCGTTAGATGAAAGGGTTACTCTAGTTCATCGTATATCACTTAGTGCAGTGTTTATTAGTTGGTAGTAGCCTTTCGGAGTTGGGAACTTTGGCAGGAGTCGGAAGACTGCTAGGAGTCAGACTCAGATTTTTTAGTCTCTGAATATTATAAGACTTTAAAATAATAAATCAGAGTCCCTATTTACTTGACTTTCCACGACGGCAAAAAACAGACACAAGGTCGTTTTTTATGTGTGTGTGTGTGGGGGGGGGGGGGGCTATCTAGCTCCCTCAAAAGGGATGGGACAAAAAAATAAATAAATTACCCCAGTTAAGAAGGATCTCTCCTCTTCTGACATTAACAGATACTACACTTTGAATTATTTATTTGCACAAAATATAAAAATTTACATTCAATACAAATTTGGTAGAAGGCCGTCAAAAGTATGGGAAAATGAGTGCCGTTGATCATCGTTGGTCTATAGTGATAAAAGTGTCTATCCTACTCTTGACTAGAATCATCTCAATCACCACAATACAGCATTTACTCTAGGGGGGTGTCTTACTTAAGATATCCCCAATTCGTTTAAAATTTTTATTTTCATAAATATAGTTATGTGTACAGAAATTCATTGGAATAAAAAGGGCAACTGGGGGGAAAATATTTGTTTAGTAAGACCCTCCCAACCCTTTTCTAAAAAATAGACTGCCCACTGTTTTCAGTTTGTTCAGAACTGAAAACAAGCAGGTCAATCTTTAAATGAGAGTGGGATCAAAGTGGGAGAAAAAAGAAAATGGAGGATGGAATTGGGAAGAGTAGGTGGTGTCCTTATACTACACTTTGATCCCAGCCCGAAGGCAGGTTGGAGTCGGACTTTATACCTTCCGATTCTGAAACTCTAGGTATGTACCATTCATTCTACTTGAGATAAAGTTAATCAGAAATGTAAATTCGCAAACTTCAATAAAATGAATAAACTAAATCAAAATATATTTCAAGATGACTTTGCTCCTATAAAAATTTGCATTTTTCTATTTTGTACTCGATGACGTGTGACCCGTTCGGCCAACATTGTACATTAGGTAAATAGATAGATAACAAAAGAAACTTTTCCAAATTTGAAAGAAATTTAGAAGCATTTAAACCGTTGAATAGAAAGTCATTTAAACTGGCTTTAAAATTCTTAGCAAATCTTCATGTATTTCATGAAGAGGAAAAATTTTCGACATTATTTACACATCCAATAATTTTATAAATAGATATTAAACCCCACATTAGCTTAACAACAATTAGTTATAGCTTTATAACAATGTGGTTCAATTAATAATTTAATTACCTAAGACAATAAAGATATAATTAAATTTAATTTTGAAAATCATATTAAAAAAAATATGAAAGTAAAAAGGAACTCCTAGGCAACACCGTATAGGTACATCTAATCTTTTATGTTTCTTTGTCTCAATAATACTTAATATCAGAAAGAATGAAAGTGCGTCTGATCAATTGAAGCTGGGTAATCTGTCGGAAAGTGCGTGACGTTGAGAAACCTGAAACCCATAATGAAACCTGGATAACATCACTTGTAGCAGGAAAATGTCTGTTATGAAAAAGTAAAAAGCATCAAAAACCATTTATGACTAATTCTCAAAGAGTTTCTTCATCTTGTCACACTTCCTAATATCTAAATATAGAAAAATGAATATATAAGTAAAATTTGGACGTTTTCTCTCTCTTAAATTTATCTGTTTTTTTTCTTTAATGACAGCAACACATTATGCAATGAATAGCAAAATAAAAGTCAATTAAATGCAAATGCATGTTGACAAAATTCTAAGAGAAAAAAAGTAAAAGCAAAAAAAAAAAAATTGTATTATGTAACATTAAACAAAAAATAGTTCATTTTATTTCTATGCTTACATACTCCCACATTCAAATTTTATTTCTATGAAAGGGTATATTCAAAAGATACAGCTACTGATGGCGAAATTTAGAATGTTGCATTCTATAGTTGAAGGTTAAAAAAGTAAAAATATTTCCCCCTTTTTTTAAATATCTATTGCATCCCCCTCCCCCATCTATAAGCTGACCTTCATTCTCTTTAGTTCGTTTGTGATTTGAACAGATTGACACCTGCCTTTTCACAAGACTTGACACCCCCCCCCCCCCCCTATTGAACCGTAAAACCCTTTGAACTCTATTCTACTGAAAGGTTACCAAAATTCAATTTAACCACTTTTCTTTTTCCTGTCTGCTTTCTCATTACTCTTCAATAATCTTCCTTATTCATTGGTAATGGCATCTCTGATTCTGATGTGAAAAGAACCCCCTTCCTTCTCAAGCATTTTGCATATGTGAAGAAGGTATAAATAATACTGAAATATCATGAACTAATAAAGCTTATCTAACATATAAAGTTATCATGTCAGATTTTCAATAGCATTCAAGCTCACAAGTCAAACTTTGTTTCTGGCTAGCCATTTTTCACTTGTTAATTGTTGTATCATGTTAATGACAATATAACATATTTTACTACAATTCATGTTTTAAAATACTTAGTTCAGCTTAGACGATTGATAATATGAATCATTTCTAAATAATCACCTACAAATGAAAATCAGCAAGGGGAATAAGTCATATTTTTGTTTGAATAATATAAAAAAATTTATCCACCTTACAACTACATTTCTTTTTCTTTTTCTGTAAGTTTTAAAAAGTGTAAACAAATAAAAATTAAAAACTAAAATCACTTCTATGCATCCTGGGAAAAGCCAGGTAGGCACAGCTAATTTCACATAAAAAGATTTTCTCATTTTTATTTATTTATATATATATATATATATATATATATATATATATATATATAAAATAATGACACATCCGATTCAGGGTGACTGAATGCAATATTCTGCATATTCTTAACTGCTTAGGAAGTGGAAAAATACTATAAAAAAAAAAAAACTGTTCTATCGCCAGTGAAAAAAAAATAAAACCACGTGTATATATAGCATTTAAGTTGACAAGTCAAACTTTGCTTCTGGCTAGCCATTTTTCACTTGTTATTGTTGTCTCATGTTAATGACAATATAGCATACTTATATATAAAATAAAAAAAGAAAAACCAAAATTATTTATATATCCATCAACATTTCGTCTTTATTTCAAGACTTTCTCAAGATGATAGATTTGAAGAAATTACATAGAAGTACAATATTTGAAAATATGTGATGCGTTTGTGACACAAAATAAATTTTTATTTTTCAAAACAGGTCTTAGAATTTTTTTAAATGTGGGGCGATTATGAACTGAAAAGACATTTCATTGCTTGTCAGCCATTTTTTCTCACCAGGCTCTGGTTTATTCGCGAAACCATTGAATAATCGATCACTCTATTGGATTTCTTTCTACCCAACAGAACCAAATAGAACACTCTTTGAAACTTGCTATTGTCTTAATGATAAATAGGATATATTTCTCTCAAATTCTTACAGCTACAATGGTGGCTACATTAAGGCACTAGATCTTGAGAGTGACTGAGGTTTAAGGTTCGAGTCATGTGACCAACGGAACAGTTGTATATAGATACACTAATGATTCTTAATGGAGATGAAACATGTGGATATAAAAAAATATATATTTATTAAAAATATGTAATTATATATACATCCAATCTTAAATGCTAAATTTCGTTTTTTTCTTCTTTTTCCACTTCATTCTTTCCAAATATGTTTTGAGGGAAGGATCAGATTTTCTTTTCGCCTGATAAGATCTCAGCTTCTAATAGCTGTTGAGCGATAACATCGACATACCAGTGTCGCGGATTATGTACATGTCTGTATAAATAAAAATAATAATAATATATATATATATATATATATATATATATATATATATATATATATAACACAATATATAAAAATATATTATGGGTAAATGTTCCAGTATTTATTTCAAAAGTGCTCAATACAAAGTAGAGCTTTATAATAATACATTTGCTACACAAATGCAAACGTTTCAAATATAGATTTCTTCAGGCCACTTAGAGCGACTTAAAGAAATCTAGGATTGAAATACATTTACATTTGTGTAACCATTTCAAACCTATGTTTTTATTATTATTATTATTATTATTATTATTATTATCATCATCATAATCATAGAGTGACGGATAAAACATTACATTGTAAGTATTATATATATATAAGAAAACTGTTTCTGAATAGATTTGTGTGGTAGACATAGTAAAAAGCCTTGTATGAGGATGAGGGTGGGTGGTTAGAATTGTTAGCAAGAAAAGGACAAACAAAACAGGAGAAACAAATCAGAGATGACTCAGAAGTAATAAAAAGAAGTTGGAGATAGGATATTTAAATTCTTAAGCTGAACAGATGGATGGAGGAGAAGGAGGTTGGGAGAGACAGGAATGAATGAAGAGAAAGAGAGGGGATGGATGGAGAGAGAAAGAGAGGGGGATGGATGGAGAGAGAAAGAGAGGGATGGATGAAGAGATAAAGAGAGAGGGATGGATGAAGTGAGAAAGAGAGAGGGATGGATGAAGAGAGAAAGAGAGAGGGATGGATGAAGAGAGAAAGAGAGAGGGATGGATGAAGAGAGAAAGAGAGAGAGATGGATGAAGAGAGAAAGAGAGAGAGATGGATGAAGAGAGAAAGAGAGAGGAGGGATAAATAGAAAGAGAGATAAAAAGAGAGAGATAAAGAGAGAGAGATAAAAAGAGAGAGAGATAAAAAGAGAGAGAGAGAGAGAGATAAAGAGAGAGAGAGAGAGATAAAAAGAGAGAGAGAGATAAAAAGAGAGAGAGATAGAAAGAGAGAGAGATAGAAAGAGAGAGAGATAGAAAGAGAGAGAGAGCTAGAAAGGTCAACATATGCACTATCACTGATATTGAGCACTCTTGCAGACATCCAGCGTTTACTGGGAATGAAAAGTGTTTCTTATATATTAAAAGAAGACGAAAGCAAAACATACAGTTATTATTTTAAATAGTTAAAAATAAAAAAGTTAAAAACCATAATTCTTAATAATCAATCTCTTCATTATTCTGATCATAGATTTCATGACAAAATTTCTAAAATTCAAGAGCTCATATTGAATAATAATTACAACGATTGGATTCCTCAAAACCTAAACAAGTTTTGTTTAATAATGTTACAGGGCTTGTTATAAATAAAATAAAGTATAACGTTGCTCGTTGTCATTTATAGATGTCAGACATGAATGAAAACCCCAACAAGATTATTGAAAACCCGTAATAAAAAAATAATACTTCTATTGGGTTCCTTGTAAAATTTTACTTGGAAAAACACTTATTTGCATCAGATTCAAAAGTCTTTCTCAGCCTAAAAGTTTTTTATGGCTAGTACTTTTCCCTTATTACTCACAAGGAATTGTCTGAACCATCCCTGTGACAGGATGCTAATCTGTTGCCGGTTTTACTTCCCAGTAATGCTGGTACCCACGTATATATCTGTGTGGAGCGTTTGTTTACAGTACCTAGCTCCCAAATTGTCACCCATCTAAGTACTGACCAGGCTCAATGTCGGTTAACTTTGGTGATCTGAAAAGAACCATGATTAAGCTGCAAACTGCTTATAGCACCAGGCATTACCAAATGGGCACTCATCTAAGCACTGAACAGGTTCAATGTCACTTAACTTCTGTGATTTGTGGGGAATCAGTGTTCAAGTGATCTATCTGAAACTTTCACTCACAATAGCTGAGACTCAAAAGACTTTACTCAACTCCAGATAATATACAAACTAATCTTCAAACTATAGATTATTGCATTCTTGACAAAACAAGAGATTTAATTCTATACATTTATTTCACAGGACCTTTCATTAAAAAACACTACTTATGTTTATATATATATATATATATATATATATATATATATATCTTTGCAGAATAAATTTTATAATACTGCGTTGAGTTTTCCATTGATTCAAAGTTTACTGTAATTTTGAGATCAACACATATGTGAAATGTGCATGTTAAGTGATGAAAATGCATTTTCAAATTTTTGCTTAACAAACGAAAAAAAATGCTATTTCAGATTTTATGGTCATACTTGTTTCATGTGAGGCACATAATGACGGCTGAGGACATGCATTGCATGGAGAGACAGTGATACAATGGATGTCTAATTTGAGTCTTAAAGTCAGACAAAGATCTGATATCCTCAGAGAAAGAAGATTAAATGTGGACAATATAGGAAGATGTGTGCAGAACAGGAGACTTTGATGGTATGACCACGTTTAAAGAATGGATGACAGTTCTTGAGTTAATAGATGTAAAACAATTGAGGTAGCAGATTCAGTTGACAGAGGAAGGCCAAGGAAAACATGCCAGTATGTAAAACGGATGTTAAACGGAATATGAGGATTTAACAATGAACGCATCAATTTTCATGAAGCTTGACCATTCAGTTTTTAAAATATTGACCATTCAGTTTGTTAAAATATTGACCATTCAGTTTTTAAATATTAAAAAAAACAAAAAATACATAAGCGTGAAGATTGACCGAAAAAAAGACAAGAAAAAGAAAAGCCTCTCATGGAGATACAAAAACATGTCTAAAAACAAACATGGTTTCCATCTATTTAAAATTAAGTAAAAACCAATTCTCGATCTGCATACTGATTATTCCTGTCAAACAAGTGACATAAATGATCTAAAAACAACCACTGAGTCGAGGGGGGGGGGGATAAGAAAAGAGTAAGTAGATGAAAACAGAAATTAAAGAATTCAATCAATTTTAGTCAAGATAAAACAGAAATTCTGTTTAAATAAATAATATCAAAGCTGAAGGAACAAAGGGAAAAATACTTAAACTAATAGCTATTTATATATATATGATTATTTTTATTTACACAGACATGTACAAAATCTGCAACACATATATATATATATATATATATATATATATACATATATATATATATATATATATATATGTGTGTTGCAGATTTTGTACATGTCTGTGTAAATAAAAATAATCATATATATATATATATATATATATATATATATATATATATATATATATATATATATAGTGTATAAGCAGCATATTTTTATTTAGGCAAACATCTCAATATTATAGACGCTCATTTTAAGCCATTAAAAAAATCTCAACAGTAAAGACTAACACCGCCCGATGATGATTTGCTGAATCAAATCGAAAGTACTTGCAAAAGACAGAAAAGTAAAAATGGAACAAGAAACCCATGAACTTACATACACCAATTTGAACGAAATACTAAATAAACTATTCGGAAAATTGAGAAAAAAAAAAAAAGTCTCATCAAGCAAAAACACTGTTTATTTAATAATGTTTGCATATATATATATATATATATATATATATATATATATATGCACACACATATATACTAGCTGGCTTTCCCACCTTCCTATCGCTATGCGATATTTGCTACTTGAAATACTTGAAACATTAATAAAAAAAATAATAAACATTTCATTCATAACTTTGTTGTAAACATAGAACAAAATCTTTCTCATTTATTCATATAGTTAGATAACTATTAACATTTTGGTAATTCCAATACAAATCTATCTTAAATATGAAAGGAAAAGAAATCAATTTGCCCTTTCACTTGCAATTTAGAAATGAATTGCAACTTGTAGAAAATCGAGTTGGTACCTCTAAAGAAAGGAGCATTTGAACACCAATGCTAAATAATTGTCCAGGAAATAAAACAATATTGCAAAACAGAATTATTTGTTACATTAAAATCAAAACAATCATTGAATTGAAAAAAAAAAAAAAATAAATAAATAAATAATAGTTAATTAATAAAATGCCCTTTTTCAAAAACAATATGCAAATTAATTAACTTTGTGACTGTTCTCGCATATATATAAGCAGTATATAAAAAGATGGTGCGTCTATCATGTAAAGTTTAAAGTTTTTTACTTAAAATAGGGCATTTTGACTTTACCGTTAGTGTGAGAAATGGGCCCAACTTTCGCATTTATTCATTTAGATATCTATTTTATTTTTATTTAAATACTATACATTACTGTGTCTGCCGACGATACCCGGGTTTCATCTATTTGGTCATCCTAGATTTATTAGAAAATTTGGCTGATTTATATTCCAGAAAGATTCATCAGTCCGGTTAGCAGCACAGAATCCAAAATCGGAAGTTAACTGGCTACTAGAGACAATCTCCTAAATCCCGAATGACCAGATAAATGAAACCCAAGTGTCTTCAGTGGACACACTAATGTATAGTATTTAAAAAAAAAAAATTAATATTAGCTATTGTAAAACCTATACTCAAGCACTTTTATGGGTTTTCTTTCTACTAACTTATGGCACATGCTATATATATATCCGTGACACAACCACTATTTGTTCCACTTTGATTCCATCTTGCATAACTGGGTGACAGACCTGTTGCAGGTATCAGCAATCATGGTTTTGTTTATGTTTTTCTTTACAAATTAAAAACTGGTTTGCAGTTACTAGTAGATGGTGTTATTTTTTAGTGTTTGTGTTAGTTACCTCCCTTGTTGCCATGAAAAAGAGTTATCTGCCCTCGGAGATGAGGTCAGCCATGACAGTTCGCTTGTAAACAAAAGTGCTTGGGAAAACACGGGACAATCATTATGCATCAAATGGCTTTAAATCATCATCCAACCTGTAAATTTGTTTGAAAAAGGTGTTAAGTTTCATAGTTCGTCCATTGATCTTTTTTGGTCTTTTATTAAACCGATAACAACAGTTATTATTAGACATAACAGCTTTCTTGATTACATCAGGTTGAATTCGATTACTGATCAACTTAAATAGAGAGAAGTCTTAGTAGTCTCAGGTGTTGGATGTTGGATAACGCAAATTAAAAAAAAAAAAACTCTTAGGTTCAGCTGGCTAAGAAGGCAACAAATGACACGGGGGGGGGGGGAGATTAAAATGTGTGTGTGTGGGGGGGGGCATGAAAAGGGAGTCAAAACTCAAAGTGAGTGGGAGGATAATTTACATTTTTTGTCTACTTAACCTTGCTAATTTATACAGATAGGGAAGGGGTCTCTGTTAGGCACTCAGCCTAAAATAATATGAAAGTAAGAGTGATCTTCCTTGTATTCCATGAAAGAAAGAGTTATCTACCCTTGGAGACGAGGTCGAGCCAAGAGAGTTTCAAAGCAGAACACTAAACAATCATTGCGCATCCAGTGGCTGTAAATCATCATCAAACCTGCAAATTTGTTTAATAAACGTTTTAAGTGTCATACTTTGTCCATTGATCTTTTTTGGTCTGATAACAGCACTTTTTATCAGATATAACAGTTTCCTTCTCAGAGATGAGTTGCTCTACAAACGATTGAGAGTCTGTTCTATCCTTCTATTTCATCCATAGCTGAGGAGAGGCGATATTAGTCAAAGTAATGCAATAGCTCAGACAACAACTTGAACATCAGGCCCACGGAGACAGTAACTATCACATCCATATATATTTTAACAATGTCTTCTAAGATCAATTGAACAACGATCTTTCCTGAATAGCCTTGAGCTGCAATAATCTGCTCTCTATCAATTATCTGACAATATACATCAACAAAGATTTTTAAAATGGCTTTAAATGTAGCTGAAAGAACAGTTAAATATGTAATTCAATGTATGTTTATCAAAAACAGAATCTAATTTTTTTTTCTTTAAATAAGAAAAATTACGTATATACATAATTATGAAAACAGTATTCAATCGATTTTCTGTAAAAAGAAGTTTTTTTTTTTTTCTTTTGTATAAATCCTATCTCTTTGGTTTATGCATTTTAATGCATGTTACATAATACAGATTGTTTTCAGAGCTCTTCTTTTTTTTAATGTCTTTAGAGAAAATATCAATATTTCTCTGTAGACATTCTGTGAAAAAGCAAATGTCTAAGTTTTTACTGATGCGATCTGTAGAGATGAAAGAAAGTAATTTATCTAAAATAATGAAGAGAATTATTCCTTTCAAACTCAAATCCAAACAAGATGCTTTTTGGAAAAAAAAATAAAATAAATAAATAAGCATACTTGCGTAACATCTATAAATAAAGGAGAAAACGTATGTATTAAACAAGGTTCTATAGGTTTATACCTGTCAGCAGTAAAGGTAGGATACTTTATTTTCTGTTTGCTTTTTTATACTTCATCTAAGTTAGTCTGACCCAGAGGAAGGAGGAGGAAGAAGGCAATGGCAAAAAGTGTTAAAAAAAAAAACTTCATTACAGGAAATGGTCATATATATTACATATATAAAGTTAGGTATTATTTACTCCTCCCCAGGAGTTAGGCACAAGGCCAGTTTTATCTTACTCCCACAAGTAAAATGTGACCCAAGATCGGGTCGAGAAAGTGGGATTTGAAAAGCCAGCGCTCGAGAGGTGAGCACTCTGGCCATTTAAAAATTGCCTGGGCAGCCCCGTCGGCATTCCCCGGTAGGGGCGCCTCAGACAGTAAGCAATAAACTTACTCCTCCCCAAAGAGGGGAGGCAAAGCCTGGGAGGGTGGACCTCCTAGAACTGCACAGGACAGGCGTGCAGTATCCATCGGAACAGATACTACACTTTGATCTTAGCCAAAAGGAAAGTTAGGTATGTTTATATGTTTAAATATTTTCATTTACAGGATTCACTCCTCACTCACTATTCTAGTTTGGCATCTGTGTTCGGTCTTTATACATCGTCTCCAGTGGACACGGTCATGAGGGTCCACCTTCACCACCTGCCACTGTATACGGTAATGCCCGATGGTCTCTCGCCAGGTTTTCTTTGGGCGTCCGGCTTTCTTCTGACCGACCACTTAATTGATCATTATGAATTTTCGAACACAGTTGCTAGGCACAACGGGTCAAAATGTGGGCTATATTTACTTTAATTTAGTTTTATACAAAGAATGGAAAAAAACGGGATTGGAAATCCTACTTGAAAATTCAGATTTTTGTGAAATGTTAACAATAGGTATTAGACATCAATTAATAAATATTCCTAAATTTTAGTTTCTTTGGAGTAGTTTAAAAAGGTTTTTAGAACCATATTATGGGCACACTCCTTCAATTTGGAATAAGGATTATAGACATATGGTTTAGTGTTATTATATCTTGATTTTAATCTTTGTAAGAGAACATAAAAGTGGTGTAAAACTGTTCTGTTAGAATTTATTTTAACCGTCCTGGGACAGGTATTTTTCTAACATTATATATAGACATATCTATCACATCAAGTCGGCATGCTGGAAGACCAAAGCTCTCTTGGGATGAGCTGTATAAACGTGACTGTGCGGTCCTGGGGATTGCAAACTTTGATCCTTACAACTGCCGAGCCTGGAGATGAAGATTTTGATCAAGACTGATTAGTCCTCTATAAGAGGGTGGAGCCTGTCTGTCAAAGGCCTGTTAAAAATAAATTGAATGATGATGATGATATATATATATATATATATATATATATATATATATATATACATACACACACTAATGTGAAAAATGTCAGCCGATGTTTGTTAACTACTTCTAAGCTATTAAACCGATACAGAAAATTTAGTAGAAATAATACCCCACCTACGCAAATTATCACTGGAAACCCAGCCCTCATCACAGAATGTTATTCCATATATGGATATATTTGACGAAATGCCCAAATCATTTTTTGTATTCTTCTGATCTTTTTTCACATAAAGTAGTTCATAAGGTTGTAAAGATTTTTTTTGTTTTTTTTTCATAGGTGTCCATCAAAAACTCAACTGAAAATATTTCTTTACTACTAATTCAAATGAGACAACTCTTTAAAACATAAAATTGGACAAATGCTAAAAATTTGAGAAAATTTCAATTACTAATGGGGAAGCTGACGGTGGTGAAGTGGATACAGCACAAACTAGTAACTCGGTGTGCCAGGTTCGAATCCTGTTGTATCCATAGCATCACTTTCACTATACCTTGTTGTGAGTACCCGATTCTAAAAAGGAATCGGGGAAACCAATACCAATTATAGAATCAAGCAAGTTATAAAAAAAACGCTAATTCATATAAAAAGAAAAATTACCAATGAAGCTGAACGGCACAAAATTTGAATGTTCTAAACTAGGGTTGCAGAGTAAGAGTTGGAAGGAATCGGACTCGTAAAAATAGTTGGAGTTAGAGCCAGATTTTTTTTTTTATCTCCGAAGAATCAACAAACAGTCTGAATATTAGAAGACATTAAAATAAGAAGTCGGAGTCAAATCTGGAGTTGAATATTTTGAAATTCTAGGAGACGGCATTAGTCATTATACTTTCCGATTCCTAATCCTGTTCTAAACCCATAATCAAGCTCTATTTTTCAGTTTTTTTATCAATAATTTGGTGTTTCACCTCTTTGCACTTATAAACAGGTCCAAGGATGTCTCACTATGATAAACCTATCTTGGGTACTTCTACTAGTATGTATATGTGTGTAGGTACAAAACCTTTATGGATGACTGTAGGATTCTAAATAGTTTGCAGAGATTAAAAGAGGACACAGCACTTTATGGTCCACATTAAAAATACCAGGCACTGCAACAGACCCCCCTTCCACCTGTCTTGAGAACCTCTACCTCTTGCCAGTCAAGCCTGGAAAGTAATCTGTGCTATGGCAACAGATCAAATACAAGCTATATTTCAACACAAAAGGCCTAAAAGAAGGTCCAACGGCATCAGCAGGTACCTACCTGGCAACATCGAAGCTACTCTTTGCCCAACAACCCACGGGAGAATTTGTGATTCATATATTGGCCTCAACAACCACATTAAATAGCACCAATGTCAACAGTGCCGATCTCTCATAAACTATGCCGCAAACATAATGGACAGCCTAAAGTGTGTGGTATCTTATAAATAAAAACATATCTAAAAAATACACAATGGTCTTTATTAGCGGAGGATACTTGCAAAATTAAAAAAAATAAAAAAATAAAAACCCTTTTCTTTTCACAATCCCTTCACACACACTTCATCGACTGTAACATACCTACATAATTGACTTCATGAAACAGATGAAAACTGACAGAAAAGAAAGTGGGCCAGTGCATTACTTACAAAGTAACCGCTAAAATACATGACCCTGTCTAATTCTTCTAACAGATGGCGTTAGAATTAACCCATACAAACAATATACATGAAAAGGAGACCAGCGGTTTGGGGGTCCATAGGCACAATCCATGGATGGCGGCATGGGTGGGGGGGGGGGGGGGGGCTGTCCCGCCGGTCCTGCAATCAACTATATAAAGTAGAAAAGGGGCCTTCCATAACTAAAAAAAACATCTTGTTTTCATAAAGAAATGCTGAAAAGAAACAAAGGGGATCTAACTTCTTCGAATATTTTTGCTTAACCCTTTCACACGAGGTACCAATTATCAAGGCCAAAAGCCACTCAAGGATAAGGGTTAATTAAATGGATGGATCATCAGAATGATGAAGAATATTATGAGAGGATTGAAAATGATGAATCGAATGAACAAAGTTTGATTACTTATGGCGGACGGTTTTTGACAAGTGTTTATTGACATTAGATTTGAAGATAATAATGTTGTAGCTCCTAGAGAAGCAATCTTGTGGCAACGTTTTCCAGAGATGGGAAGTTCTTGGAAAGAAATTCTGTTCATGAAAAATCTGTTTGATGTTAGGCACATGGAGGAAGAAAAAGTTTTTTGCAGTTGTGGTAAAAAAACGAGTTTTTGCTGTAAATGTATCACAAGGAGTAACTTCAGGAAGTTAATGAAGATATTCTATTTCACACCCACTAACATTTACTTCCAAACTTGCGAAATAGATTAGAAAAAAAGAAAGACCACTACGAGGAGAGGGTTAATCAAAATGTCATTTCGAAAGGTTTTTCACCGTATTCGCAAACCATTCTTCAAAAGTCAGGAAAACTGTTAGAAAAGCAATTAAGTTTTTGCAGAGCACAAATGATATTTAATCTCAACTTAAATGTTTTAAATATCAAAGAAAATAATGCAAATAATCTCTCTCTCTCTCTATATATATATATATACACACACATTATATACATATACATATACATAATTCTGCTGAGGTTTTTGTTAACATGTTATAAGATTTGAGACAGATGTGTAAAAATAATGTTGAGAGCAGTAGTTTTCCATATGAAGCTAGAGTAGACATAATGGTAGAATAGTAGAAAATTCCATTAGAAGTTAACAGACTAGAGTTATGATTACGTCATAGGCTATTACGTCATGAGAGGAAGCCTGTGGCAAAAAAGTGAGACCAATTTTGCTTTCTTTTTGGGTTTACAACGTCAAAGTGAGCAGACATCTTCTTTCAAGGTCCACCACTACTATAGAAGTGGAGCGGGGAAATGACAGCCCATTGAGATGTACATTGCTGTAAATTACTGGGTAAAATGAACTAAATCCCAGAAAAAAATAATGTCTTGTTTCTAAATTCCTGCCATTATTACAACAACCAGGAAAAAAAGAAGCTGAGAGACGAAATATCCACAGAGCGATTTGTGACGTGTCAACAGAACACGAGTCTGGACAGAACGCAGACCAAAGATGTTTGTTGCCGTCTGTGATCAAGAACAGCCTATCGTATTACAATGGCAAAGATGAAATGTACACAAAATCGAAGGTTTGGGTGTCATAATTTACCACCCCACCCACCAAAATATTAGGAAAAAAAAAAAAAAATAAATAAATATTAACTTATTTTGCATGTTCCAAACGAACCCAAAACATAAAATAGTAGTCGAAATAAATAGTTAGGATATATTAAAGTTTAATAAATTTTTAAATAAAAATATTCAACCGATATATTTAAATGTTCTTGAGTTAAACCCATGTCATGTGACTATGCTGCTTGTCACCTTACTGAATTTTTTTTTTTCATTCTCATCTCAGTCGTCATACTAAGAACTTGGCCTGAAGAAGCTCAGCTGATTTCCAACTGGAGCTGAAACGTGTCCACAAATGTGGAGCCAAAATGCTTGTATTAATCAAAATGTATACTAAATAAATATTATAATAGAGGTTGTGTATATGTTTATAACCAAAACTATAAACGAACAGTCACAATTGCCCTAACATTTTCAACCTCTTATTTTAAATTTTAGTTTAAAATCTTAATCGTCAAGAAATAATGTCTTAGATTATTTATACTGTTGACCTATCTAGTTCAAATATATATATATATATATATATATATATATATATACACACACACATATACACACACAACAAAATCGTGGTTCGCAGAGTGAATGGTACAGCTAATTAACATTCATTTCTAAAAATGGATTTTAATAATTCTAACACATTACTGATTTCGAATTCTTGGATTTTATTTTTATAGAAATTGTTAATCAACGCCTTTAACCATTGTGCCACAATGGTTAAAGGTGTTGCTTAACAACCAGTTTTAAGTGACAATAAGAATAACATAAATTAACACTTCTACCTGGCCATGGCTGATGGAACAAGAACAATGTACCTCTGAGAATTGAATAACACTCAAGAAGAGAATGGTAGTAATACAAACAATCCAAAAAATCCTCTCATGTCACATGATGAAATTAACCAATCAGCTATCTACTTCATAGGTGAATCCAGGGTCAAACCTCACTAATCATACTTAGATGACCTTTAGCATTTGGTAATCATTGAGCACTTCCAAAATGTATTGCTGTTGCGTGTTATATATTCGTTCGTTAATAGTTGAAATGGGATTATTGGTGAAAAAAGAAATGCCCAAATTAAACATTGAGAAGGAGGTATTAATCTATTATAACAATTAAGCATTGAAAAAGTGGTATAAATCCAGTGACAATTAAGTATTGAGAAGGAGGTATAAATATTATTAGGATAATTAACCATTGAGAAGGTGGTATAATATTATGAAAATAATTAACCATTGAGAAGGTGGTATAATATTATGAAAATAATTAACCATTGAGAAGGTGGTATAATATTATGAAAATAATTAAGCATTGAGAAGGTGGTATAATATTATGAAAATAATTAACCATTGAGAAGGTGGTATAATATTATGAAAATAATTAACCATTGAGAAGGTGGTATAATATTATGAAAATAATTAACCATTGAGAAGGTGGTATAATATTATGAAAATAATTAACCATTGAGAAGGTGGTATAATATTATGAAAATAATTAAGCATTGAGAAAGTGGTATAATATTATGAAAATAATTAACCATTGAGAAGGTGGTATAATATTATGAAAATAATTAACCATTGAGAAGGTGGTATAATATTATGAAAATAATTAACCATTGAGAAGGTGGTATAATATTATGAAAATAATTAAGCATTGAGAAGGTGGTATAATATTATGAAAATAATTAAGCATTGAGAAGGTGGTATAATATTATGAAAATAATTAACCATTGAGAAGGTGGTATAATATTATGAAAATAATTAAGCATTGAGAAGGTGGTATAATATTATGAAAATAATTAAGCATTGAGAAGGTGGTATAATATTATGAAAATAATTAAGCATTGAGAAGGTGGTATAATATTATGAAAATAATTAAGCATTGAGAAGGTGGTATAATATTATGAAAATAATTAAGCATTGAGAAGGTGGTATAATATTATGAAAATAATTAAGCATTGAGAAGGTGGTATAATATTATGAAAATAATTAACCATTGAGAAGGTGGTATAATATTATGAAAATAATTAAGCATTGAGAAGGTGGTATAATATTATGAAAATAATTAAGCATTGAGAAGGTGGTATAATATTATGAAAATAATTAACCATTGAGAAGGTGGTATAATATTATGAAAATAATTAAGCATTGAGAAGGTGGTATAATATTATGAAAATAATTAAGCATTGAGAAGGTGGTATAATATTATGAAAATAATTAACCATTGAGAAGGTGGTATAATATTATGAAAATAATTAAGCATTGAGAAGGTGGTATAATATTATGAAAATAATTAAGCATTGAGAAGGTGGTATAATATTATGAAAATAATTAAGCATTGAGAAGGTGGTATAATATTATGAAAATAATTAAGCATTGAGAAGGTGGTATAATATTATGAAAATAATTAAGCATTGAGAAGGTGGTATAATATTATGAAAATAATTAAGCATTGAGAAGGTGGTATAATATTATGAAAATAATTAAGCATTGAGAAGGTGGTATAATATTATGAAAATAATTAAGCATTGAGAAGGTGGTATAATATTATGAAAATAATTAAGCATTGAGAAGGTGGTATAATATTATGAAAATAATTAACCATTGAGAAGGTGGTATAATATTATGAAAATAATTAACCATTGAGAAAGTGGTATAATATTATGAAAATAATTAACCATTGAGAAGGTGGTATAATATTATGAAAATAATTAACCATTGAGAAGGTGGTATAATATTATGAAAATAATTAAGCATTGAGAAGGTGGTATAATATTATGAAAATAATTAAGCATTGAGAAGGTGGTATAATATTATGAAAATAATTAACCATTGAGAAGGTGGTATAATATTATGAAAATAATTAAGCATTGAGAAGGTGGTATAATATTATGAAAATAATTAAGCATTGAGAAGGTGGTATAATATTATGAAAATAATTAAGCATTGAGAAGGTGGTATAATATTATGAAAATAATTAAGCATTGAGAAGGTGGTATAATATTATGAAAATAATTAAGCATTGAGAAGGTGGTATAATATTATGAAAATAATTAAGCATTGAGAAGGTGGTATAATATTATGAAAATAATTAACCATTGAGAAGGTGGTATAATATTATGAAAATAATTAAGCATTGAGAAGGTGGTATAATATTATGAAAATAATTAAGCATTGAGAAGGTGGTATAATATTATGAAAATAATTAACCATTGAGAAGGTGGTATAATATTATGAAAATAATTAAGCATTGAGAAGGTGGTATAATATTATGAAAATAATTAAGCATTGAGAAGGTGGTATAATATTATGAAAATAATTAACCATTGAGAAGGTGGTATAATATTATGAAAATAATTAAGCATTGAGAAGGTGGTATAATATTATGAAAATAATTAAGCATTGAGAAGGTGGTATAATATTATGAAAATAATTAAGCATTGAGAAGGTGGTATAATATTATGAAAATAATTAAGCATTGAGAAGGTGGTATAATATTATGAAAATAATTAAGCATTGAGAAGGTGGTATAATATTATGAAAATAATTAAGCATTGAGAAGGTGGTATAATATTATGAAAATAATTAAGCATTGAGAAGGTGGTATAATATTATGAAAATAATTAAGCATTGAGAAGGTGGTATAATATTATGAAAATAATTAAGCATTGAGAAGGTGGTATAATATTATGAAAATAATTAACCATTGAGAAGGTGGTATAATATTATGAAAATAATTAACCATTGAGAAGGTTGTATAATATTATGAAAATAATTAACCATTGAGAAGGTGGTATAATATTATGAAAATAATTAAGCATTGAGAAGGTGGTATAATATTATGAAAATAATTAAGCATTGAGAAGGTGGTATAATATTATGAAAATAATTAAGCATTGAGAAGGTGGTATAATATTATGAAAATAATTAAGCATTGAGAAGGTGGTATAATATTATGAAAATAATTAAGCATTGAGAAGGTGGTCCAAATTCATAAATACAATTAAGCATTAAGGACAAAAGTGGTATAAATCCATTAAGACATGTTAGCATTGAGAGGAGGTATAAATCCATTAAGACATGTTAGCATTGAGAGGAGGTATAAATCCATTAAGACATGTTAGCATTGAGAGGAGGTATAAATCCATTAAGACATGTTAGCATTGAGAGGAGGTATAAATCCATTAAGACATGTTAGCATTGAGAGGAGGTATAAATCCATTAAGACATGTTAGCATTGAGAGGAGGTATAAATCCATTAAGACATGTTAGCATTGAGAGGAGGTATAAATCCATTAAGACATGTTAGCATTGAGAGGAGGTATAAATCCAGAGAGAATACACGAGTGGAGGAGATGGGGATCTTTGCAGATGGCAATCACTGCATCTGTTTCCTTCTTCCAACTTCTAGTCTATCTGAGATCTCAATTTATACCATTTTCAATGCATTACTAAGACTGAGTCAGATTACTGGCTGGGTCGACTTTAATGGAGGAGTAAGGCTGGTGGTAAAACTAGAGATGATATATTTATTCTTGAGGTTCAGGAATTCTTTCTCACCTCATTACGTCGAAGGCCGATTCAGAGGCATCGGCATTAACCAATGTCAAGAATTAAAGCAGGTGCAGCATTTGTAATCATTAGCTAAAGAAAGCTAAACACATTCTTACTAAAATATGAGGAATATGACAGCTGAGGTTCCCAGTATAATTATTTAGAACCAATGAGAATTCATAAGGTAAATTCCTTTACAATATCACAGAAGTTTTAATTAGCTATTTCGAAATGTTTTGGATTTTTTTTTGAGATGAGGATTGATCATTTGGATTATTCAGACTACTATTCTTATTGTGGATTTTATTCTCACAACAGTGTAACCTCTGACATTTTTCAGATGCATCTTGTTGAATTTGGGAATCTTTATGCCAAACTCTGAAATCTATACAGAATTTCAAGCTGAACTCTTTATTTAATACATGATGGTAGATTGTTCTCGTTCCATCAATCATGACCAGGTATAAGTCTTAAGAAATTTTAATTTTATTTTTAGTTTGTATTGTCTGTAGTGAGGATTGAACCTTTAACCTATAGAAGACTGTCACTTAGAACTGATTGTTATTTAACACTTTAAGATTTTATCCATTACTCGAGGCTCTATCACTGGAATTCTATACTGGCTGCCCGTGGGAGCTGCTATATGCCGATGACCTAGCGATCATTGATACTTCACTTCAGTCACTCAAGGAACGTCTGGATAGATGGAAGAGCAGCATGGAGGAGAAAGGTCTCAGAGTCAACATGGGTAAAACTAAGGTCATGATCGCAGGTCCAAACCTCAGCTTACTACAGAAAACAGGAAAATACCCGTGTGCTGTATGTCTGAAAGGAACTGGCAGCAACTCAATCATCTGCATTCACTGTTCAGGTTGGGTCCACAAAAGGTGCAGTGGCATAAAGGGCTCTCTCAAAGCAGATCCTCACTTTATGTGCTTTCGTTGCACCGGCACGGCAAGACCAATAGATGGCAGACCACTGACGGAGATGGATACTGGTAACAACAAGCTGGAAGTAGTGACAGACTTTTGTTATCTTGGAGATGTGCTGTCATCAGGTGGAGGCTGTGAACTCGCGGCAGCGACACGTTGCAAGTGTGCCTGGAAAAAATTTAGAGAGCTGCTACCAATCCTGACAAACAAACACCTGCCAACAACTACGAGAGGGCGTGTATACTCCTCATGTGTCAGAAGTGTGCTGTTGTATGGCTCAGAAACTTGGGCTGTCTCTGCTGGCATACTAAAGAAGCTGCACCGTAATGACAGGGCAATGGTCAGATGGATCTGTTTGGTGAGGCCTGAACAGTACGTTTCTTTTGAATCCCTGCTCTCACAGGTCGACTTGAAAAGCCTTACGGACATCATGCGGAAGAACAGACTGCGTTGGTTGGGTCACATTGAGCGTAGCGATGGCTGGATTGCTAAAGTCCGAAAGTTGAATGTGCCAGCAGAGAACATCACCACTGGCAGACCCAAGTTGACTTGGGAGGACGTAGTCAAACGTGATAGGAAGGCCATGGGTATGGATTCCATCAAACCTTGCCAAAGACAGGAGTGGAGAGGAAGACTTAGATTTCGAGACTAGACAATCAGGCCCCACCCTCATCAGAGGATTAATTGTGGCCTGATTCAACAAATAAACCGGTTGCTGATGATGATGATGATGATGATGATGATGATGACTCCACTTTGAATAAATGATAATTTATGAAAAATTAAGTTAAATTACTGACGTAATTCTATAATTTTATATGAATACAAGTGAAAACACTAGCAAAGCATTATTTTTTTTCAGTCATTTTTATGGAGCGTGTACACTAGTTTATATATATGATCTGGCATTCAAGTTTTGAATCTCAGCATGAAAGCACTTGGCATGTCAATACCGCTGTCTGTGGATGACTAATTTATATATATATATATATATATATATATATATATATATATATATATATATATATATATATGATTATTTTTATTTACAGACATGTACAAAATCTGCGACACTGGCATGTCGATGTTATTGATAATAATCATATATAAAAGCTCTATTTGATATTGAGCACTTTTTATAAACCTGGTTGAAATTCTTTGGATTACTACCCTGTGGATGTTTTACCTGGATTATTTTATATATATATATATATATATATATATATATATATATATATATATATAATAAATAATATTAAGAGATTTTATAAAAAAATGATAATGTTTTAAAAACGTTTTGGGAATTTCATTTTCAATGGAGATAATTTACTTCCGGCATTAGTAAAACGTCAAATGTTGTTGAGATATCAAGAACAGATACTACACTTTGATCTTAGCCAAAAGGCAAAGGAACCATAAAAAAAAATGACTAGGCATTTTTCAATAAAAATAAATAAATAAAAAGACTCAATTTAATCGGAATATCTTTTAATTCGGGTGGGTTGTGTAGTACTGTTTCTGTTGTAACAAGACCGTCCTCCCAGGAATTATCTCCTCCATAAAGGCTCAATATTTTTTCCTGAAAAATTATAAATATTCATAGTCTAGTTGCATAATGAAATTGTTAATCCTTATGGGAATGTAATAATGTGTTTGTTTGATATCATTATTTCATGTATTATTGTAACAAGTGTTGCAGTAATATCAATAATGAAGTCTAAGAGAAATCATCAAATCTGGTTTTTAGTCTATTAATACGTCCACTTTCACCTGTTTATTGTAATAAAAGCAGCCACAAAGACCTATTTAGTGCAACGCTATTGAAACACAAATAAACACAAGAAATTATACGATTTGCTTTTATAACATTCTAACTATTTGACTACTTAGCTTACAGGTTGGATAGAAGGTGTGAAGCAGAATGGTGAAAAAAACAAAAGACTTATTTATTTATTTATTTATTTATTTATTTATTAGGCTACTTTTAGAATCTCTTCTTAATCAATTCCATGTCAACTTTTAACAAAAGGAAAATAAATTAAAAAGACAAACGAAAAAACTATTATTTGTCAATTGACGATTTTCTAGAATTTATTTGATGATGATGAGAATGAAAACATGCTTTTCATTACCCCCAACACTGACACTAAGATGGCAGTCAAGAATGCTGGGATCAGGGACTAGATCTTAAATGTTGCTTTCTCTTCATAATTCAGACCATAAATTTTGATTCACCTAATAATTCAATAAATAGCTGCGACTGATAATTCACAAGTACGAAAAAAAGAAAACAAACCTATCTTCCCTAAAAAGAATTGTGCATTTTGATTGTAAAAGAAATTTTTTTTTTAGCAATTCAGTTGCTTCAAATCAAAATCTTATGACACTTTTGTAAAGTGTGGGTTGGGGGTGGATGAAAAAAGTCAGAGTAAGGGCTTAGGGTCAGTGACTCAATCTATAAGGTCACATCTTTTTCATTTTATTCTGTCATTTTATTTTGTGTATATGTTCGCTTGATGATCCCAACATATGTATTAGGTTGAAACGTAACATCACTCAATAAGTCCCCGACCTGATATATAGATGGCGTCACTAATTGAAAAAAAAAAAAAAAAAAATGATTTTTATAAAGTACTAACATTCAAATGCCAGATGTTAAAATTTGAGCCAAAACAGATTATTAGTTTACAAATTACAGTTAAGTGAAGCGACTGTTGCAAATTTTCAAAACAATGGAAAAATCTGAAATTTGTGTTTTGATAACGCATTCTGATGCGTGCTGTTCAAGCGAAACAATTGCTTGATAAGTGTTATTCATACTTTGTTCCGTTGAAAACAATGGTTAAGAGGTGGTATGCTGACTTTAAATTGAAGTTGCGTGAGATAGCAGAGGAGTTGAAGATATCAAAAGGCAGTGTATTCACCCTTTTGCATGAACATTTGTTAATGCTGTATTCAAAGTGAGTGTCGCGTTTGCTCACAGTTGATCAAAAACAATGTATCGATGATTCAGAGCGTTGTTTGCAACTATTTCAACGCAACAAAAAGAAGTTTTGCACCAATATGTGACAATGGATGACACATAGATCCACAACTTCACTCAGGAGTCAAATCGGCAGTCAGCTGAGTGGACAGCAGCAGGTGAAAGCCGTCCAAAGCGACTAAAGACGCAAACATCAGTAGGCCAACATATTTTGGGATGAACAAGGTATTTTGTTTATCGATTACCTCAAGAAATGAAGAATCATCAATGGCGAATATTATATAGCATTATTTGTGCGTTTGAAGGAATAAATAACCAAAGTACGGCCAAAAATGAAGAAAAATATGCTTTTTCACCGTGTCACAAGTCGATCACAATGATGGAAAACTACATGAATTGCACTTCGAATTGCTTCCACACCCACCTATTCTCCAGATCAGTCCCCCAGCAATAATTGGTGTTTGCAGACCTCAAAAGAATGATTCAGGGAAAGAGATTTGGCTCCAATTAATAAGTGATATCAGAAACTGAGACGTATTTTGAGGTCAAAGAAAAATCATTCTACAAAAATGGTATTGAATTGTTAGAGAAGCGTTGGAATCAGTGTATCACCCTAGAAAGAGACTATGTTGATGAATAAAGTCGAATGTTGCCTAAAAGTTGTTTTATTAGTTACACCTAGGACATTAACTGATGTGTTTTATATATATATATATATATATATATATATATATATATATATATTTTAAGTGAATATTAATTATTATTACCTACAAACATCGATGTTTCATGCTTACGCAATCTTCAGTGTAGGGGTGTTAATTCACGTCAGTCGGAGGGCTCAAAGCTGGTTTCCAAGTCATCACTGACTCGTAGTCGGGTATCTTTTCCCACGGCCGTATATATATATATATACATAAAATTAATTATTACTTTTTGAATAAATATTATTTTTAATATCCAAATATATATGTTTTATCTTCACCAAGAATCATCAGTGTGGCTATATAAAATTGTTCTGATCTCACAATTCACACCCTGGATCCCAGTCACCAGTGACTGTAAAGCTTCAAGGCACAAATCAATGCGGATGACTGCCGTATAAAATGAGAGAAATAAATCCTATTTATCGTTATTAAGAACATAAGTCTCAAAGAGTGTTTGATTTCCAAGGGAGTTTAGATAGAAACTTTTTCATATTTCTTTCAGAGTGCTCGCCCCTGAAGGGAGCTTGAAACACACACACACCTACAATCTCACACACTATATATAAGTGGAATATATAAATCAAATTATCTTAAATATTTCTTAAGATAGGCACTAAAAATGTTTATGTGAATTCATTCTGTTACCATCAGTTCTAAGAATTTATAACTGTGCACTAAGAGTTAGACATGACTTGACTTGGTCCCTTAACCCCCTCCTGGGTCGTAGGGACGCTGCACCAATGAACTCCACACCAGCTGTCTCCACTTCTGACGGTCATGGGCAATGGACTGGGTTGTAGCGAAGTTGTAGCCCGTCCACTCTTTGATGTTGTCCGTCCATCTTTTGTGTTGTCTACCTCTCCTTCTCTTGCCTTGCACTGCTCCCTGAAGGATGGTTTTGGAGAGACCACTGCCCCTTGTCACGTGATCATACCATCCAAGCTTTCTTTTTCTTACAGTTGTCAGCAAATCTTCGTAGTTGTTCAGATTTGCGTTGATGAGCGCGCGAACTTCTTCGTTTGTGACAAAGAAGTTTGCGCGCTCATCAACACAATCTGAACAACTACGAAGATTTGCTGACAACTAGTTAGACATGGGAATCAATATATATTAAAATTAGAAGGAATACAACGAACAGTGCAAAAACTAATAAATAGAATAACAGATATCAAATATAAAAAAATAGGTTAGAATACTTTACTAAAAGAAAGACTGGGGGGGGGGGGGTAATCGAAAACGTCAAGAAAATGAACCGAATTTCTAAATAGGAAATGCTTTTTTTTTTTTCTTGCTATTTTAAAAATATCTTTTCTTGCACTGGAAATTTGACAAGAAAGATTTCAATAATAAATCTACCCCACATTAAAGTTAAAAAAAAATTTTTTTTTTATTTTTAAATAGAGTAATATATTTTTAGAATAAATTACATATTAAACTAAAAATAACACTAATGCACCACATGGTAAGAATAAATTGGATGAATTCAAAAATAATGGTAAAAGAACAAACTTACAAGGGAATTTTTTGGGATTATCTGATGGAACAGTGAAGAGAATTTTATCTGTCAACAAAATATCCCTTGGTTATTTATTTATTTTTTTTTAACATAGTTCACTACAAACAAGGCAGGCCACCACTGTAGACGTAAGGGGCTACTGAAAATTAGGGTGTAAGTTTTGGGGGTCATCCTAAGTTGGGAGCTGTGCAGCGAGATGCCTGTTTACATTAGTTTTAGATTTCTGCATGTCGGTACAGTGTGGGAAACGGGGAGCAGGGAAGGAGTTCCAGAGGTCAGCAGCATGAGGAAAGAAGCCATTGGAGTAGAAGGCTCTCCGGCATCGGTGAACCTTCTCAGGGAATGGATGGGATTTGGCTAATTGTCGGGTTGGTCTAGTGTATTTACGTCGGGGGGCACTAGGGCAGCAAGTTCATCGGAGCACGATCCATTGAAGTACTTGTAAAAAAGGCACAAGGATGCTGGAGCTTGGTGCGGGACCTATTAAGTTGGCGCCTCTTTTTTGGACCTTGTCTAAGAGGGAGAGACTAGTGGATGATGCACCAGCCCAGATATAACAAGAATATTCCATGCCTGGGGGGATGGTGGCTTTGTTGATATATAGGATAATGTCAGGTGTGAGAAGTCTTGACATACATTTTGCAGTGATGACATGGTTCCCATAAATTATGAAATAATTGTGGTCCCTATAAATGATGAAATAATTATGACGTGGTCCCCATAAATGATTAAATAATTCTTGTTCGGCTTTTCAAGCAAATATAAACTTTGTTGAGGAGCAGAATACGTTGTCATCAAGCAAGGCGACTAAAGACGCAAACATCAGTAGGCCAACATATTTTGGGATGAACAAGGTATTTTGTTTATCGATTACCTCAAGAAATGAAGAATCATCAATGGCGAATATTATATAGCATTATTTGTGCGTTTGAAGGAATAAATAACCAAAGTACGGCCAAAAATGAAGAAAAATATGCTTTTTCACCGTGTCACAAGTCGATCACAATGATGGAAAACTACATGAATTGCACTTCGAATTGCTTCCACACCCACCTATTCTCCAGATCAGTCCCCCAGCAATAATTGGTGTTTGCAGACCTCAAAAGAATGATTCAGGGAAAGAGATTTGGCTCCAATTAATAAGTGATATCAGAAACTGAGGCGTATTTTGAGGTCAAAGAAAAATCATTCTACAAAAATGGTATTGAATTGTTAGAGAAGCGTTGGAATCAGTGTATCACCCTAGAAAGAGACTATGTTGATGAATAAAGTCGAATGGTGCCTAAAAGTTGTTTTATTAGTTACACCCTTTGTTTACAGTTTGGGTTCCTTGGATGCTGTGTTCTGTCGTTTCTGTTGCCCCCCGCCTTAATTTATGCCCTTGACCATGTATCCCAAGCTAAAAAGTGACTCTACTTATGGCAGTAGTTGAAATGAAATAAGACATTGTGAAACACTGAAATTTAGGTGCATTTTGACTTACATAAAAAATTGGGTCATAACACATGATTAGGAATGTATTTGTTGTAATTTAAGAACCTATCGTATTCCTATTATATATTCTGCTAAATTGTAGATATCTAATATATAAAGTAAAATCAGTCTTTTTATCGTTTCTTTCTCATCGATGGCTTTCATTCTAAAATATTTGTTTATAATTCGTCAGTTTTTCTTGTGCATCGTTGCAGTATGTTCTTAAGAATAAAATGTAATTCGATCTAATTCCTTCCAGAAAAAATGATGTCCTGATCGGAATTATTTTCAAATGGCCACCACCTTAAAAAAGATGTAACTCTGTATTCATCCATACAGAGTTAATTACCTTTGATTAAAACCAAAAATAATATTTTGGACCTCTCCACCGCCTTGATCCATAGTCATTAGAGTAAGCAAGATTCCTTGAATTTCAATTGTTTAAGACTCTTAAGCTTCAGCCTTAAATTTTAGACATTTTCTAGAATCAAAATCATGTAATAGATTTTTGTTCAAAATTTGGATATGGATTCTAGACATACGGTTGAGTATCATTATATCTTAATTTTAATCTTTGTAAAAAGACATAAAAGTGATGCAAAATTGTTCTATGCAGGGAATTAATTTTGACTGCCCTGGAACGGGTATTTTCCTAGGGTGTTTATAATATATATATATAAGTTTGTTTTGATGTTTTCACTAAAAATTTTAATTAATTCAAAAAAGGTATACAAAAAAAAGACATAGGACTACAGAAATCCTCAAGACTGAAAAGTAATAATCTCAAAGACCATGTTCTACTGGAACCACCAGACAGATTGCCTGTCGAAAATGAAAAACTTTTATCAAATTTAATGAAAATGTTTACTGTTCAAGCCATTTCTTAACATCCTCTACCTAACCCCATAAAAATATGGCAACACTCTTCCGCTATATAATATTTGTTTTTATGAAAAATATCAGAAAGCAGTGTTGAAAAGACAAGTTATAAAACCTGAATTTCAGTTTACATCAGATGTTTCCGATCATTTTCCTCAATTTTGTAGTTGCAATTTTCACAATGTTTCAGCCGTTAAATCTTTGGCTGTTTTTTTGCAATAGTTAGTAATAGTTGGATACATAAGAAGTGTAGTAGAACTACTTATAGACTGAGAGATGATAGCCAGTTTGTGTGCAAGAAGTATAAAACAATGGAGATGGATGAGAAATCAGATGTGGAGAAAGTATATTTGGATGGTAAGGCTATTAAGGTTGTTCTGAAGGTTTGTTACCTGGGTGATACCATTGGTGCACAAGGAGGAGCAGGTACTAGTGTGATTGCAAGAATTGGGAGTGGATGGAGGAAGTTCAGGGAATTTCTACCATGACTAATAACCAATAGAGCGTTAACACTTTTAACAATGGGAAGAGTCTATCAGGCATGTACACACATGTGATGGAGTATGAAAATGAAACATGGCCAGTGAAGGCTGAGAACATGCGTTGTCTGGAGAGAAATAATATGATAATGATACAATGGATGTGTAATATGAGTTAAAGACAGACATATCTGTTTACCCCAGAGGAAGATTAAATCTGGACTATATAGGAAGATGTGTTCAGAAAAGTAGACTTCAATGGTATGGCTACATTGAAAGAATGGATGAGTTCTTGAGTTAGTAGATGCAGAATAATTGAGGTATGAGGGTCAAATCAGAGAGGAAGGCCAAGGAAAATATAGAAGGAAGTGATAAGGATGGATTTGAAAGAAAGAGAGATAAATAAAAACCTAACCAGAGATAAGTCAATTTCTACAAACTGTCCAACAACTGCCAGCAGGTCAAACAGACGTTAAACCGAATCATTATTCATTCATAAAGCTGGTTTTGTATTGACCTCATCAACCAGCAGCAGACCAACACCAGAAATACCAATCCTTCCTTACCGTGATAAAGGCGGTGGCAACGTGGTTGTGTCTATGCATCCTGGAACTTCAGTTTCTGGGAGACAGGTTTGCTACCAAGCGATATTAGAGTCATAACCCACCTAACAGGGCTCCGGTGAAAATCCAGCATCAGGATCCGTTGTCCTTTGGTCTTTTCTGCCTTCGCGTGCGTCAAGCAAAGAAATGTCAGGCGCGAAACCACAAAGAATGGAGCGAGAGTGGTAATGGTGCTTCTGCTCCATTGCTTTTGGTGTTCTGGGCCTGACCTTTCCTGACTTCGTATGCAACCACTGAGCCGTGTTGCTCTCGTTGTCAGTGGTAAAAACCTGCAATCTTGCAGGTTAACGAATAGCTGTGACCAACAAGCAGGACTTCACGCAGACCAGCCAATCCTGAGGTACGATCTTCATGAGCTCTATGCAGAAGTCTGACTTGCTTAACAAAAACAACATCAACACGAAAAGTAGAAACTTTTTACATCTTTGTTAAGCCTGAGTAGATGCATTTCTGAGGACCGATCCAGATCCTACCTCCTTCTGACAAAGAAGGGTTTGATAGTTCAAGTCAACCCCTAGGTTGCCAGAATGATGTCAAGAACAACAGACCTCGGCTGGCATGACAACTGGCCGAAACCAGTGGTAGTTAAGTTGAGAAGAAACGAAATAAGTATGCCATAATTTTTGACAGCACAAGAAGAACTCATCGAATAATAATCTCCCAATTTCGAAGGATGCTAACGCTCACGCCACATAGCGCTTATTAAATAGGTAACATGATTTTGTTTTATTAAAAACATTACAACCTAATTCTCAAGTCTGCATACTGCAGAATTGATAAGAAAAAAATAATTTACAAAATTGCAAATGTGTGAAATATAAGCCAACAGAAACTTCCAAACGATAATGTAAAAATAACTACAAGACAAAATAGAAGTTTAGTTATCTTTAAAAGCTTAATAACTTAATAGCTAGAGGAAGGTATGTCAGAGAAAAAGTGGCCTATTTTCACCATAACATGAATTCTGACCTTTGTTAGACAGCTTAATGCCAACATCAGATAAACACGGATACTCTTTTATTACCAACATACTTATCTCCAGATTGAAAGTAAAAGAGGATTCTATTTTCCCTATTTATCATAAATGCAATTTTAAAACTCAGAAGTTACAGAACTTTTAAAATAGAATCTAATCATTTTTTTTTTGTAAATCTTAATTGCTTTTTATTATCTTTATATTAATAAAATTATGAGACAACTGTGTGTATATGTGTTTCTCATCTTACGTTAGTTGCAGATTTTTTAAAATTATTATTTTACTATTAATTGATTTATTTATTGAAATAAAAAATGTAAAAGTGTCGAAGAATTCTATTTAAAAAAAATAATTTAATTACAAAATTAAATCAATCACAATGCATTTTGGTTTATTGGTAAACATATCAGCCATTTTAATTTTTTTTTAATAGTAAAAAAAAACAAAACTTCATAACCTTTGAAATTCGAAAGAAACTTGGGCGTATTTAAACTGGTATATAAAAAGTCATATCCGATTTTTAAATTGAACCTCACATGTTGAGGAGTGCTGAATGATTGAGGTCAATTTTGTCCCCACTCTGGTCAAAGCGTTTGATCACTCGCATTAAACCAATATTTTCTCAAACCGGTTTCAAGATAAAACGACAGCTACAAATGCTTCCAATTTCCTTTCAAATTTCAAGGGGTCACAAAATAATAATTCATTCTTTTTTTTCTTTCTATTTTTACTATTAGCAAAAAATTAAAATGGCTAACTTCTTTATGAATAAAACAAAATTAATTCTAGTGGATTTCATTTTGTAATTAATTTTTTTTTTAAGGATTTAAAAAAAAATTGTATTATTTTATGCTATTGCATTTTTAATTTCAATAAAAAATTAGTTCATAATAAAAAAAAAATGAAAAAAAAAATGTGTAAGTCACATGTAATATATATATACAGACACACGGGATGTAGTCACACAATTTTTTTAATATCGAGATTATAAAAAAATCTAATTGTGTGATAGATTTAGTTTTTTTCAAATTGTTCTTGTTAATAAATTTCGAGCGCGATATTAAAATTATTTTTCTTTACAAAATCCACATCAACCATTTGGTTAATATTTATTTTACTTTTTTTTTGGGGGGGGGGGGGTCTAACTTAAAGAGCAGACGAAGTAACAGGGTTCTAGAAACATACAAACTGACCTATTCAATCATTTACAACCTTGGAAAGGAAGTTAATAATATAATATTCGTATTATTCTACATATCACTTCCTTGTCAGATCAACACAAACCACAATGAATTATAGTTTCCTGGTGGTTTTTCTTCAAATAAGCAACTATCTCAGTATTTTACGTATTTTAATAATCTCACTATTACTAAATTATTTTTTTGAGAACTTTCAACACTTTTTTCCTATGTACTAGACTTCTCACAAGGGCAAAGTTAGACACACGGTCGGTTTTTAAGGCGCGGAAAATCCAGCACACCAAAAAGGATCACTCTGGATTGGAACAAAAATAAAAATTGCATCAATCTAGAAGGATTATCCTTCACTGACCGAGTACAGAACAGACCAAGTACAGCATCAGAACAGATACTATATTTTGTTCCTAGCCAAAAAGTCAAGGAGCAAAATAGTTATTTTTTTTTATCTGATGGTGTTATTGAGGATTAATTATCCTAAGTTTAGTTTTGGCAGAAACAAAAATTTCACCTAAACAAAAAAAAAAAAAAAAAAAAAAAAAAAAAGAAGAAGAAGAAAAAAAAGAAAAAAAAAAGAAGAAAAAAAAAAGGATCGATTATTTGTACTATTCAGACTACAACTTACATCTTGGATGTTCCTCCGACTTTCTTCAAGTGCATTTTTGTCAAACTTGGGGAATCTTTAAGGAATTTCAAACAGAACCCATTATTTAATATTCGGGTGTAGATTGTTCTCATTCCGTCTGCCATAACCAGGTAGAAGTCTTAAATAAATAATTTTTATTTTTAGTTAGTATTGCCTGTCGTGAGGATTGAACCTTCAACCTCCAGAAGACTGTCACTTAGAACTGATTATTATGGTGAAGTGGATACCGACATGGACTGACAACACAGGTGTGCCAAGTTTGAATCCTGTCGGTTCCATAGTACCACTTTCACTGAGGATATTGACAGCCTTTACATGGTTCCTCCTGATTCTAGAAAGAACTGGGGAAACAAATGTCGACAACAGAATCGAGCCAGTTCAAAGTCGTACTATGCTGATTCATAGAAATTTACGTCACGTATTATCAAGCCATCTTCTCAGTGGTTTACCTCTTTCTGCACTCTTCTACCATTCCTTCTAGACAAGAACAAATGCAGATAGAAATCACAATATTTTGAAGGTCTAAGTATGGTGTATTGCATCCATAAGATTAAAAAGGTTTCTTATTGTGTTTGTTATTTCGCTTGTTAATATTGGATGGAGTTCTTCAGATGTAAGGTTATCTCTCATGCAGTCATAAAGGAGTTATATTTTAGTCACTGTCCGTTAATTCGTTATCCCATCAGTCTTCAGATTTTTGTTTTATTTACATGAAACAAGTTCCGGTGATTCCAAGAAAACTCTTGTTTAGCTCCTAGTAGGGCTAAAAATGCCTCCCAAGTTGACAAAAATGGTATTTTTATATGTAAAAGTACACCCATTTGTTTGTTTGTTTGTTTGTTTGTCCCCCCCCCCCCAATCCAACAAAAGTTGTGATTTATGGTTGTTTAACTCATAATTTACGTGTTCATTCTGCATGTAAACAAATGAAAGACAGGCTCCTAATTTCAATAAACAATATGCTTACTGTTGTAGACCCGTGCTAGGGGGTCACAAAGATAACAACCACAAATTGTGACAGGTTAAAATATACAATGTATTTATTCATAGCAATACAGTAACGCCACTAAATGTGGTAGGAGATGACCGGATTCCTACCATGCGGTAAAACATGAATAGGAATGTCCTCAATATTTAACACCTACCCACTATAGGAGTATGTGACACAAGGTCGGAAAGTGGGATTTGAAAAGCCAGCGCCCGAGAACGTGAGTGCTTTAGCCATTAAAAATTGCCTGGACAGGCCCGTCGGCATTCCCCGGTAGGGGCGCCTCAGGCAGTAAGCTATCAACTTACTCCTCCCCAAAGAGGAGAGGCAAAGCCTGGGAGGGTGGACCTCCTAGAACTGCACAGGACAGACCCATAGACCGGCGGAATCATGCCCCGAAGGCCAAGACAACACCGGTCTATAGGGTGTAGTATCCATCGGATCAGATACCACACGTGGTACGAGGACTCTCACATGAATAGGAATGTCCTCTGTTTGAGTCTTTGCAACCATGGTATTTATTATAGATGGTTGCTTCCATTAGTTCTTCAATAGGGGTGATTTGTACCCCACAACACTTACTATTGTAATTTGAAATGCCTAAGTTCATTTTTGGACAAAATCAGAGGAAATATAATTATGCCTTGAGTGGGGTTCAAACTCAAACTGTCTACGTATGGCGAGCTAACCCGATTGACTCACAGCTGCTATTAAATACATAAACCAAATTGTCTTTTTTTTTCTTTCTCCGTTTCTCTCGAGTCGAAAATCTGTCAGCCAAAGGCAATGAAAGAAAAGAAAGAAAGCATCCTTTTTTTTCCACTGGTGAATATCGAAGAAATTATCTGTTATTAAATTAGTACCTGATGATTTGGGTAGCAGTATTAGGGATTCTAATTGTGAGAGGTTTTAATATGAAATTCGTTGAAATTTATTTGAAATATTTTCTTTGTTGTTTTTAACAACACAGGCCAATAATTGACCTTATATGACTGACTGACAAAACAGATTTTTTATATAGCTTGTAGTAAAAACGCTATTGATCACAAAAGTACAGAGGGAAAAACTGACTTTATATATAAGACTCACAGTATGTTAAGATAGCATTTAACTGTAGATGCCTGACCATGGGGAAAGATGGACATATATGGCTGATTTAAAGTGATCTCCATCATCACGCCACTACTCGAGAGAATCCAAGAGATATCAGGGGTTGACCCAACCCTAATCCTCTCTCTTAGGTGCAATGAAGGAGGTGCTGTCTAACTAAGAGCTGCCTGAATCTAGATCTAATATGTACTTATAGACCAGTGTCATCAATGGTAATAGTCACCTCCCCCCCATCGAGCTGAAGCCCTGAGGGTAACAAAAAGTTTATTGTATAAAAATATGAAATGTATAACTTATAAATAAGCACTACTTTCATGTATACATTCATTTTTCTTTTTTTTTTGAATATAGACATAGTTATATGATGAAGAGATTTTCTTCTCTCTTTTTAGATTTTAAATCATATTTTTTTTTTTTTTTTAAATGTATAATTTGAACTTAGCACAAACTCTAATATTGTGACTCCGAAACCAAATTACTAAATGGTCACCCCTCTAAGTACTGACGAACCTCAACGTCACTTAACTTTAGTGATCTGACAAGAACCAGTATGTCAACAAAATTTAGTCAAACACACGGGCTTATATGTTAGAAATTAATTGTAAAATGACCTATTTCGGGAAGAATGTAACCTTTACAATAAAAAAAATCACATGCTACTTCTCTATCAAGTTACAAGCCTGTCATTGGAAAATAAAATATCACAAACCGTATTTAATTTTTTTTTAATTAGAATCTGTGATAAAGTTTTCTTCAGGAAGGCAAATGACACAATAGTTTCTATATAGGTTATATCAGGACATGTCATGAATGTGAGATTCTGATATTTGGGCCTCAACTTGTCACACAAGAAAGACAGTAAATTACTGTATACATTTTGATATTCCTAGATTTTCCTATCCATGCAGAAACAATAATAAAATAGATATTAAGGCAAAGATTACATACATAATATAAATTGAAATATGTATTGCTGAAAACAATAGACGCTTTCGCCATGTTTTTATTTAAACAATTCTATTTTCTTATTTGTTTTCTGACAACTAGGTCAAAATTACATTGTTAGAAATGGGTATATATATATATATATATATCATTATTCTCTTAAAAAAATCTTAGGGTACAAAAATTGCTTGGTTTTCGTAACATTCAAACAATACATAAGTTTAAAATTTTATGGTGTGATTTCACGTAAAAAGAAAATAAATAAATGCTCAAATGGTTCTTTGTCATCAAATAAAAGTGAAAGCAGTAAATATTTAATATCAATACTAAATAATCTAAAACGTAAATAAAGAACAAAATAAACAGTTAACGTACATTTACAAAGTATCTTCAATATTTTTTTAATATTAAAAAACAAACAAAACCAGAACATAAAACAATCAATAATTAACATGTGTCTGTCTGTATGTATGTGTATATATATATATATATATATATATATATATATATATATATATATATATATAAATGAAACAATAAAGATAAATATTTTATCTTTATCTTATATTATTCTATTGTGATAATAGAATGCTTGATATAATAGATAGAACATTAATATAAGAAAAAAGAAATGAAAATAATACTTGGATAAATTCAATATTTATTAATTCATCAGATATTCAAGCAAGTAATATAAAAAAAAAGTTTTTCCTTTAATCTATGGATTTTCAAAGATAAGCTATTTTCATATGTACAGCTGATTCTGTTGTGTGGGAAGAAATCCAATAGAGTGTTTGATTATTGTATAATAGCATAATATTTATTTATTAACAAAAGTTTAGATTGTCTCATGGTGTCATGGTTTCACAATCAAAGGCTAAACCTGGCTTAGAATATATATCAGTCATGTTTATTCTGTAAATTGATGTACATATAAAACATGATTGATGAGCGATACGGTGGAAAACACCTGCCAGGTTACATCTTGGTCGTGAAACAGTGGTAGGAGACGATCTAAACTTCTGTAGAATCCTTAATAAATATATATAAAGTGTTTGGAAAATCGATGGCACAACTTCAGGATTATGTTCTATATGTGTAAATAAATAAGTCCATTGAAACAGATACTGATCAGAATTCTTTATTGTAAACATCTAAAACGTACACTGGGTGTGATAGTGCACTGTTAATTCTACATTTGAGATCAATAAACACTATCACTGTGACAGGATCACTGGTAAAATAATGCTGGGCCTGGTGTTGCCACATACACCAAGAAAATCATGAAAAAACCGACACCAAACAAATATAAAAGCTGTGGAGTTCAAAAGAAAGATCTGAGCATCATGTTCGGCAAGGGCTCTCTTGATAGACAACATGGAGGACATGTATCCTGCCAATGTTGTTCCTTTATGTTTTAGTTAACATAATACAACAGACCAAACACAAGTAAATAAATATGAAGAACAAAGACCATACGGAGGAAAAAATGGATCACAAAGAAAACTAGACTAGTAATGGAGTGTTAATACAAAAGATACCATCACATAAAGAGGCTCCTGAACACTTCTAGGACATAATCTCAAAGTTATGCTATCTGTACTGGTGGTTTCTGGGGCAGTAGGCATTTGGAAACTACCCCTTTATCGGTGGAATGTACTAACAGCACAATTACAGGGCAAATTTGCAGAAGTCCAACAGGTTGCAAAGCTATTCTTAAATATATAAGAATCACAGTAAATATTAAGTTGTTTTTTTTAATCTGATAATATAATGTTGATGAAATCCGTGTGTATATCTTAGGTGTGCACTTTGTAATTATATATATATATATATATATATATATATATATATATATATATGTATGTATATATATGTATGTATATATATGTATATCTAGGCAGCATCTTCTCTCGCAGGTAGGTATTGTTGAATATAAGAGAAAATTCATGTCTAGATATCCTTTGGTAGATCCTTTCAATAGTCCGAATCAGGATCTTAGTTTCGGGGGGGGGGGGGGGGGGAATTGGTTGATGAATTTGCCATAGTTTGGATTTGTCTCCCAAGTACTTTCAGACCCATCCGGGTCCATCTTCAGGGGAATGAGGTTAATCAGGTACAGACCATGTGTTAGTATTATAGAAGGTTTTGGCGGGAATTATGTAATAAGTACAAAACTATATTTAGACATTTTAGTATATTATTACTGATATTAAAGTTAATTTTATTAGTTTTTGGGGTTTTTTTTATATATAGGGCTTCTAATATATGGAGTTTTTGTTTGTTAGTACTATATTCTAAGATTTTGGTATTTTCTACTAAGAGTTTTCTGAATTGCGATCGGGGGCAGGAGTGGGTTATGGCGCTAGTATCAGACAAATGCATCGTCAATCTTCTTGACAAAGTCGTGGTAGTAAAACCTATTTATATGTTTTTTTCTTGGTAATAATATACTAAAATGTCTATAGTTCTAAATACAGTTTAAATAAGGATATCTAGACATGAGTTGTCTCTTATATTCAACAATATATATATATATATATATATATATACACACACACACACATACATTCGTTTTAACATTTTATGGCCCTTTATCCACTTTTGTTTTGGGAAATGTCAACAACGCCACCCACGTTACTGACCTCTTTAGGTGTGAAGATTCAAGAGCAGGTTAGAGATACGGGGATGGACACATACGAGTCACATGTAAACATTTCTTCATCTCATTGGCTATACTCTTTTTTTAGCCGGCTATCACCACCAACTATCCACACACACCTCTCAATACACAGATGAAGGCCGAAGGAAATGGCTGAAAATTCTGTTATTTAAAAAAATACTTTTTGTATTCCTATATATCAACAAATAATAAAAAATATATAAACATTTATATATTTTTCACATTCATTTTTCACATATGCATATATATATACACACATAAGTTTGAAGTCTGTAATATGCAGATCTAGTTAGTATCCCTAGAATTTAAACCCTTTGGAGACCATATATTAGTGTTATGGTAAAATCGCCATCACTAGGAATATGGAAAAGAGGAATGTTTTTGTATGGCTATAAGTGACGGCTATTTCTGTGGATGGCTTATATAAATTGTGATTTTTTGGCTTGTATTGTATTATTAATTTGAATATTATATATATATATATATATATATATATATATATATAGTCTCGGAAGTTCTTTTAACCTTCAAAACTGAAAAAAAAAAAAAAAAACATTTCCGTTGAAAGATTTTAGTCTAGTAAGTCAATCAATCTACTGCAATCACTATTTTAGTTAACTTCCAAGAATTTACTCTAATATAAATATATTTTTATATATGTTTTTTTATATAAGGGATCGTCAGTTGTTTACCATGAAAACTGTTTCGGGATTTTAAAAACAAAACAGTATTTCTTTATCATGGCATCCAACAGTGTTGATCAGACACCACCTCCCTATTTAATAATTATTTTTTAATTTAAAAAGTTTACAAATATTTGATTTTGTTTTGCCTCCAGATTTGTTTTTCTAAAGTATTAAAATATATATATATATATATATATATATATATATATATTACTATTTCATGTATCCACATAACATTTTATAAGGAGATATAATTTTTCATGAAATGCGGGAGCCTCTGTGTAGCTTAATTGCCATAAATATATTTTCATAGCTTACTATATATATATATATATATATATATATATATATATATATATATTTATTTTGGTACAGAAAAATTAGTACAACATTAGAAAAATGTTGTACTACTACCAAAATAAATAAATATTACGCTCTTAATTTTTAATCTTTAACTTTAATTCTTAATTAATCGAGCACTCTACTGGGATTTTTCCTGCTATATTACAAAGAAGAGAGAGAGATAGAGAGATAGATGTGTTTTTTTTTTCTTCTCTCATGTATGAATGACTAAAAATCTTTTCTTGAATACATTTACATAAACTACAACAAATCATGCACTCTGTTCCTATTCAATTTCAAATACAAACAATCGAAGTTTTTTTTTTTATATTGAAAGTCAATAAATAGGACAAACAGAAAGAAACCTCTTTCAAATGCTCTTTTCATGACAAAAGAAAACTTTTTTAAAAGAAATTACCAACAACTTTTTTTTTTCTTTTTAATTCAAGAGAATAAAACTGGTTTTAAATAAAACAAAAACAAAAAAACAAACATGTCATAACAAACAATTTTTTTTTAATTTTAAAGAGAATTTTTTTTTTAATAAAGGAAGTATACAATTATATTTCATTGAAACATGTTAAGACAACTTCTCTTAATTGAATATTGCACAAATCTTTCCAGTCCTAGCATATATTAAGTCAATCAGACATATTAAAATTAAAAAAACAAAAACAATTGTTAACTATGTAATTTAAGTAACCCCCTTCTCCTCTACTAAACTAAAACGGTCAATAATAATTATTTTTTAATAAAGAAAATTAAAAGATCAAAATCAATTAAAATATTTGATTGAGTAACTAAGGGTAATAATGATTTATCCAAATATAGATTATATTCTATTTATATACGAAAACCAACTTCTCACCATCGGAACAGAGACGATTCACACAGCAGACATAGCAACCACAAAGGGCTCAATATCCTTTCAGATCGAGCTTTATAACAATAATAAATTTGGTTTACTGCAGTTTCACAAGATCTCTAATTGTCAGTAGTGTATTAATAAATCCTTAACGTCTTTTTTTCATTTTAATACACAATCACATTTATTATTGTTATATTCGGTTTTGATTATGAGAGGTTTGTTTTCTTGTTTCATTTTATCTCTCTCTCATATATATATATATATATATATATATATATATATATATATATATATATATATAAAATACATTATAACAAATAAGTAGATATTATTATTTCATGCAATCCCCTAACAGGAACAAATTTAATTCTTTTTTTCTTTCTTTCTAAAAAATGCGTTTATTATTCAAAAAAAATGTTCATCCTTGATGTGATTCGGTTGATACCACAGAAAATGTTCATGAAGGGGTTAGGAGGATTAAAAGCACCATCCAGACCTCCACTGGAAGAACAATGGGAGTACTGGAATCTTGAGAACGCTTATCGTAAGTCAAATTCCAGAGAAAGCCAACAGCTGTTATCCACAAGAACTCAATGGTAAACGGCTGGTGTGATTTGCATCAATGATTGAAAGAAGTAGAGAGTTTTGAAAATCTGCAGGAACTTGCTGTCAGCAAACTCCAGGGAACGCATTCTGTTTTTGCTAGTGAGCAATCACGAGTAATTGTCTCTTGTTTTAATAAAGAAAGAAAATTAATGAAATGCTCAAAGTCAATAAAAATGTTTGAGTAAATAAGGGTAATATGACTTATCCAAATATAGTTTATATTGTGAGAATTCCTAGTGAATAAAAAATAATAATACAACTCAAAAAAGAAATGTTATATATAATGTAAAGTCTGAATTTCCCCTACTTCTTTGACTGGAATAACTTTAATTTTAATAAGAAAAGGCAGATATATATATATATATATATATATATATATATATATATATATTATATATACACACACACACACATAAATGAATGAAACCAACAAGTGTGTATACATATACAATTTTTTTTTATATACATACACATGTTGTTTCATTCATTTGTGTGTATGTGTGCATATATATATATATATATATATATATATATATATATATATATATATATAAGATAAATAGATAAATATAAAATAAAAATGAAAACTCACCTTCTATATGGGAATAATCCGAATTTTGGCTGACTTTCTCTGGATCCATTCCAAAACCACTGAATAAGAAACGAACAAGTTTCTCAGCATAGTGCAGGAATTTTGCACAGCAGAACATGGCAATAACAAACATGATTTTTACAACGAGACAAACAGCAGAGAGTACGAATGACAAAATACCCTTTTCTTTTAAATTCCGAAGGGATTTTTTAAAGTTGTTACGTTGCAACGGCATGATGATGCTATTGATGATGATGTTTATAGAAAGTAATACATCCTGGGTAAACAACAAAAAAAAAGAAAAAAAAAAGGTTGACACTCAACGGCTAGGGGGAAAGAGACCTATCACAGGTGAAATTGAATGGATTAATTACTTCATTATGTCAGATACATCAATGTCAAAAAGTGCATAAAAGTTTGTTTCCTTTTTTTGGGGGGATTGTCATTCTGTTGATAGTTCGTTTCATAGTCACTGGAGAAGGAAGAGGAGAGGGAGAAAAAGAAGAAATGCTGTAGCAGCGACCAGCCGTGCCTCACAGCCATGTTATCTTGTGCCGAATGCCTCAGACTGGATACAGGATAGGCATCTTTCGTTTATTGTCAAAAGTCAGGAAGTATGTATATATATATAACAAAAAAAAAAAACAAAAAAAAAAAAACTAACAGCCGAGTATAATGTAGTAATCTCAACAGGATCAGTCTTCACACTGGCATGTACTCAAAACTAAAAGCAGCCACACACAAACACACACACACACAAACACACAGATATAAGTAAAAAGTTGTAGGAGTAAAAGCTAGCCTGCAAATAAACAGAAATTAGTAGTAGCCAGGTAGAAGTACTGCAACTACTAAACAGAGAAGTCGCCTTTCATAGGTAGGCAAATAGTCATTCCAGGCTTTCAGTTTCTGTCCAGATGAACCACTGTCTGCGGCTGACAGTAAAGTAGTGTCGCTAAATAACAAAACTACCAACTAACTGTAAGATCTGCGATACATTGTACAAATGTTCAGCTGACATTTCTCCGAGTCTAAACACAAACTCCTAATAATATGTCAAGATAGGAGTAGACAATACCTAGTGGGATGTACTGCTAAGCTTTTATTGCAACTTTATTTTCATACTAGCAAGATAACCCGGTGTTACCCAGTATTGAATAAGAAACCCTACGTTCTTTTGCATCTAGACTGTTACACTATATTACTTTTTTTATTTTTTTTATATGTTGTTTTTTTTAAACATTTTATGCTATCCATTTTTTTTTTTTTGAATAAGGATGAGAAGTAAATTTATAGTTTTTACATACCCGATATTTTCTGAGAATCAATGAATACCTGTGTATTCCTACTCCAAGCCCTGAACCCCTTATTAACATTTCTATTTAATTTCTTTTTAATTCTTTAATTTTCAAATTAGAAAAATAAAATAAAGTAATATGTTGTATTTCTTTTTTGTGTGAATGCCCAGCATTAATGCTGTACTCTCTTGAATCAAAATGAATTATCCAAGTACCTTGGGTAATGTAGTTTCAAAATATATATATTGCTATGAGTCTATTTCTAAAATCCTAGGAGTTCGTCAACAAACACACAAACAGAAACTACAACTTTATGTATAGAAATTTTAAAGTGTTTCAACATTGCACAAATAATCAAACTATATATATAGTTTTTTTTGGACAACTCTTATTATAATCAATAATCTCATTTCAACTTTCAATGAAAAAGAAATATATATAGGTACTTTAGCCTGACGGTTCCTTACGGAGATGAAATGCGGACGCTCCTGTGTAGCTTAATTGCCATACATATATTTTCATAACTTACTATCTATATATATTATAGAAATTTCTTTAAGTTCGCATAAACATTTATATAGTAGCTCAATAGTGTATAATACGACTAGAGCTTTTAATTTAACAATATAATTCCAGTTCATGTAAAAAAACATTTTATTTACAAACAATTGTTTCTGCCCATTTCGTAAATATACATCTTTATGGTATACAAAAGTTACCAAATATTCACACAGACTTCATCAGTGTATAACACACCACATTGAGGAAGAAAAAAAAAAAAAGAACAAACATGGTGGACATAATGTATGATGAACTCTTAAATTAAAAAAAAAAAACAGTCTAAGGAACGTTTCCATTTGATCGGAGTGATAAAAAAGAAAAAAGAAATATAGAAATTAAACATGTATTAATTCAATGAGTATTGGACACATATTGTTTTTTCAGCCTGACTGTGGTGTGTTATATACTGATGAAGCCTCTCTATGAATATTTGGTAAACTTTATATACCATAAATGTGTATAGTTACGAAATGGACAAAATTTTTTTTTTTTTTTAATGAACTAGAATTATATCATGTATATATATATATATATATATATATATATATATATATATATATATATATATATATGTATGTGTATGTGTGTGTGTATAAAAAAATTAATGTGAAAAATATATATTTTAACATATCTTATTTATTTTTTTATTTATTTATTTAATGTGTAAGAATACCAAATGTCCCTTATAAAAAATCTTTTTTTTAAAGAGAACAAAATTTTCTACTGCAATCTTTCGGCCTTCTTCAGTGTAATGAGCATATATATATTCAATACACACTATACATTATTTTGATCATCCATCGGTACCTTCAGTTTCACGGAAACACTGGAAACTTAACCCGCAAGATACCAAATTTGACCGGTTCATCAGCCAATGTAATGATAGTGTGTATATACACACATTTTCTTAAAAAACACCTATATTTTAAAGTAATATTAAGTTCTGTTTGAGAAGGCATCGAGCACCATGTACAAGTGCAAATCAAAACTCTGAAACAGCAAAAAAAAGCCGATTCCCACAGCTATCAGTATATATATATATATATATATATATATATATATATATATATATATATATATAGGTGAATATATTTAACACATCTTTAAAATTTATTTAAATGTGGCTTAAGAAAGAACAATTTGTACGTGTGTTATGTTATACATATATTAAAAAAAAAAATCTTTATTCAAGTTTAAAGATATATGTATGTATGTGTGTGTGTGTAGAAATAAGTTTTAAACGTGAATGACCACAGCAACAGAATCAAATAAAACTCATATTCATAGCTTAGGTTCTCTCTTTATCGAAAAGCTTCAGGATGAAAATGAAGTTGAATTTTAATTGCAAATTCTTTTTAAAAAGTATATAAGCATTAGGCATTAGAAGGGAAAAGCAGAAAGGAAACAAGCCAAAATAGATATAGAAAAAAGAAACATAGAATTGAAGGAAAAAGAACGTTTTGTAAAAAGTTACTTCAAATTTAAAGCAAACTTTTTCCACTTATTTCCCAACAAATTATTGCATCGGATCCAAATTATTTTCTTCATTATATATATATATATATATATATATATATTTCGGCAGCAAGTCGTTTATTAGACATGTGTCATTGAAGACCACAGAGTTCTCCCTCTTTATGATCTTTCTGGTCAGTTTCTCGGCGAGCGATTCGTCAGGTTTCTGGTATCAATTGATACGCTAGAGAAATGGTCCAAGACACAACATTAGGCGCCATGATCCATCAATTGATACCAGAAACCCGACGAATCGCTCGCCGAGTCGAGAAACTGACCAGAAAGATCATAAAGAGGGAGAACTCTGTGGTCTTCAATGACATGTCTAATAAATAAATAAATATATATATATATATATATATATATATATATATACATACACATAAATATACACATAACTAGAAAGAATACCCTTTTCCCGAACAGAACAGTTTTGCACCACTTTTATGTCCTCTTACAAAGATTAAAATGTCGATATATAATGATACTAAACCTTATGTCTAGAACCCTTATTTCAATTTTGATCAACATCCATTACATCATTTTGATTCTAGAAAATGTCTAAAATTTAAAACTTAAGCTTAAGGTTTTAAAATATTGAAATTCAAGGAATCTTGCTTAATCTAATGACTATGGATCAAATTTAATTTGAATATGAAATACTTGAATTTTCAAATCAGAGGCTGTGCCCATATTATGGCCCCTAAATCTTTAATATATGGTATGCCCACATTGAAAAAAATGTATGAGAGTTTTTGGGTTAGTAGATGTCGAACAATTGAGGCAGCAGGGTCAGTTCACAGGGGAAGTCCAAGGAAAACATGGGAGGAAATAATAAAAATGGACTTTAGAGAAAGAGGGAAAAATAAAGACCTGGTCAGATAAGTCAGTTTGAAAGTCAATTTCTAAAAGCCGTTCAACACATGCCAGTATGTAAAGAGGACGTTAGACCGATGATGATGATGATGATGATGATAATTTCCTACCAAATAAATATTTAATTACTTAAGCTGTCAAAAATAAATTATGTTTCGTCACTTACAGGATGTATCTCTTACATATCTCCAAGTATGAAAATATGTAGCTAAAAATGCTATATATATATATATATATATATATATATATATATATATATATATATATACACACATTGCTTGTATCCGATGAGTATTGTTCTAGATCATATATTCAAGCAAATGCAAGCATCAACAGCAGCTGACTATTTTATCTGAGTGACTTTAATTAGATAAAAAAAATTGTAGGTCAGTTGGGAAACAATGAAAAAAGTATAACATTATATTTGAGGGCATGGAATGTTGTTCTAGACTACAAACCACCTGCAATCCATGACGTGCTATACTACAGGACACTTCCTGGCACAGCCGAGAAGCACGACTAGAGACCTATTGACAGATGTTTGATTTCCAGAGATTTTCGAAATAAGTTAACTACATTTGAAAATACAAAGAATAACAATCTCACTCATACCTGAGGATAAGAAGATGTGATTGAAAGATAAACGAAAATACGTATTTTTATTGTGAAAACGGATAAATATTTTAAATAAAATAATGAAGTAATTAAGATGTCTGGTAAAAGATAATACCATGGGAATGTTTCTTTGTCTTTTCAGTCGTCTTTAAGTCTGATGTCAACAAACACTTGTCGGGCCATCCTCTTAACCCTTAAATGCTTTACTTTTTTATATTGGTTTGAAAAAAATGTTATCATCGCAGATACTGATTACCTATTTAGCGGGTGTGCTGATGCAACATCATACTAATACCTACTCACACTTACCAACAGGCCCGTTGCAGATGTGAAAAAAAGTTGCAGTTTGACACATTTTCGTTGAAAATTATACGAAACAGGCATTTTGTTGGAATGTGTCATATTTGAAACAAATAACATTTAAGGGTTAAGTAATCAAATCCTGCTTTTTTTACCAATCGTTTCTAATCCTCTCATAGTATTATTCATCATCCAATTGACAAACACATTAACAATCATCCTTGAGTGGCCTTTGGGCCTTGATAAATGTTAACTGATTAGTATATAAACATTTTTTTATAAGATATGATCCACGTACACATCTTATTCTCAGGTCAAAATGTTATTCTATGCATTTTCAAATATAGGTGACTTAATTTCCTTAAAAAATCTCTGAAAACTAAACATCTTCAAAAGGCCTCCAGTTGTGCTTCTCAGCTGTGTCATGAAGTGGATGTAGTGTAGAACACTGTAGGGCACAGACACACTAGTATTCATATGAAGAAGTATAAACGAAAAAACAGTGAAACAAGCAATCAAACAAGCAATCATGATCTTTCTAATACAAATACTCTATTTAATTGGTGAAAACTGCATGAATAATAAAATGACTTCCGTTTACTACAATTGTCTCAATTAGGACCAATAAAATCACGCAATTATTTAGTCATAGAAATAATGTTGAGATAAAACGGCAAAATTCTATCAATCCCAGATTTTTTTTGTAGAACAAATTTTATTAATCCCAGATTCTAAGAACAGTAAAACTTCGTTTCTTGATTTAACAATTTCAAAAGCTGTAGCATCTTTCACGAACCGTATATTTTTATTCTTTTATTTTGGGATTTTGTTTAAAATGCTAAGCTGAGAAAGTATCAACTCCATTTAGAACCGGAGTTGCATTATATAATCCTTTCCGAGCCGGCAGAAAGCAAAAGCTAGTCTTTCAGTTGCTAAAATGGGAAATATAAAAAATTAGAACAAGTTCAAAAAGAAAAGAAAATTGGAAAAAAATGGAGCGGGGGGGGGGGGGGGGGGTCATATGCACGGAAGCATGTGTTCTGTCCAACTCCACACCCGTTTCTTAATATCCTCCTTTCTGGCTAGATATATCTTTCAACAGGAGATAACTTGATGTAAGCCAATGAAATATTTAGTTAGGGAGAGTGACATCCTAACATTTAATATGAATACAAGGGAAAGTAAAGAAACCATATGCTTTCTCCTTGAAGAAATAAATACAACAGTTGACAGAAGTTGTTCATAACCCCCACCACCACCCCAATTTGTCTTTAAAAATATTAACAGAAGTTCATATTTTTTTTTATCAATTTGCCATAAAAATATTAAAAGTTGTTTATTTTTTTCCTACTAATTTGCCATTAAAATATTAACGGAAATTTTCAAGCATTTTTTTTACGAATACAAACAAGTGAGAATCAGATGGATACAACATTCTTTTCAGCTTTATTTCAGGACAGGAAAAAAAACACGAGGGGGGGGGGGTAAATAATTACATTTCCACACATACGCATAAAACCACAAAACACTCAAAACCGGTTAATTTTATGGTAGAGTCCTCAATTACCCTACCTCAGATTTCTGTCGACAATACTAAACTACAGAGAAAGAGCAAATGTTTTTTTGTGTGTGTGTGTGTGGTGTCCTGAGAACTATTACAACAAGCCAGCAGCCAAGGACATAATATTCTGCCATTGTCAGGTTGCAGCTGAATCACAATATAAACAATAAACTATTCAATATTAACCGTTTTCTGTTACTTGAACTGGTACATTGCTGACGAAGTAGTGACAACGCCAGGTTTGGTTGGATTCACTGTATACAATTAACTGAACACAAGTTGTTATTTTTACCTTTAGTTGGACGAATTGCAGATTCATACCTTTCCTTAACAGGAACAGTGACAAAATGACCACAATAGAAATTATAAAATCTGAACTCGGCATAACCCAATCCATTAGTAAAGCAAGTTTGGATGCATAAAAATGATGTTAAAAACGGAAGTTTCCAGATAAGGTTAGATTAAGCAGAGAAGTGGGAAAATTCCATTAGAAGTTAAAAGATTTGAATAGGGCTACGTGTGATGATGTAGCGTCACGGACAGGGAGTCCGAAGTGAGACATGGCTAAGAAGATAGAAAAACCTTCCTCTTTGGCAGGTGAGCTGGTTGGGTTCAGACGTCTTTTTTTGGAGCTCTGTCATCATTAATCCCCACCCACCTCGAGATGTGAAACTCATATAACATGTAACCTTACAGTGCTGTAAAAAATAAAAGATCAAAGAGCGTGATGCGGTCGAGCAAGTACGTTGTTAGCGTTACCGTATTACAGAACCGTGTAAACGTTACATTAGAACAATCATGCATAGCCTGATAGAGTATTACTTTTGATTTAATAAGTTTCATAGAGACCACAGAAAAAATATTACGGAATAAAACTTCTTTCTTTTTTGGAATATCATATCATTAATATACAGAGCAAGATGTTCTAGGTATGACCATAAAGTGAATCCGATAGTGAGGCCCAAATTTGGGAGCTTTGGGAAGTGTGAAGTTACTCCTTAGTACTCCCAGATCCACTCTGACCTGGAGTGGTAGTATCTGTCACGGTCCCATGGGTTAAATAAAATTTGTTGTATATATAAAAAAAAAATTAAATTTGGACGTATAATACACACATTTGGTGATTCAACTAGTATACAGGAAAAAAAAAGAATAGAATATAACTCAAAACAGAATTTGGAAAAAATTGGTGAATTAACTTAAATTAATGTGAAAACAATTACTAAAAATATAGCACAATTAAAAAGTATTCAATATGCAAACAATTTTAAGCAGCAGAAAGTTTTAATGTGAAAATTATTTTAAGCAAATGCAATTAAAATCTTTGAATAAAAGATTCAGTAGTTGTTAAATATATTATTTTTTAATGTATTTGCAAGACTTCCTTTGTGACTTTAAAGTGGCAAGTAATATTTCCCGAAATGAGACGAAAAACACAGCTATAAAAACACAAAGAGGATTAAACAGCTGAGGAAACAGGAACACAAGAGGATGTTTTCATACAGTAAGAATCATGACTTGACAAATTTCTACAATTGAAAACGTACAAGATTGGCGGGGTTCCATTTTCGGAAATTATACATTATTTTTTTTTTTATTACTAATGAGTCATTGCGTATCAAGGCCAAAAGCCACGCGAGGATAAGATTAATGAGAGATTGTCAGTTTGATGATGAATAATACTATGAGAGGATTTGAAAACGATGAATGAAATGGACAAAATTTGATTACTTAAGAGGACGGCTTGGCAAGTATTTGTTGACAGTGGACATGAAGACGACTTTGTTGTAGTCTACAGGGAAGCAGTCCTGTGGTATCGTGTTCCACAGATGAGAAGTTATTGGAAAGAAATTCTGTTCATGGAAATTCCGTTCGGTTTTAGGTACACAGAGGAAGAAAGGGAAGTTCTTTGCAGTGGTGGTAAGAAGACGAGTTCTTGCTGTGAATGTTTTACGGGGGTGGGGGACCAGAGATTAGAGATCAGTTGAGCACCTACCATGGAAATAACGATAGATTAGAGAAAGACTAGCAATCTCTTTTCTGTAAGAATAAGGCTGTAGGAAGAATAGAGATTCTCCCCCACTAGATTGCAAAATCGATTTTGTACTCTGTCAAGGCAAGATCAGTGCTCTGAGCAGCACCTCCCCAGATGTGGCAGCAATATTCCATCTTGGGACGTATCTTACTCTTATACAGGTACAGGATTGCATAAAGAATCAGATACTTTCTGGAGCGGTAAAATGATTCAATCATTTTTTTTCAGCAAACTTAGCAATAGATCTGATACAAGTCTTCCATTTAAGGCCTGAAGTAAAAATCAGTTCTAAGTGCATATCAAAGCAAGGGGCGTATATTCAGTCAACCATTCATTTCAACTGAAGTAGAACACGGATCTGAGAATTGGTGGTGAAAGGAGAGCAGCTTGGTTTTAGTGGTGTTAAACGTAACAGGCAACTTTTTCCCCCATTGCATCATGTGCTCCGGGTTGGAGGAGAGCTAATCAGCATGATATTGATCACCAATGCTCTTTGAAGTATCGTCTTCTTTATAGATGCCAATGAATGATCTGAGAATATGACTTGGAAGATCAAGAAAAGAGCTGGGCCCAGAATGGATCCACAGATTCAAACAGCGTACTCATCACCGGGCTGCACTGAGATGCAGTTTTTTTTTGTTTTTTTTTTAAATACTGACAAAGTTTTCCAGGGATATGGAAAGCAATTTTCCTTAAAGCAATGATCAAACTTTTTTTTTAAACAACAATTTGATAAATACATAAATTGAACAAATTAAAACTGAATGCAGTTCATAAAAAGCAGGAGTTGGGAGTCTGACATTTTTTTATGAAGTAGCGAGACAGGAAATCGGCAATTTTTGCAAGGTACTATCTATTTTAGCGAACTCCTTCAGAGGTAGGAAGTGGAAATCGGAAAAATTTTTCAGAGGACAGAAAAAAAATTACCTTGACTTTTTACACACTGATACTTTTGCCCTTTTTAGAACTCAGTATATTCTCTATCACATTTCATAGATTACATTTTTAATATTAGTATCGATAGGCCAAAACATTTTAGATTCCTATTTTAGGTACACCCTCCCTTCCCCAAAGAAAATGCAATATCAGTATCACCATTCTGCCAACCTAACCCATCTCTGCTAAAAGGCACTCCCGCAAATATAATGAGTTAATCAGACCTACAGCAATGAAGCACATTTCAACAACAAAAATGTCATCCAGTATGTAATGCTTGTAAGTAACTATATTTACATCCCTGATGTATGAAATAATTTTATCAAAAAACCTGTTTAACAATAAAAACAAGGCAATTAATATTATTTTTTTTATGTCTCTTTGGGGATCTCTTATATTAATTGAAAAATCTTATTTCAACTTCTGATGAAATGAAAAAAAATTATGAATTTTTTGGGTTTTTTTTAAAATAAAAAATACATTTTATTTAAATAAGATTTTGAAAGTTAAATTTACTAATTATAGTATCATTTGGTTACCAATAAAGTTTAATTAATTTTACCAAATTATTATGAAACTAATTTTGTTATGGTAATATTTTAATATCTATAAAATGATCAGATGTAAGTAGCTTCGAAAACTTTCAGTCTTTTAATATAGGAGGATTTGATAAGAATTTTAAAGTCTGAAATGACTTTTTATTCAACGGATTAAATGGTTCCAAATTCATTTTGAATTTCAAAGGATCACTAAGTAATTCATTTTTTTTAAAACTATTAATAAAAGATTAAAATGGCTGATTTGTTTACTATCAAACAGAAATGCATTATGGTGAATTTAATTTACTAATTAAATTACTTAAAAATCATATTCATGATTTTTAAATTATGTTTTCTTTTACGCTATTGTATTTTTTATTTCAATAAATATTCCATTAATAGTAAATAAATGTGTAATTATCAGAGATATGTTTATATGAGAAACATACACGAGAAGTGATCACACAATTTTATTAATATAGAGATATAAAATCCTGTCAAGGCTAATTTAATCATAAAATTGTGTAATCATTTCTCATGTGTTTGATGTGTTCAATTTTCGATGTTTAGTGTCTTTTTATGAGACAATCTCATTCTAAATAGTTGGGATTTTTTTAAGTAGATCAATATCATGTCTACATTACAAAGCAAACTGGCAAAAGTGGGCATGTCCGTCAAGAAGTGTTATGGTAGACAGACACTTACTTCTGGTGTTAGATCAATACACAGTGTTAACATAAGATTTCATAAAATACACATACACACATATATATGAACTTTATAAAACACACACACACACAATAAGATAAAAATCAACTTCTCAAATTCTTATCGATTCTGAAACCAAGCTAAATCAAGATTGACTTTGCACATATAAAGGGCTCAATAAATTTTCAGATAGAGTTTTATAACAATACCAATTGTTCAAGTAAGCCAAATTTATTATTATAGTCATATATATATATATATATATATATATATATATATATATAATTATTCTTAATATATAAATATTTTTAATATCCAATGACATATATGCTTCATGTTCATAAACAATTATCAGTACAGAAGATGTAACTGTACCGCCAGTTGAACAACTTGAACCCTGGACCCAAATTATTTGAATCTAAGTTTCTTACAGCTAGAGGGTCATGACAACAACATTTCAAATGCAAGAGAAATAAGCCCTGTATTTTATTTGTAAATACGGTATGAAACAGACAGTGTTCTATCTATTCAAGGGAGTGAACTTGCAACGTTGCTAAATTTGAATCTTCTAATATATAAAGTAGAGACGATTTTTCCCCTGTACCTTCTCGGAGAATAGGAAAATAACCACATGCATCACAGGCTACTAAACTCACCTCTATATCACACTTATTCACTCGAGCGTGTTTTAGTGAATTTATTATTACTTTTTCCTACCTAACACTAAATATTACATTTGGCCCGCCATCTCCGACTCTCCGACACACCAACTCCATATAGGTGGTAGCAAACATTTTTCTCCCTAACAATTATTTACTGTCACTCTACTCATCGACACCGGGAACTAATAAACACAGTTTACTTTTCACAAAACAGTCCGTCCTTATTTATTATTTGCCTGGTATTAATTTACTACATAATATAAAGCAATACGCAAAGACTTAATGATCGCTCCCGTTCACTCCGATGATATTCCGCGAATATCAGATTACGTTCTATCTAATTCTACCTATGACCTCTACATTTGTATTCATTCCGGAATTAAGCAAATGAAATTAACGAACACAGTTCCTGCAACATTTATTCATTAAACATGACGGCTACAATTTCTTCATGAAATCGACTTCCTATTTAATTCAACAGCCGCCAAGATACTGGTAGACCCCGACACATTTACATTTTCAAAATCATACACCTTTAACACGCATATTATAGAAAACTTGCCCAAATAAATGACCTAAACTGTGTCATTGTTGAACTTTACATTTGGTCGGCAGAAGCTGCCAATAAACAAGCTTAGCTTAACTGGCCTATTTTCACACGTATTTTTAAGTCGAAACTGTGGCGCAGTGGTTAAAAAGGGAGGTTTCATGATCGCCAGTTTCAGTGTTCGATCCCATTCTACTCTACCACTTTTTATTTTTATTTTTTTTAATTTAAAACCTTCACCAACACGGTAGAGGGGGGGGGGGGGGGAGAACAATAGGCGGTTTCTTTTTCTATGCAATAGGTACTACTTTCTGCCGTGCAACGCCAGGCGACGGGTTCCGCTAGTTTATTATATTTTTCTTCAAGTACTCGAATTGAACAGAGCTTATCCATCCCAAGACAAGTAAAATCCTCTGACCAGAACAGTTTTGCACCACTTTTATGTCCTCACTAATATATGTGCTAGTTAGTTCACTTCCATGAATATATTACACCCATACCTATTTTTGTTTAAAAATATATTGCAACTATAAGAATACAGGATGTGTAAAAGTAATTCCCTCCAAACGGAACAGTTTTGTACCACTTATGTCCCCTTACATAGATTAAATTCAAGATATAATGCTATTAAAATTTATGTTTAGAATTCTTATTTCAATTTTCAACAAAATCACCTTGTAATAAATCTTAATACCTATCTTTATAAAGTTAGGTATGTGTATATGTTTATATTTGTACATACAAAATTAATTTCTTAAACTAATTAACCAATCATTATGAATTTCGAACACAGCTGCTAGGTGTAAGGGTGGGTAATGTGGGCAATATTTATTTTAATTTAGTTTTATGCAAAGAGGTTAAAGAGAGGGTGAAGCCCTTCATGAAAATTCAGATAGCTCTGCTTTTTGTGAAAATTTTAACAATAAATATTAGACATCAATTAATAAATATTAGACATCAATTAATAAATATTCCCCAAATTTTAATTTCTTTGAACTATTTTAAAGGGTTTTTAGAGGCCGTAATATGAACAACCTCCTATTCAAACATTTTTCAGATTTGCATTAAATTTGATCCATAGTCATATAGAAAGTCTGAGGGTGAATGTTAGCAAGACCAATGTGAGGATCAGTGGGTGTAGGGTTGGAAATCCCCCAAAAAGAGAAAAGTTCCCTTTCTCAGTTTATGGAAAAGAAGTCGGTTGCAACTCGAATTACTGATAGATTGAGAGATGATCCCCTGGCCCATCAGTGAACACTTTAACCCTAGTGCCAAATGGGTTGGTTAATATATTTTAATGATATATACAAACTGCAGGATGTTTTCTCCAATATAAAATATATCAAGAATATGAGTTTTCTGCTTTTTAGCGGAATTCCGTTTTTTTTTTAAATCCGGAAAAAGCGGATTTTCACTTGAATCGCTAGAGCATCCAATGGATGTGAGTTTTCCATTTTTTTTTTGGTCTAAGGCTAACTTCTGCCAAATCGCTAGAGCTTTACCTCCTTATTTTTTCATCAATATTTGGCTAGGGTTTATTTATCTTACTCTTTTGCTTTATCTTTTTTTTCCTTTTCTGTTGTTTTTTTCTCTCCCTCTTCCTTTCTCCAACTGAAAATCTGCCATGAAGGCTAAGCCTTCAAATGATTCATGACGGAAGTAGGGGAGTTAGATTACTTTTGTTTCATCAAAGCATGACTTCTTGTTTCCTGCCCCATCCCCCCACATACGCACTCTTTTTCTTAATTTTGACTTTCATAGTTGAAACTTATTAGAGTAGTTTAGGAAAAAAGTTGTTTCTTGTGCTGCCCTCCACACACACACACACACACACACACACGCACACACACACACACTAAAGCGCTTACTAGCTCTGTTTGTATGTTGTAGAATAGCTTGCCAAAAAATTTGTGAATTTTTTATTCAAAGTAGCATCGATTAATGAATGGCTATTGTGACAGTGACTGCGATTCTTCAATCAGCTGCATTGCGTTTGAAATTCTGATGTGGTCATGTATATTTTATTCTTTTAAAGTTATCTTGCTTATGTCTACTTCCCTAGTGGTGCTGGTATCAGCTGGGAATGGGGAAGGGTAGTAAGTCAAGTATGAAAGGAGAGGAGGAGGCTATGAGTGGGTAAAAATGGGTTCACTCCTACCACCACCCTCTCCCATCTATCTTTCTCACCCAATCAAATACCCACTCTTTCCACCCTCCTTCCTCTCCTTTCATACTTATTCTATCTTTTCACCCATTTCTCTGTACTTAATACTATGCCTTCCACTGTCCCTCCAGATCTTCAAAGTTTTCTCTTTCAAACGGCATTCATTTTCATTAAACCCTCTTATTCTATCACCAATTAAAGTTCGTTTTCACAACCGAAATATTGATTTGGCTTTAGAAATGCGTTTGTGTTATTATTTTAAATAGTTTGCTTACATTCTTATTCACTATTCAATATTGACCATTCCATATATATATATATATATATATAATATTTATTATGTAAACATTTGTGTGGCTTACACAACTACAGTTGCGTTTCGGTGAAACCACCTCTTTAGAGCCAAACATGATTATGAAGATAAATTCAGACAATGGGTAGATAAGAAAAACAAACCAAAAATAAAAATTAAAACAACAGGGTTCAAAGTCATGCATACAAATCTTCAACTGAACAAGGTCATTTATTCTGTAGTCGTTAAAATAGTCTGAAATTTCGTGTGATAAGACAGGTAGGAAATAGGTAGGCCGGAAAGCCAACAGATATTAACTGTGTCATCATGGCATCAGCAGCGAAAGTTCATTTAATTTTTACTGGAGTTTCTTTTTTTCTTCTTCTTCCCCCATTTTATTAAAAATATTTTTAATATCTTCTCTGCAAGAAGAAATAAAATAAAAGTAGAGTTTGTTATTTTCGTTCCCTTACTTATTTAATAAATGATTATTTAATGTTATTAATTCCTTGAAAATATATATATATATATATATATATATATATATATTTCAGAGGAAACATTTCTTTTTTTTTTTTTTAAATCAATGAAACGGACGGGTGGGGAAAAAAAAAGAAAGATAATTGCTAAAATTTTCCTTAAGGCCTTATCGTCTGACCCTCTAACAGAAAACGTCAGAATGCTAAATTAAAAATTAAGAAAATCGAATGAGATATGAGGGAAAAAATTGTTTAAGTTGGAGAAAACGATTGAGAGAGAAAAAAACCCCCCAAAAAAACGTAAATCTCTCAACGTTATGGAGGATTTGTATCATTAAAGATCTCCAACTGATGCTTCAAAATCTTTTGTCTACACAGGCTAGGTCGAGAATTGTTAATAACTAACGCCTCAATAATATTGAGATGGTAGTTCGACCTGGCACCGTGTAAAACAGAAAACCACCCACTGGAATAGTTGTCAGAACAACTATTTGTACTAACCAGGTGATTACCGATGGCTGATTCCTGTACCTGAAAGTTCCCAGATGATCTCGAAACCTTGTGTAAACGAATATCACATGGTATGTGTTGGGATATTCTAATTTCTAATATTTGGGATGTCTTGCCAATGTAGTCAGCTCCACACTGACACAGGAATTTATAAACAGAATTCTTTTGAATGGCTGGCAAAACATCCTTACGAAAAGAAGAGGAAAAGGTTTGAGTCGTGTAAACTACTCTCAGCATGGTTGCTGGAAAACAACGTTGAGTAGAAGAAGAAATCCTTTTGACAATGTCAAGGCCGTCAGAACCTAACTATGGAAGTTTCAAATAAATAGGGCAACGTGACGGGCCAATAAATTTACCACCATTAAATATAGCAACTTTGCGTGCAATGGTGCTTTTTATGATATTGATGGGATATCCATTAGCAAGAAAAATATTAGTAATTTCACCAAGTTCCGCATCGAGTCGTGTTGGTGATTATATATATATATATATATATATATATATATATATATACAAGGATGTGAGATCTCCACTTTTTTTTAAATTTAGAAAAAGCAGGATTTCCACTTAATTTGCTTTTTTGTTTTGTTTTTTAATAAGAAAAGTCTTATTTCTACCTTGATTCTGATTTTATTTCTCTTTATTTTTGCTTTATCTTTCTTTCTCTTTTCCTGTTTTTTTCTCACTTTCTTTTCCAGTGTCTTGTTTTACTTCCCTTCCCCTTCTCTTGAAAATGTTAATTTTACCCATACTTATAATGAGTCATGATGGGGAGGGGAGGTAGAAGACTTTTATTACCCTAAAGAATTATTTCCTGCTTTCTCCCCCCCCCCTCCCAGCATAGCACAAGGTTTTTCTCTTGGTAATGGGCATGTTTTTTTTTTCTTGTTTATTTCTTGAACCAAATAAATTGATATTTTAAACTTTGATTAAACCAAAAAAAACTTTTAACATTCTTTTTAGACAAAAAGCTAATTTTAACGGAATATATCTCATTTAAAAGCAAAACTGAAGTTAAAACATATCAGTCGATACTTTCAGTATGAAAAGACAAAAGGGATTGTAGAGTAACATCCTTGCTAATCCCCTCCCCCCCGCCCCAAAGAAAAAAATGAGATTCTAACTTTTTTTTTTAGCTTGCCACTCTAACTTAGGATTAGTGGTAGGGTTAAGAAAGTTTTTTTTAGGAGGGGCTTTCCATTCGGACCTAGGGTTAGTGGTAGAATAAGTAATTTAAAGAGAATTTTACAAACTTTTTAACATGCCCCCCCCCCCCCAAGACAAAAACACACACAGAATTTATCTCTCATAGCATTTTTTTTTGGGGGGGGGGGGGGGAGCCTGTTATAAAGTATTAAAAGCATAGAAAATGACAAAAATTGCGACGTTATTTTTTAATTTTTATTCTTAGTTTTATTTATCCTTGTATCTATTCTCAATTTCTAACATGCAAAGAAGATAATATTACTTAATATAATGGAAGACAGTAAAAATCAATTTTCTTTTTCTTCAGGAAGTCACTAAAGTATTTGGTTAATTTTAAATTAACAGTAGCTATTTTTGTGCTTTACCAACGTATTACGTTTTACTATCCGTCTTGATAGAAGAGTTAATGATAGCTTTAGCGTTGTGAAAACTCACTATTGAGGATTTCTTTTTAATTATGATTATGTCAAGTTCTAGTCTGTTAATTATCATTAGAGTTAACGCTATATCATGCACGCAAATTACGATGTCTTAATTAAATATACAAAATTTATTTTATTGAATTTATTTGGTTTCATTTATTTGCATTAACGGTTAAATATGTTAACTGAAGTGACCTTAAAGAATCTTGACTGCAATTGATATGAGAGTGATATTAATATTCATAAAACATTAATTAATATTAATGATTAATATTAATTAATATTAATATTAATTAATATTAATATTCATTACTGATGCAGTGGAAGTCATTTTAGTAAATTATTATCTTTGGCCAGGTCGTTATTTATCTCTCAAGTCCATCTTTATCACTTCCTCTCATGTTTTCTTTGCCCTTCCTCTGTGAACCGACCCTGCTATCTCAACTGTTCTACATCTACTAACCCAATAACTCTCATCCATTGTTTCAACGTTGGCCATACATTCAAAGTCTACTCTTCTGCACACATCTCTTTATACTGTCTAGATTTAATCTTCCTCCGAAGTCACGAGATCTAAGCCTGTTTTTAAGACTCACATTACACATCCATCGTATCATTCTCATCGTATGGCTGAAATTCCATACATTCCTAGCTCCCCAGATCTCAATCATTTGGACTTTAAAGACGAAATATAAAATCTCACCATATGAATTGAGTTAATTGTATTCTTTCATTTATCCGCTTTTTCCATGTGCGTGCATCATAATCATATTCATCATATTCGAGCTAACGTCTGTTTTACATAATGGCATGTGTTGGACGGCTTGAACTGACCTCACTACCTCAACTGTTCTACACCTACTAACCCAAGAACTCTCATCCATTCTTTCAACCCATCGAAGTCTCTCGTTCTGCACACATCTTCCGATACTCTCCAGAATTTAATCTTCCTGTGAGGTCATCAGATCTAAGCCTGTCTTTTAACACTCACATTACACGTATCATTCTCATATTATTTCTCTTCATGCAACGCATGTCCTCAACCTTCACTGCCCAGTTTTCACTTCCATACATCATCACACTACGTAGAAATTCCTGATAGACTCTTCTCTTGCTCTGCTGTTTAGTAATGACTGAAGTTTTCTGAACATATTCCATCCATTCCTAACTCTTGCAATCACACTAGCACCGGCTCCTCACTGTGCTCCAATAGTATCACCCAGGTAACAAAACTTCCGAACAATCTCAGTAACTTCTAACACACACACATTTCTTCTTGTTTTTTGTTTTGTTTTACAAACAATTCACCACTTATCAAGGCCCACAAGCCACTCGAGGGTAAAGGTTATTGAGTTTGACGAGTAAAGTGACTATTTCAAAGGACGGCTCAACAAGGATTTGCTTACATTTGACTTGAAAATGGCAATGTTATAGTCAGCCAGGAAGCAGCTCCATGGTACTGTGTTTCAGACAGGCAGTTCTAGGAAATAAACTTAGCTCGTGGAAGTTTCATTTAGTTTTAGCGACAGAGAGAGAGAAAGGGAAATTATTGAAAGTGGTTGTAGCTAGACGAGGTTTTGTTGTGAATGTCTTGTAGGGGGGACCATAGAGTGAAGCTCAGTCGAGCACCTGCCATGAAAATAATGAGAGTAGAGAAAGACTAATAAAATCTTTTCTGTGAGAAAGGGACTGTAAGGTGGAGAATAGGACACGCACACACACACACAATGTGGGTGGAAATCTCAAGCTAGTCTAACTTTTAAACTAAATGTATATCGTGTTTACCTAGACTAAAAGGAAAAAAGAAGAATTTAATCCCAACTATAAAAGAATAATTACAACAATTACAAAGTCTCCCTTTACATTCTTAGACAAAGATTAATTTTTATTGTTTACAAAGAATTAAAATTCCTTTTAATTCTGCGAGAAAAAAAAGTTTTAAAAATCATTCAAGAAATTCATTATTGGACGAGGGAGATTTTACTGGAAGCTTTTTAGAAACATTTTCTTTTAACTCTCAATTTGTTTGTCCTGTTTATAAAGAATGTTACCCCCACACTCACACATAGTGCATCTAATAAAAGATAATTAAGTCTTTAGTTAAATTTAATCAAATAAAAAGAACATTTCTAATTTTTTTTTTTCATTCACTGATTCAGTAACAATAATCAAACTATTTCAATGTATTTGAAATGGAGGTAAAAAATAAAATAAAAAATAAAAAAATAAAACTGCGCATTGCTGTTGTTTAATAGATTTTCTTTAACTGATGCTTTACAAGACAATATCAAATTCATTTCTAAATGAAAAAAAAAGAAAATTAAATGCGAGTGTTATTCAGAAAGCAATTAACGTCTGCTGTACAATATAACGCATCATAATAAACATTGTAGTTTTTTTTTTTAAATAAATTTTCTACGTTTAAAATTATCCTAATTTAAGCATTAAAAAATCCCCCATTTCAAAGAAACTGATAATTACATTATTTCAGAGTTCAAAAAATAAATATTATATTTTCTTTCAATTTTTTTAAATATTTTTAACATAGCAATATACATTTATCCTACTTTAAATATAAAAAGAAAACAATCATTACAAAGAAACCGATTATTGCACTATTTCAGAGTTCAATAAAATAAAATTAAAAAGTTAACCATAGTTTAACGGATTTCTTTGAATATCCTTAGGAAAGATATGAATCTAGTTCTCACTCGTCTCTTCCTGTTATGGGTGAAATCAGAGGGCAGATTAGTTTCTAAAGCCTTGGAAGGTCAACTAGTTTAACAAGAACATCCCAAAATAATATCAGTCCTTATGCCAGTAGCGCTTGTTACTGAACTTAAGCAATGCATGGTAAGAAGAATCGCAGCTGAGGATTACAGAATCCTTGCTTTATTATGAACCTATCATTGTGCAAGCACGCTTTCAGAAAATATCTATTGTTTCTTGGAACAGAAGGTGAAGCTAGCCTATTTTTTCTCTCGCAATCGCAGGTTACTTCAATTCATCTCTTATTTCGAATTGCCACCTATTCATTTTTTTCCACTATATTTTGCTTTCATGCCAAATATAGTAATGTTTACATTTTGTTTTTATATAAGATTTTTAAAATTTATTTTTGCATAAAACTAAATATATCCCACATTACAATACGTACGTACGCCTAGCAGTTGTTTTCCAAAATTCATAATGATTGGTTGGTTAATTAGTTTAGGAGTGAATCCTGTACATACAAATATATAAACATACACACACCTAACTTTATATAAATAGCGATTTAAAAACAAATTTTGGGGTGCATGTTTCAAAACAAAATTTCTTAGAATTAAAATGGACAAATGGTGTTACTCTTTTCACAATCATAAATAAACAACAAAAATGTAATTAAAAAAACGATATTAAACTTTGTGATGAAAATTATTGACTAAAAGTGATTAACAAATAAAATATTGATTAAATGAAAGAATAAACAAAAGCAACAAAAAAAATAAAAATTAACAAAAACAGAGTTTTAATTCATCCAAGAAACAAGCAAATGATTTTCAAATGAGCATTCGATAGGTTCATGCATTAGACACTGCTGGTTCTTGTGTTTGGTCAGATGATGATTGAAAAGGGGACGGCCAAGGGATGGATAATCAGTCAGTCACTTGGAAGAATAGGAAACAAAGACTAAAGAATATGGAAATTATGGGACAAGAGGAAGGGAAAGGGAGAGGGGAAAAAATGGCAATAGCTATAATTGGAACTGAACAGGCAGAACTTAAATTAAAGACAAGAACTAATGAAAAATCAGGATCAAAAGTGGAGGAAGAAAACAAAAATTTTTAAAAAAGAAAAAGGAGTTCAACTCGATGCAAATAAGATTCATCAGAGAGTAAAGGAAAGAGGGAGAGAAAGATCAAGAACATAAAGAAATTTGAATAAAAACAAATAACATTACATGTTTACAATCCACTAGAGATACGAAAGGATAATAAAGTGGCAAGGATCTGTTTGACTTCAGTTGCCAAGAAAAATGGCTGATGCAACGGAGCCCCAAATGGTGTAAAGATAGCTAGAAAATGTGCCCAAGATATAATTTCAAAGCCACAGGTTAAAATATCAAACAGAAAGATGCTTATTACTATCATGTTATTGCGGTACGTCTGCAAAAAATATTTGGATATATGCAATATTTAGTTAGTTACATGAATGGCCACAGCCAATTTGCGTCACACACACATACCTATCTATCTATTTATCATTTTTATTATTATCTTTAAACTTACTTCTACTTAGTCCAATTGTTCAACTGCAAATTATATTAGTTTTTTCAACTTTTCTATTAAGATATGTTTTAAGATAAAGTTTCTTTAAATTGTTTGGTGCTTTGTTACATTAAGACCCACGCTAACTTTGACCCCGTCGTTAAGGTTAGGGTCAAAGTGGGGGTTATGGTTAAGGTCAAAGTTAGCACGGGTCCTAATGTAACAAAGTACCAATAGTTCTAATAAAGGAATATCTCTTCAATTTAATTAAGGGCAAATTTATCTAATAATTTTTTAACTGTACGTTCTCATATCTTTTGTATTTTTCCCATTGAAAAACTTGGTATAAAAATTCCCTTTTCTACTGTATGGTTTTTCTATACATGTACTGTAGAGAGTCTTTATTTCCCCCCATTGTGTCCCTTTGTATGTTCGATCCAATTGTTTTGTATGCTATTTGAAGTGGATTGTAATTATCATGTCCTAACCCTCCCTCAACCTCTCGAATTGCTGTATAAGTGAGAATTATTTGTACTCTAGTCGTGATGCTATGTTTTAATTTCGAACTTGGTTATTCCCTGTGCTGATGATGAGACTTGATATCAATAAAAATCCATATCATCTCAGAAACGATCATACACGAAACTGTTGTTTATGTTGAATTCTTGCAACGTATGTAAATAAATGCCATAAATTTATTTACTTCATATCTATTTATATATATATATATATTTATTATATATATAAAATAGCTGTAGTTCCCTCCCCTTGGTTGAACACTGTAGATGTAATTTACAGTACGAGTTTGTATGAAAAGCGTATGTACACGTCTCATTCGCACAACTAGTCTGTTGGCCAAGAGGTTAACCATGTTGAGTTACAAGACCCAGGGTTTTAGGTTTAAACTCGGCGGTAGGTAGACCAGTTGTAAAATCTATATTGGTGAGTCTTAAAAAAACGAAACAAGCTTATCTATAAATAAAAATAATATATATATATATATATATATATATATATATATATATATATATATATGTACTAATATAAAAGTATACATTTATATCGTTCAGATCGATTTTATTATGAATCAATTTCCAAAAGCAAAAATGAAGGTCAATATTAAAAATAATCAATAGAGCTATTAATAAATAAAGTATTAAACTGAGGATTATATCATTCTATGATTTAATAACAATTTCAGAACCAAATAAATTTTATAAATGTTTCTAGAGGAGCCAGAGGCAAACACGGATAATCTTAGGCTGCTTACTCAAATACCCCTTTCATCAGAAAGTTGAAGGAAAGACAAATACAAAGGGAATCCAGAGAAAATATCAGAAAAATGGCAAATGGACGATCAGAAATTTCAAAAGTCAAACACAGAAGCGAAATCTAGCAACAGTCAAATCCGGTTAAAAAAAAACAAATAATAATGTCGAAAGTATTACAATACAACTAAAACTGAATTTTTATGTCTAACGATTCTCAGATTTATTTGTTTATAAATTGTAATTGAACAGGAGATGGCCGTCGTATAGTGAATATTGTCATGGCTATCAGCTGGCTTACTGTGTTTGAGTTCTGTTGTATCACTTTCATTGGAGATGTTGGCAATCTTAATGTGGTCGCTACTGTGAGTATCTGATTCTAAAAAGGAATCAAGGTTGGAAACTAATGCTAACATCCGAATTAAGCAAGTAAAAAAAATGCTACTTGCCGATTCATAAGAGAATTGATCATGAGAATTAAAAAAAAAAAGAAGTTTTTTTTGCTCCGAATACCTCATAAATTGATTAGTATAAACATGGAATAAAAATAGCACCAGATTATTATTTCTAAAATATTTATATGGCATTCCCACACAGAATCTGAATAATTTGTTATCTTTTAAATATTTAGCTTTTCTTTTCTTTTCATATACTATTTTGATTCAAGGCATTTATGAAATACATACTTATAAAATATTTAACAGATATATACAAACTTAAAAATGCATATGCTATTTCTTTAGGGTAAGGTATTCTGATAACTATCGACTTAGCATCACTTTTTCCAGATTATAAAAGATTGTTTTTTTTCTTCTGATAAACTTAAAAAATAATCAAGTCTAACTTAAAAATACCCATCCACCCAGGATTTGATATTTCTTCCCAAAGACTTCTTCATCACCCTCTAAATATTTTGTTATTTAATTCTATTTTTTTTTTAATATTCAGATAATATATCCATTAAACACCAAATTCTAAGGAAATTTTTAAAAATAAATAAAGAGGGTGATGTAGTTTGCTTGAAGCATTGTGTATAATATATAGTTTAATAGAAGGCTATAACAATGTGAGAATATATTAAATTCAATAAATTGGCAAAAAATAAAAGAAGCTGGCTTCAGTTGTCATGTAGGTTGTAAGAAATAAAGCTAAAAACAAGAGTTTTTTCTTTAAATTTAAATCTTAATAGTTTTTAGACCTCCTTAATCACTAGCATCGTATGTGATGTCAGAATTTCACAATGTTTGGGGGCTATATCCGTTTGTCAAGTGTTATATATAAAAACGATGATTCAGTTTGCTATGTTTAACATAAAATGATTTCTCTGGTAGAAAATTAAATAAAAATATTTTAAACTGGATTATTTTGAGCTGAAAACCCGAACAAAAAATTAAGTAGAGAACTTACATAGAAAAATGCCTCCCTCCCTCTAAATTAAAAAAAACAAATTTTTTTTTTTTTCAATATCTTTTTATAATCTGAAAATTTGGTGCTTACTCAATGGTATTTCTAAGAATTAAAAAAAGAAAAAGATTTTCAGTAACAAAATCTTTAGAATATGTGGGGGAATGCGTCATACTTGTCCATCAAATATGTTAGTCATGGTATGAGGGTTGAGAGAAGAAATGAGAAAAAAATAGCAAAATGTTAGCCGAGAAATTAGAATATGCCTTCACCATTCATTAAATAAAATAAAAAATAGTAATTAAGGTAAAAGTATGGAAGTTTGATTGATATGCTAGATTCAAAGATAAGCAATCAAGCCAAATTCTTTAGTTCATTGGAAAGAGCGCAAAAGATGAGGAGGAAGAGGCGGAGAAGAAATGATGATGAAGATGGAATAAGGCGTAGTAATAGTAGCTCACACAGAGTATATGCAGGTGGACACAAGTTCAGACGATGACCAGCAGTGGGGAGAGGAGGGCAAAGAAGAATCAGCCTGACCCCTGGTGTACATCACCAATAATCGGTGCGTACTTGGTGCAGCCCTACTAACCCTTTGTGCATGGTGGAGGTGGCATCGTGTCGCTGTTGGTGGCGCAGATGACAACATTGGTTGCAGCCAACAAGCCGCTGAAGTCTGTTGGAAATAGGAGCACAGGAAACATCACAGTAATAAAGCATGCAACACAACAATCAAGCTACACGTGAACAGTAGCAATTAAAAGATCAAAGTTTATCAATATAAACACAACATTAATAGCAATCATGCAGTTATTTAAAAGTAGAACTCGCCTTTTTTTTTTTTTGTGTGTGTGTGTGTGTGTGTGTGTGTGTGTGTGTGTGTGTGTGTTTTAGTGTAGATAAAATGTTTGATACTTATTTACAAAAAATAAAAGATCATGTTTCAGAATTTTTGAGATAAGGATTGATATGTATTATTTGGATTGTTCAGACTATTGCTCTCATTTTGGGCATTCTCACAACGTTTTGGTCAATATAAACCCCGACCTTCTTCAGGTGTATTTTGCCAATGGCTACTTTTGGTGAATAGTGAAAAAAATGTTTTTTTTTTTTTTTTTTTTGTTTTTTTGTACGCACCATCGTCATTAAAATTTCCGTTTCGTAAGTACATCACAGATTTTGAAATTTTAACGATGATAGTGCGTACAAAAAAAGAACAAAAACATTTTTTCTACTATTTACCAATAACAGCCATTGTCAAAATACACATGAAGAAGGTTGGAGGTTATATCGTCCGAAACGTTGTGAGACTAGCATTCAAGATGAGAGCAATAGTTCGAACAATCCAAATTATACGAGGATTGATAAGTTTTATTACTTGGATCATTCGGACTACTGTTCTCATCTTGGATGCTATTCTCACAACGTTTCGGCTGATGTAATCACCGACCTTCTTATAAGTGCTAAGTAATAATCAGTTCTAAGTGACAGCCTTCTGGAGGTTGAAGATTCAATCCTCAGTGCGTGCGATACTAATAATACAATTACGAATTACTTAAGACTTCTACTCGGTCATGGCTGACAGAACACGGACAAGCTACCCCTGTGGATTAAATAAAGGGTTCCGTTCGGCAAGACCCATCTGAAGGTCAGAGATTACATTGGCCAAAACATATGAGAAGAATAGTCTGAATAACATAAATAATACATAAAAGATCATATTTGAAAGAAAAAAAAATTCCTTTAATCATTTTGATATCATCTTAAATATAGATTTGCATAAATCTTTTTTTTTTCTTTACTGTTAAAAACTCGGTAATTATTATTATTTCTTTTAAATCATGAAATTGAAAATTATTTTGAATGGAAAGTTATAGCACAACTAAATGTTGGTGACATAAAAGATTTTGAAGGAAATATAGTTGGGAAATTAGTTCTAAACAATTTATTTTGGTTTACCTACTCATGTGCGAGATATTTGCATTAAAAACAATACTTAATATTCACGAGAAAATATAAGTAAACATTATGTCGTCAACAGTTACATTTGCCAAAGTTAGTCATCCATTGCCCATGTTTTTCTTCTATTTATCTTCCTCCCACAAGGTAAGATGTGACACAAGGTCGGGAAAGTGGGAAAGAACCAGCGCTCGAGAATTTGAGCACACTCGCTGTTTAAAAATTGCCTGGGCAGCCCCGTCGGCATTCCCCGGTAGGGGCGCCTCAGACAGTAAGCAATAAACTTACTCCTCCCCAAAGAGGGGAGGCAATTCTGGAGGCAATCCTAACGTTAGCTTCACATGATTATATTTTGTGTTAAATATTAAATTGTTTTTAATGCAAATACATCATACATAAGCAAGTAAACGAATTGTTTTAGATTAATTTCCTTTAAAATCTTTTATGTTGTCAAAATGACTTACATGGTGTATGGATATAAAGTTTTAAAATAGCTAATAAATATGGGTTCCATTTTAATAAATTGTCTCTTTTCTTCTTTACTTCTTTCAAATAACATTCATCAGGAGTATGACTATGGTTAGAATTTAAGTGAAATTGAACATAAACATTATATATTCAATTAGCTGGGCTATCCAGCATCGCTCAGAATCCTAATTTCCTTAATTACGTAGATTACAGAGAAAAAAGTTAAAATAAAACTTAACCATTTGTATTATATTTTGAAATGTTTAAGTTTATTTTGTTTGCTAACTGATTGAGCTACACAGGCAATTATGAAATGGCAACACTATTAACTACATAAACCATTACAGGCGGCTGTTGTTTCGTCTAGAGTTTGTTTTATATTCCTTCCTTTCTCTTTACTTAACCCCCTCCCTCTTTACTTCACCACCTCTCTTTACAGTCGAATGTGGGTCAGTTGCTTATTAAAAAAGGAATAGAGGAAAGATTAACAACCAATGAACATGGTGAATCTCGAAAAATTGTCTGTTATTAAATTTGTTTCTGGTATTATGAATGACAGTTGGAGAACTTCGAAGTGTTAGAGTAAAAGCTCCTCCGCTTTCCTTTATTTACGAGTAATCAAAAATAAAATATCGACAGGATTAAATATCAAAAATGATCGAAAATACAATTTTTATTTTTTAATAACACAGACCAATATTTGCCATATACGACTGATGAAACAAACTTGATTATGTATCTTCTATTAAAAAATATTATTGTACCAGGGGAAAAACTGGCTCTATTTTATATAGAAGATGAAATCTTTCAATGTTCGTAATATATTCAGACAAACAAATTCTTCTGTTATATTTTAGAATTTGATAATATGGACTACTATTCTCATCTTGGTTGTTATATTCACAAAGTTTTGGCCAATGTAACTTCTGACCTTCTTCAGATACATCTTTTCAAACTTGGGAACCTCAAAGTCAAACTTTTCCTATTTTTATTCTTAGTGTCGCCTGTAGTGACGATCGAAGCTACAACCTTCAGAAAACGTCACTTAGAACTGATTGTCACTCAACACGTTTATCTGTTTCACCACAGGTTCATAGATGCTCAAGTTCGGCATAAAGATTCCTAAGCTCAAAAAGATGCACCTGAAGAAGGTTACATCGCCTGAAACGTTGTGAAAATAACAACCAAGATGAGAATAGTAGCCCGAATAATCCAAACAATTTTCTTAGGGGATAATTTACTATATAATGAACTCATTTTTATTCGCCATTTTAAAATGTTATTTATATCCATGTTATTCAAGCAATCTTGTAGGAGACTGAATGATAAATCGTTACAAATTTATATCTTTTTTCATACGTTGCTATGATCAATTTAAGATTACAGTTATGAATAAATAAACCATGCAATTAATAAAAAAACAATATTAACATGCATAACTAAATTTACACCATCAAATATCGAGTCAACTTGAAGAGAGAAGAAACTTATTTCCTTTAAATTCTCATTTCAGGAGAAAAGACTCGAAAGAAATAGAACGCACACTTATTTAATCTTAACAGAAGTCATTAATAATACATAGAACTACAGGGTGGTCGCTAGAAAAGCGGGAAATTTGTCAAACGGTAATTTATTTTTACAAAAATAACTTTTATAAATCTTCTAAAGACTAATATTACCATACACTCAGATGCTAAAAATGTCATCTGTGCAAATCGAAGAAGTGAATAAGCCAAAAATAATAAAATTTAAACAATGAAATTTACAATCTAAAATTTCTCGCTTTTCTAATGGCCACCCTGTATATGCTGAGTTGGGGCCGCAAAATTCGCTTTTGTGCGCCTTTAATGATCCTTGCGGGGTCAGTGGGATATTTAAATATAAACCATGGGGCATGTCCACCAATCTATCATCCGGTCGATCCTCTTTTATGGCTGCGAGATATGGTTAATGAAAGTGGTTAATCGGCAGAAGTTGAAAATCTTTGATGACAATGACTGCCTCCGTTTCATCCTACCTCACCACTGCTGTTCTCCGCTAACGCCTCGACCTGAAGTCTCTATGTCTGTCTTTTTGCAGAGACGTCATTGATGGTTCAGGCATGCAGTGTGTCGCCCAGAGGGGAAATTAATTTGGGACGTAATCCTCACTACCTCTCTGCTTGGGTGGCACAGGCGTATCGGTGGGCAGTGGAGGATGTGAATGACAACTATCAAAAAGGACTTGGCTAAGCTCTCAGGGCCACAAATTGCCAGTCTTCAACGGTGGAATAGTGATTAGTTGTTAAGGACCACCGTGTATGAACTACCATGGTTCAGGATGTGGTACAGGCCAGGGAAGTAGTCAACTCAACCTGACCAGGTTGAACGCCATTGTAACAAGAACAACAATAACTATATGCATCTTTAGGGATTAAATATTTAATAGTTTTAATGGAAGAATATATATATATATATATATATATATATATATATATATATATATATATAACGTTCAATAAGAATTTAAAGATAAATTATGTATCCTTAAATAATAATCTATCGTGATAATATTGGCGAGAACATTAAATTCAGAAAATGAGTGATGAAAATAAAAGTTGTACAAATACAATATTTATTAAAACATCAGAAGTTAAAAAGCAAGGAGGGGGTCTTGTTATCCTTAATCCATATATTTTCAAAGATAAATTCCATTCATCAGAGGATAAAAATCGGTAATGTAAATATTACCGGTAACAGACCGTAAAAATCATCATGATCATAATATTTACATTACCGATCTTTATCATCTGATGAAAAGAAAATCCATGGATTAAGGATAACGAGACCCCTCCTTGCTTTTGAACTTCTGATGTTTTAATAAATATTGTATTTGTACAACTTTTATTTCCATCACTCATTTTATATATATATATATATATATATATATATATATATATATATATATATATATATATATATATAAGAGAGAATGGTAGTTTGCTTGAAGTATCGTAATAAAAGTGTTAAGAAGGCTGTGGGCAATGCAGAGAGCCGGATTGATAAGCTGGAAAGAACACAAATACACAATCGAAGGAGAGGTCTTACAACTATCTATTTATTTTCTTTTAAAATGGCATCCATCTTGATGAATTCCACACAGTCAAACTTTCCTTTTGTGTCCAGATTTTCCCGAAATATCAAATGATTTCTAATCATTCGGATATCACACACAGCTAACACCATACTTGCTGTTTATGTAAGATTGAAACGAAAAATAAATAGATAATTGTAAGATCTCCCCTTCAATTGTTTATCTTTTTTCTTTCCAGCTTCTCATTAATCCGGCTCTCTGCATTGCCTTCAGCATTCTTAATATATATATATATATATATTTAAATATTTTCTTTGTCGTACAAAACTTTAAAATGGCATTGAAGAGACAATATTTATTATTCATAATGAATTTAAGAAATTAAAAAGATGAAAGGGCAGCTGACCGGTTTCGTACCTCGCTCAACAGAGCCAAATATCGAGGTAACGTATAAAAAATATAAAAAGATGCTATGAGAATTATAGCGAGGGATGGGGTAAAAAAACAAAAAAAACAACAAAAAAAAATTATTCTCCATTCTTAGTAAGTCGCACTCCCCTTATCATCTCAAGATCCTAGAAACAATTTATATTAAGTCCTTGAGACCTTCTCTTTGCAAAAAAAGAGAAAATCTCCTCGGGCTTAATGTTGTTTCTATTTGATTGAACTTTTTTTTCTTTTTTTTTTACCCCTTTCCCTCGCTATAATTCTCATAGCATCTTTTTATATTTTTTATACGTTACCTCGATATTTGGCTCTGTTGAGCGAGGTACGAAACCGGTCAGCTGCCCTTTCATCTTTTTAATTTCTTAAATTCATTATGAATAATAAATATTGTCTCTTCAATGCCATATATATATATATATATATATATATATATTTATATATATATATATGAATATAGTTCTTATAAAAAATATCTGCCGGACTGTTGCTTATATGTCTAAAAAGATGTTTTAATTAATTAGAAACAAATAATCCCAAGCAATTAAAATCATTATGGAAATTTAACATCCATTTTACTGTTAAGAGCCATTTCTCTGCATATATAATAAACATTACAAGTTATAAATACCTGCATGTAAATGACTTTGGATATTTTAATGAAAATCTAATTGTGCGAGATAGAAATAATAATATAAGATAATAAGTTCCAATCTCTGAAGCGTTAAAATTAAAATATGTAATATCTTTGAGATTTGGTTTGTGTTTTCCAGGTATCAGCTCCTCTTAGGTTATTTAATGTCAAAAAAAAAATACCTATTGTAAACAATTAATTGAACAGAAGTTGCTGTTCTATCCATAGCTGGAGAAGGGAGGAATATTGGGTTAATTCCTTTCCCAACAGTGTTAGTGCATAAATGGGTCTTTAAAAATTGTGACATAGTTTGGGTCACAGACAGAAACAAAATCTCCATGACGGTAATACATTTTTTTTTTTTTTTTAAATCATAAAGATAGGTAAATAATTTATAACTAGAATTACACTTATGTATTCGTAAAGTTGACTGAACTAGTTAATACAAATTTTTGAATTCAATAAAAAACATTTGATGGATTTTAGTAATTAACCTTCTTTGAATTAAATCTACAAACAAAAGACAACAAACGTAAGTGTGCAAATTACCATATGCAAAATTAAAACAAAATAATAAAACAAAAACACACAAAAAAAGCAAACAAAAATGTTTGCAAACAACATAAAAACAAGGCAGGCAAGTAAATTTATAAGTCCAATTATGTAACAACTTCCATGCTTGACAAAAAAATAAAGCAGCCACCGTTTTAAATATGTTAAGAAATCTAGATTTAGAAACTATATTATGCCAAACTTTTGTCTGAAAATATACAAATGTAATGTCACATAGAAAAAAAAAGGAAAAAAATTCCAACAAAAAGACCGAAGAAAAAAAATCTGATAACTTAGAAATATGAAAGGGCATATTTTATCTGGACCGAAAAAGTATCCCAAGAAATTGCAACTTGGATAACATTAAAATATCCTCCATTGCAGGTGACAGGAAGGAATAATTACAAATTGAGTGAAAGGGACTGCAAGAAAAAAAAAACTAGTCAAAAGTGGGGTGAAAATATCCCATAAATTTATAAAAGACTAAAACTATATTTATTATTTACATTGTTTATATTCGGATTATTATCTTCATCAGTATTTCTATTTCTGCAACGTTTTGAATAAATTTCTCTCTGACCATCTTCAGGTGTATTACTCATTTGCAGTGATGCCTTTTAATGTATTTCAATATGATCATGATGACACCCCCTTCCAACAACTAAAATTGTCAAAATTGAATTGCGGCTAATCATAATATAGAGGTTATTCTTTTTATATTGAGATACATGCGAAATATGGTGGTTCAAAATAAAATTATATGGATATACATATCAGTTGACAATATTAGTGCACACCAAAAATTATATCGTAGAATTTTAGTAATAAATAAAATTAATTTACTATTTGGACTCCACGAACTTTGAACGACATTCGTGTCAAGCCAACGTGGCATAGAAGATTATCTCCCTTCTTCTAATATAAACATGCCATACAGTCTTGTCGTTCAGAGTTCGTTGAGTCCGAATGCTAAATTAATTTTTATTTTCCATTAAAATTCTACTTGCTTATTTGCCGTAATTTTTGGTGTACACTAATATTTGCAACTGATAAGTAAGTATATCCATAAGTTTTCCTGTTACTTTATTTTGAACTGCCATATTTTGCATGTATCTCAATATAAATAAGCACCTAAATTTATTTAAAAATACCTAAATATGAAGATGTATAAGAACTTCATGCTATGCTCTTCAGGAGCGTTCATTAACTTACGAATAAGTGTAAAAATCAGTCCGTCATATATAAATACATAAGAAATATCATACATAAATAATCAACAAAAATCATATTTAAATATGGGAAAAACATCACTGCAACGAAAAATACGCCCCAAAAAGGTCAAAGAGTAGATCGGCCGAAACATAGTAAAAATAGAAACATCAAATTTGATGAGGATCACATAGCCCTGAGAAAAAAAACAAAAACAAATAATAAATAACTAATTGAAAAAATTCCAACAAAAAAAAAAGAAAAGAAAAAGAAATTTGTTCATTTGATCAAAAAAGAAATGATATTTCCTAAAATTAAAGCCAAACTTCAGATTTCTGGAACTCTCTAATGTTTTCAGAAAGAATCTTAATGAACTTAGGAAGAAATCTCTTTAGAAAGTGCAAGACGCATACGAATCAATCAGGAATCCATCTATAATAACTGAAACAAATAATAAAAAAGTATACATTAATAATAAAAAAGTTGTAAGTGTAGAAAACTCACCCAATTTGTTCCAACAGGCTTTCTCCTTCACTGACTGTACTTATAGCTGCCTCAATGGTTGTCTCCCTTTGCTCATTGAACTGAGCAACTAAATGCTCAGCTCCTTCTACTGAGTCTGCAATATCAGAGCTTTGTAATTCCTGCTGCAATTCTTCAAGCCACGATGTTAACTGCAGAAAAATATAAATATGAATAAATAAAAAATACTTCTAAACATGTATGATTTTTAAATCATAAACAATTCTAAAAAAGAAACTTTACAAAAGACAAATACTGGCTTAATAATTTTATTTAAAACTAGAATAATTCTATTATTTTTATGCTTAGCTGAATCTGTGTTAGATTCTTCAAGGTGTTGTTTCAATGGATAAAAACAGGGGAAAAAATTGGTACTTCTCCAGATATGGATCCATATCAGACCGAATGTTTCCGATTATGATTTACAGAACAAACCAGAAATGGCCAAAGCAGTTTACGATTTTAAAGTCGCAAAAAAAATATAAAATAGCAGCTGACACTAAAGCATATGACTGCAAAATTAAAATGAATTTAACCATGGTGGCAGCAGTTGTTCAGTCTTCCAAAGAATTAATTGCATTCTGCCAAATGAACAGTTTCATGGCAAAAATCAAACACTGCAACGAATGTAAATAGAAATGCACCCCTTTGGTATAACTATATACTTTAACTCATCATATTTTACCGATAAATAAAAACGAGTTATTTTTGTTCGAATGAGAGAATGCATTGTCTATAGAGGCTAGTATGAGTAAAGTATGTTAGTTTAAAAAAATAAAATTGAAAAAAATTTCTTCCAAAAATAAAGTTCATTCACTTAATGATTTGAAGAAAATTATTAAACCCATTCTTAACATGGCGGGGAGGAGTTAATCGACCCTAACCTTAAATCAAGGAAAAAAAGAAAAAGTTTTTTTTCTTTTAATGTTGGTACTAATTGACTGTTTGGCTACAGCTCGGCCATTTCCAATGTGTACTGTGAATCGCAATAGTTCGGGTCGATATGGATACCCGGCTGGAGAAGTACAAAAAAATTCACATTTCAACCTTGGACTTTATATCACGTGCTAAATAAGATATCCAGTAACAACAGATACACACAAAATACTGTCCTCAATTCAATTTGAAAAAAAAAAAAATTAAATTTGAAAAATCATTGAAAAGTAGACCAATAATTATTAACAGCTGAGTTATTGTATTGTATTTTAAAATGTGCATTCATAAGGCTTTCAAAACCTGATGTGACTCCTAACAAATCATAACATTTTATTGAATCAATATTTTTTTAAAAACTGTATTGTCAGCATTGTGTACAGTCAGCAATTTCCACATTTTGCTGAAAAAATAAAATTATTGATTTTCTTGACGATCCGCGATAGATCACATGTAGATAATTGTTTACAATAACTTGTCTATTAAAATACAAAAGTGTTCATATGGAATAGAAGACTTCAACGAATGATTAAAATAATTAGCTAAATTTACAAGAATTTAAATCATACAGACACACACACACACACACACACACACATATATATATATATTATATGCTATTAACAAGATTAATTTTAACACTAGCACTAATATACTTAAATGCTTATAATACCTAATAAACATAGTTAAATTTTCCCGCCATAATTAATTATAAATCTCACTCCAGGTCTTTACCTGTTTGTCATTATTCCACTGACGATGGACCCAGACGGGTCAGAAAGTACTCTGGACCAACATGTACACTATGGCAGTTTCATCAGCCAATTTCCTTCCGAGATTAAGATTTTAATCCGGAAAATTGAAGGGATCAACACTAAAATAGCCAGACAAAAATTGTCGGTTATTTTTAATAATACGTGTCTTAAAGAAAAAATGCTGCCTCGATACACATATATATATATATATATATATGGAAAATGTAAAAGGAAGAACAAAATAATTTATGTATTCATCAACGTTTCATCTTTATTTCAAGACTTCCTTGGGATGATTGATTTTTTTAAAGAAATAAAATACAAGTACAATATTTGGTATGTTCGTTTCAAATATTGTACTTGTATTTTATTTCTTAAAATCAATCATCCCGAAGAAGTCTTGAAATAAAGACGAAACATAGATTAAACACAAATAATTTTGGTTTTTCCTTTTCCATCACGTTGAAATATTATTTCCATAATATATATATATATATATATATATATCTATATATCTATATATATATATATGATGTATGTATAAATTTATGTATATAAAAAAATAATAAAAATATATATATGAACAAAAAATACATCCTATAAAGTTAAGGGCGACTAAAAATGCAATCTTCTGCATTACCCTTTATCACTTAGGAAGTGAAATAGAAATAAGACAAATCTGACAGCTACCATCACCAATAAAAAAAATTACATATATATATATATATATATATATATATATATATATATATATATATATATACACACACATACATACTAGAGTTCCCGAGCAATATTTACTATTATTGATTTCATCTTCAATATTAATTTAATGATTTAGTTTAACATTTAAAAAATAGGTAAATATATGTGAACTCTGAATTAAAACAATCTCACTGGTAAATATTTACTTTTATTTCTTGTACCAATAATAATCTATTCATCAACTTATATATATATATATATATATATATATATATATATATATATATATTATATAAAAAGTAAAGTCAGTTTTTTTTTCTCCTACATTGGTGCTCAATAACTTTTGTTACAAAAGGCACATACATAAATCTGTTCAGTTAGTGATTTCTGGAGCATATTGGTCCATGTTGTTAGAGAATTACATTTTAATTTCACTTGATTTCTTCAACTTTTATATTTAAACCTACTCAATATTTTGTTTTTTATATAGTCATACTCCAATGGCCTTTAGTGTTGGTAAATGGTGACTCATTAGTATAAAAAAATATATCAAACTAACATCCGTAGTTTCTGTTTTCAGTTAAGCCTGTATTCACCTCACAACATCCTTTGTTTGAATTTTTCAAAGTTATCGTTCATGGCACAACGTTTATCGAGTTTGGTTGTTGGTTTGAATCCATCCAGGTGTGATTAGTATTATTTTATTGTTTACCCATTTTGAGTCACACTGGACTCTTACATGATTTACACATTATTTAAAAAAATTAATAAACTAAACTTTTTGAAAATCCTATTTAGAAACAACAATTTATTAAAATAAAAAATAAAAAATGAAGAAATTTATTCCACAAGAAGGAATTTCAGATTCTTAGAAAACAAACCAACTATTTTACTGAATTACTTCGAAAAAAAAATGGTATTAATAAAAAAAAATCCTTTACTTACAATAACTAATTTATTTCTTGAATTAAATCAACTAGAATGCATTTTGGTTTCTTAGAAAACAAGTCAGCCATTTTAACGAATGACTTTGTGAAATCCAATATTTTGCTATTCCCCATGTACTATAAGTTTTGTAAGCTATTTAAATCCAATCATTTTAGAAATAGACATTAAAACAAAATTATCTCACTCCCGGGCCAAGCCAAGTAAAGAAAGCTAGTATATATATATAATATATATATAAGATCTTAATTAAGAGAAAATTTTTAAAGATCCTACAAGCTTTCATTTATAAAACTCAGACTTTTACAATTTTAGATTACTCAACCTATTATTTTTCATCATCTCTCCTGAACACTAGCACCGTCTAATAATACTAAACCAGCAGTGACAATGGGGGTATATTCTTATAATATAAAAAAAGATTTAAGTTTGCTGACATTTGATTTTAAGATGGCTATGTTGTAGTCTGCAGGAAAGCAGTCCTTTGGTATGTGGAAACCATAAACTGTCCTCATAAGTAATCAAATTTTGTTCATTCCATTCATCATTTTCAATCCTCTCATAATATTCTCCATCATTCAACAGATCAAATTCTTTCAGAAAACCAAAGAATACACTTAGTTTGACTAAGTCACATAGGTCTTTCAAATTATCAGTTTGTTAATATATTCTTTGCACTAGACTCAGATCTTCAGTCTAAGGAATTTGAAAAATAGTTTTTTTGAAGCAAAAGAGTTTTATGAATAATTAACAAGATATTAGATTTTAGAGCAGTTAAATCTGATGTATTTTACGGAGGGAAAAATGTTTGAAAACTACATTTCAATTCACTTTATTAATGAGAATTGCAAGTGGGAATAATTTGAAGAGAAAAATCATTCTTTAAATGAAAGATCAACATTTGGTTGAGTCATCAAACAGAAATGAGTAAATCAAATTATTGTTGGGTGGGGGTGGGGTACTTTACATTAGAGAGAAACTTTAGATACTACAATTTTTTAATGAGGAAAACTTCCATGATTTGCATTATAGATATTTGTGCAGGGTGTGTGTATATATATATATATATATATATATATATATATATATATATACATATTTATGTGTGTATATATATATATATATATATATATATCCATATTTATGTGTGTGTGTGTGTGTGTATATATATATATACATATATATATATATATATATATATATATATATATATATATATATATATGTATATATATATATAAGACCCAGAATATTGTAGTGAAAAATAACTCCTCTCTAACCATAAAACATTAGAAAAAATTTATAAGTTTAAATACCCTTTGGGAAAATGTAACTCACATAATAATAAAGCTAATAACTACATTAGTTTTACAACCACTACTCAATCCCACCGCCTCACCATGTACCTTGTAAACTATAGTTTAATTTACCAACATTAACAAAAACATAACTGGCCCCCCTCTTATTTAAGACAAATTTTAGTTAATAACACAGAAACAATACATTCTGAAACCATTTTTTTTTTTTAAATCAAAAATATTTGAGGCTATCTTTATTAAAACCCAGCAACCTACAAGTAATAACATTATGTATGAGACCACTAACAACATTTTAAAACGTAATACAATTCATCCTGCGATGCTAATTCTGACGTTTCGGAATTTAAATTGTTAATGTCTCTTCTGGAACTGCACTGGTTCGTTCTTTTGACGTCTGACTTCAAATGCACATTCTAAGCTGCTTTTTAAAATTCTCTTCTTTTTACCAGCTTTCTGTTCATTTGTTTTTGTTACCTGAAGATGATTCGACGAAGAATCGAAAACGGTTGTGATACATATGAAACATAGATTTTTTTTTTTTGATTCTAACACAAAAAAGATCATTAGAAAAATCGAAAAAAATCAAAAAAGGTATTATCAAGCTGAGGAATTGTTACTTTTAACAATGTTTGTTCAAATAAAGAATGCTTCCTAAATACACACAATATATATGCGTATGTATGTATATGTATATACCATAAATGATAATAAAATGTAGTTAGTTTAATCCTCTACTACAGTTTCATGGTATCACCAATCATCAGCCATATGTTAAACTTGGATCAATCCAAAACACTTCTGATGATTTGTGATACCATAAAATTGCAGTAAAGTGTTCAACTCAGTACATTTTATTATGATTTTTTTTATTAATTCAGCTCTATCCAATAGGTTATCGATCCTGTGGTTTGTCCAAAATATGCCATCCTTATTCGGTTCTATTCCGATTGAGTTGGTTTTATTGTGATCACATATATATATATATATCAAAATGGCCGCTTGATCTGAATTTTGTTATCCTATTAACGGGTGGGTGGGGGGCTTTTCCATGAGTGTTTAGTGTTTTCTATTTTATCCTTGAAGATTTTGCCTGATCTAACATTCTTATACATGTTTTTTCTCAAGGTTTCTGATGAGAAGCATGTAATTGCTTCTGATTATAGTATAGTAACAAAACAATTGTAAAACCATTGACAATTCTGTCATTGCAAAATAAATATGTTTAACAACTGAATTTTGGTCATTGGAATTTAACTAACCACTTATATATATATATATATATATATATCTTTCTAAAACTAATAAGAATAATTGAAGAATTACTTACCTCATGAACATGTGTATAAAATGACACTGTCATATCCAGGATGGCCCTCCTCCTCTCCAAAGCTGTGATAAAGTCATGCATACGTTCTTCAAGTTCTTGCGCTTCACTATAGATCTCTTTTGGATCACATTCACCAGTCTGCGCCAATTCATCAGCAGCAGCTAATAGCTTGTCAGCATTCGTAATGGTATTCTGAAAGAAATTAACAAATAAAAAGCACACGTTAAAACAACTATTTACACACAAAAATGTCGAGAAGATAGTCATGTATCTAAGGAAAAATGTTCCAAATAGGTTGGACATTTTACATATTCAAAGCATAAAATTGTGGATGGGCTGTGTGATCATAAAGAAAATAGGAGAGATTAAAAAGCAGCCCATTTGACTGAAAGAGTGGAAAAATCTTGACAAGAATAACAGAATCAATATTATAAACAGAAAATCAGTGAAGAGCAAGACATCTCAAAGAAGCAGCGCTTATTTTGGCAACAATGGTCTCTTAAGTAGACCTAATAAAGGTATTGAATACAATATGGGAACCAATACTTATAAATCATAGATTAGAACAAGAAAATTGCAATATGAGTAATGGTAAAAAAAATAAGATAAATAATAATTCTATAGAAATAAGTAATAATACTATACATTTAGACAAGATTAGGTTTAAGGCTCCCCAAATTAATATTAGAATTCTGCACATGGACTCATGGTACAACAATTAAGAACGTTGGCAAAAAATCAGTTCTGAGTTAGTCTTTTTCTGGTGGTTGAAGGTTCAATCCTTACTACAGGCGATAATAACTAAGAATAACATAAAATTAATAATTTTACCTGGCTATGGCTGATGGAATTAGAACAATTAACCTCGTCGATTAAATAAAGGGGTCAGTCCTAAATTCTATACAGGTTCAAGAGTTTGACAAAGATTTACAAATTTGATTAGAAGGTTTCCAGTTAATTTTATGATACATTATAAGACGTTGACATATCGTATATATAGTAATCTGAAAACACCAACAATTAGCTTTGGGACTTCCTATTTCATAAACAGTTTCTAATAAATTAATATCCTGTAATATACATTTTTAATTTGCATTGTCATATTTTCTTATAGTATCTGCAATAATTTCGTTGATTGTACGTCTGATGCACCTGAAGAAGTCTGCAGGTCACATTGGTCGAAACAACGTGGATGAGAATAGTAGTCCGAATAATCCAAATTATCAATCGTCATGTGAAAAATATCAACACAAGAATGACAGAAGTTTCTTTATCTACTGAAAGGGTAGAAAAATGTATTTTCATTCTGTTCCACCTGAATTAGTCATTTTATTTGACTGATATTGTAGAAAAGATCAGTACACGAGAAAGCATTCAAATTTGAAGCAAAACTTGTTTATTGTGCAAAACAGTTTTATCATAAGTAAAACATCTAATCCAATATCCAATATTCTTAAGGAAGTATGCTTGAAGGAAAGAGAAAAAAATATGATAATTTCAATTTCACTGAAAACGGTAAATACAAACTGCCAGTCTTGTTATGTTGATCTGTTTTATGGCATATGAGAATGATACGGTGGATGTGTAATGTGAGTGTAAAAGACAGGCTTAGATCTGATGACCTCAGAGGAAAATTAAATCTTAACAGTATAGAGAGATGTATGCAGAACAGGAGACTTTGATGGTATGGCCATGTTGAAAGAATGGATGAAAGTTCTTGTGTTAGTAAGATGTAGAACAGTGGAGGTAGCAGGATAAGTTGGCAGGGAAGGGACAAGAAAACAGGAGAGGAAGTGATGGATTTAAGAAGAAGCGGGATAAATAAAGACCTGACCAGAGATGGGTTAGTTTGGAAGTCAATTTCTGAAAGCCGTCCAACATATGTCAGTATGTAAAACGGGTGTTAAACCGAATATGATGGTTAACAAGAATTAAGGAGTCGGCTGAAAAAAAAATCAACCCTGACAGCCGCAAAAATTGCCAACTTTTGACTGACTTCCCAACTTGGAGGTAAGGAATCGGCCGAAACAAGATCCAACTTCAGAATGAGTATTAAAGAAAAACTTCCGACTCTCCACCATTTTCTAAGTTATTTAATGTTGTAGGTAAAGGCATAGCATGTAGCAAGCCACAGCCGAACACACAATTCAGAGGAAACGGTTGCAACTTTAACACCGACAATAAGTCAACAATATAAGTTTTATATTGGCAATTTACGCATTTGTAAGCAATGCAATCTGTTTAAACTTCTGCACCAAAGATGGTCTCTTTTATGTGATGCACCTTTTACTGATGCAAGCAACAGAAGTTAGAATACATTAAATACATTACCAGTGATGCTGAGAGTTTAGGACCCACAAATTTGATTTTAATGAATTTCTGGGAACTTTTATGAGTCAAGAAAAATTTATGTTACGATTCCAGGAATAAGATGAGAAGAAACGAAAATTTAAAAATCTAATAAATGAGAAAATAGTCCTTATATATTTTATGTTTTCTCCCACATAAATTGAATAACAGTATAAATGTTAATCACGCTCTCTTCTCGAAAGGGACCAGAATCCAGAATATACATTTCAAAGAAATGTTGATTTTAAAAAGCTGTCCTTTATGTTCCAATGAGGAGTGAGAATGAGAATCCTTGTTCACAACCAGCTGTATGTTCAGCCAAGAAATGTATTTCCCTGATCCTTGTCATAAAATTAAATTGTTTAGTTAAAGAGAAAACAGTTGATAGGTCAGGTCGACTGTTCTTATAGTTAGCTTGAAACGGTCAGGAGGGGGGGGAATAAACAAGAAAGAAAGAAAGAAAGAAGAAAAAAAGCGAGATAAAAGAGAACACACAGCATCCTTGGGAGGGATAGGTACATCCTAATTTTACTGTATCGTTATAGATTTTTATGCGTCTCTGATACAAGACGTGTATTGATTTACTCCTCTCCAGGAGTTAGGCACAAGGCCAGTTTTTATCTTACTCCCACAAGTAAGATGTGACCCAAGGTCGGGTCGGGAAAGTGGGGTTTAAAAATTGCCTGGGCAGCCCCGTCGGCATTCCCCTGTAGGGGCGCCTCATGCAGTAAGCAATAAACTTACTCCTCCCCAAAGAGGGAAGGCGAAGCCTGGGAGGGCGGACCTCCTAGAACTGCAAAGGACAGACCCATAGACCGGCGTAAATCAAGCCCCGAAGGTCAAGACAATACCAGTCTATGGGGTGCAGTATCCATCGGAACAGATACTACACTTTACGTGTAGCTATTGGCATCTCTGCATTAGTATCGCCAGAGTTCCATTGTCCTCAAGATCTGCATCCCTATAATTTATAACATCAAGAGCGGCCATATTTCTTTTGCCAAACATACGACACAGCAAACACATGCGGGACTGCTTCGCTTCACAAGGTAAGACATTCGCATTGTTCCTGTTGCTACCGAAACAATAAATTGTTATAATAAAGCTGTGTTAATCAACGTTTGTTTCCATAAGGCCTTTTTTTTTACCCCTATATTTTAATTACACAAAATACATGCTAAAATATTCCTTTTGTAGGATTAGGTTATGTATGTAAAAAAAATTTAATTTTAATTATTCTAATTAGACCTAATTTGCAAGCGACCAATCTCTTACCATGCTTCCATCTATCAATCTCACCCTCTCTCATTGTATGTTGTTTTGACCCCACCCCCACACACACATACACATGCACACTTATTTTATAGATGTCTCTCACTCTCACTCCCATCACTGTTTAATAAAGAAAGGAAAGAATAAAAAGTTTAGAATAGGACATTATAAACAAAAAGGAATATCACCACAACCCACAGAGGGGAGAGAGAGGGGGAGGGAGAGAGAGAGAGAGGGGGGAGAGAGAGGGGGGAGAGAGAGGGAGGGAAAGAGAGAGAGAGAGAGGGAGGGAAAGAGAGAGAGAGGGATGGAAAGAGAGAGAGAGGGAGGGAAAGAGAGAGAGAGGGAGGGAAAGAGAGAGAGAGAAAGGGAGAGAGAGAGAAAGGGAGAGAGAGAGAGAGAGAAAGAGAGAGAGATTTAAGATTTTTTTTTTAAATATTTAATTGGCTTTGCAAACTCACTTTTTCCTGATTTAAACAATCGTATCCATGCTCTATGAATGACTCCCTCTCCCCCTCCCCAGGTATTCAATATAAATGTGAGGATGAACTCCAATTTTATACATAGCTGACAGTTTGGAGAGGGGTCATACCTTTCTCAATGGTATTAGTACATAAGTATATGTAATAGATCCGACGGAATTTGAACTCCGCTTGCCGATTCCATGATAAAGAGTCAACTTGTTAATTTTGTTTTTGTTTTTAAACTTGTCAATCCAAGTCATTTGACTGTTAGGGTATCTTCATTTGAGCTGATTTCAGTAAAACATTCCTAGGGGCAAGGTAAACTCTCCGATTTGTCTTCAAAGACGAGATAAATACATCCGATCAACAAGAGGCAAATGACGAACATACGAGTTTTAAATATTTTGACAATTTGTTCATATCATTTTCGTCAACGCCCATCTACACAATTCTTTATTACATTTTGAGAATATCGCGAGAGACACTGATTGCAAAAACAAGTAATCAACAGCAATTATATTTTTGTACATATATTTTAGTGCACGACATCCAGCTGAACAGGATAATTGCCAATCTAGAACAATCTAATAAAAAGAAACTAATTTATGACTAAACAGAGTCAAGATGTAATGGAGGTTTAAAAATGTGAAAACCATGTGTGTGAGTGATCCATCCCGAAAGACTGACTCAAAAAAAAATACATTTCTTAATACAAAATTCGATAAGCACAGTATCTGTACAAGGTTATAGAATAATCATATGATAGAATACATGTGTGTTTTAAATATTAATTTCTAGCTACACTGAAGGGCCATGATACAGCGAAAAAGCCGTCTGTGAATGAACTAATAGATTTGCTCCCCACCCATTGTGAATTGAGCTCTCTGGTAGGCCAGGTGATTGGCTATAACTAGCTAACACAAACCAGCCAGTTTAGTGTGCAAGTTCTTGGCCTTTTGGCCAAGATCAAAGTGTAGTATCTGTTCCAATGGATACTACACCCCATAAACTGGTATTGTCTTGGCCTCCGGGGCTTGATTTATGCCGGTCTATGGGTCTGTTCTAGGAGGTCCACCCTCCAGGCTTTGCCTCCCCTCTTTGGGGAAGAGTAAGTTTATTGCTTACTGCCTGAGGCGCCCATTTTTTGTAGGCCAGTGTGCTCACCTTCTCAGGTGCTGGCTTTTCAAATTCCACTTTCCTAACCTTGTGTCACATCTTACCTTGTGGGAGGAAGATAAATAAAATAGTGGAATTCCTTTCAATTTTAACTTGCAATAACTCATTTATTTTGATAAAATTTACATGCAAACAAAATTTAATCTGGTCTCTTGTGTCATTAACAGTTTTTTTTTTTTCAGGTTACTTGAAGTTAGGTAACTATTTTCAGTGACGGGCAATTTATTTTTTTAATGTTGATGTTTTTTTTAACTTAATATGCACAATATTGTGTATCGATATGCATATAAAAACAGTCCCCTTTTAAAGAAAAGGGGCCATTCGTTAATATGGTGAGCTTAATATAGATTTAAGTTTCAAAAAAGAAAAATCCAAGTTGAAAACTTTAGTGAATGAAATTTTTGCCCTATTACGAATTGTTTCCATCTGTTTTTACATGATCCAAATCAGAGTTTTCTTTTTATCGATTTACTATTAAAAGAAAAAAATCTGAAAATCTACCTTGATCTCTACTGTGCTATGAATCATATTAAGAAGATTCAATGTGTTAAATGTTGAAATAAATCTTTTATGACCATTTTTAAGTTGCACTTTCATGTCATTTTTGTATGTTATTTTTCTAGAGGTAATGAGATTTTGCCCAATATTTAGGCTGGTTTGATCTAATAAGTATTGTTTCCATTATGATTAATTTCCATTTACCACAAGATGATATTTGTAAGGATTTTTCACATGTTTGAAACCTTCATTTTTAATTATCATCATCATGATCATTAGGTTTTTCTTTTATCACTCTTGGTGGAGGAACCCCTCCCATCTTGTTTTATCCCTGGCTAGGTGTGGCCAAGTAGGACCTAGTTGGCTATAGAGGTCGTCTCTCCACCGAGTTTTTGGCATTCCTCTAGGTCTTTTCCATTGCCTTGGGCTCCATTATGTCGCTCTACATGTCCACCTGTTGCCTGTACATTTTTAATCATACACTGAAAATTGGCTTCTTCACCAATAGCACACAAGACAGCAATTTAAAAAATTTAAAACTAACTTTGAACGGTCATAATTCAGTGGCTAATAAATTTGCTATCATTGTTTACATTTTGAACAGATCTAATGTGCCTATATTAAAAGATTTTAGAGTTAATGAAAATAAAATTTTGGTTTGGGATACTCACTTTAACCCTAGTGTAAATGCATAGCTCTTTGTAAAAGAATAGAGCATTTTAAGTTAATGATAATGCAAATATAAGCATTGTCCTTGATTGCTAATAACGCAGCCAGATTTCGACTCAAACTGAAGTACTTGCCCATTTCTAGCAACACTGAAAAGCTGTGATACGGCAAAACAGTTGTCTATGGATGAACAAATATATATCTACCGATATACTACAAAAACTCTGTGGATCTTGTTATCTTTTTGTCCCATGCACACTTGATGAAGTCATCAAAATGATGACCTTATTCATAAAAATAGAAATGGGGATAACCGGGCACAGGAGATGATGTCATAAAATGATGACGCCATCCATCAAATCAGAGAAAGGTGAGGGGGAGATCCTTCACCTAAAAAAAACCTGGAACACAAAGGGTAACAGGTCATCTAGACGAGCATTTAGACTTCTGGGGGTCTAGTATACTACTAAAACTATGAATATTGCTCGTGATCTTGTGCTCGAACATATCTAAAGAAAAAAATAAAATGTGTCTATATGATGTGTACATTTAACAATGAAAATGTTATTTCAAATTGAAGCGTGACAACAAATGTGTTAATCTATGCGAATGATCTCCCCCTGAACACTCTCCCAGGCTGGAGGCGGCTTCCGGCCGGAAGTGATGAGACCGCCATTATTGTTTTACCTATTATCTGTAATGGAGCGCGAATAAAATATTCTCTCCATATACGTTATCGAAGTCCGTGTTTACATTCCTTTTGTTACACAGTAACACCTGTTTATTTTCTTATTAACATTGGTAGCAGAGCGAAAAGTTGTTATGGCTTCAAAACTCATTTCACCGCCTGTTTTAATTAACGACAAGTACAGCACATGGAAAAAGGAGATACGAATTTGGGAAATGGCTACTTCGCTTGATAAAACGAAACGTGCCCCTGTAGTATTTCTTTCTCTGGAAGGAAAACCCAGAGAAGCTGTTTTAGAATTGGACGTGGCGGCCCTTAATTCCGAGGATGGAATGACGCATCTATACGAAAAACTGGATACCCTTTTTTTAGAAGATGTCAATCAGTCGGCTTTTCTAGCCTACGAGACGTTTGAAGCCTACCGCAGACAGCCCGACACATCAGTGGAAGACTTTCTTATTAACTTCGGCCGACATGTCGCCAAGTTGAAAGATTTCAACATCGCCCTACCCGAACCCGTACTTGCGTTTAGGGCATTGAAAGGTGCCGCTCTCACTCCAGAAGATGAAAGATTAGTCAAAGCCACCGTCGGCGAATTGACACTATCTTCCATGTCGGGGCAGTTAAGAAAGATCATGCACAGACAGTCTTCAAATGTACCGTCTAGCAACACGACGCCCGTCGTGATAAAGAATGAAGATGTTGTTTATACGGAAAATGACACGGACTCTAACGAGATATATTACGGTCGTTCTTCGCACCGACGTGATTCGAATTTTAACAATCGACGAGGAAAAACAAACCGTGGTGGAAGACGACATGTCAACAATACCAAAACACGCTCCACTGACACAAAAAAAATAAACCTGCTCGGTCCTGAAGGGAACACCACTGTGTGTTTTAAATGTGGATGCAAGTTTCACTGGTCTTATAACTGCCCTTACGTTAACGATACCAGAGATAAACGTGAGGACAACGAAGACGAGAGTTATCTTTCCCTGGCCAACATCGTGCTTATGAGTCAGCAAAAATGTGAGGAAAACGGCAACACTGTTCTAGGTGAGACACTTGGGTCAGCTGTCCTAGATAGTGGTGCATCTGGTACCGTTTGCGGGACAAAATGGTATGAATGTTTTCTTGAGACGTTAACAGATGCACAGAAAAAAAAGATAATCACTAAAAAAGGAGTGAGAACTTTTAAATTCGGCGATGGAAATAAGTTGAACTCTTTACAACGTTACTCTACCATGCGTCATCGCAGACATCGAAGTCAATGTCGTCACTGATGTTGTGGACTCTGACATTCCACTTCTGTTGAGCAAACACGCTATGAAAAGGGCCGGGACTTGTCTCAACTTTGAACATGACAGCGTTACGATGTTTAAAAAGAAAATTCCATTAAGATGCACATCGTCTGGTCATTATCACATCCCTATTACCAAACCTCTACCGGACAGGGGTAAGTTCAAACATATACTTTTTGTTAAAGAAATCTCCTCGAAAAACAAGTCAGAAAAATTAAAAATTGCAACCAAATTACATAGACAATTTAGCCATCCTAGTAGTAAAAAGTTATGTGACTTAGTTAGGAATGCAGGTATAAGAGATCCCGAATTCATAAAAATTTTGCAAGCACTTCCAAGTTCCTATGAAGTATGTATTCGCTATAAAAGGACTGAACCTAGACCTATTGTTGGATTCACTTTGGGATCATATTTTAATGAAACTGTTGCCATGGATATTAAAGAAATCAATGGTAACAAAGTACTGCACCTGATTGACCACGCTACCAGATACAGTGTCGGCGTAAGGATTCCTAGCAAGGAAAGATCTGACATAATCAGGGCTATATTTAAGCACTGGATAGCATATTTTGGGACTCCAGGATCTATCTTAACCGATAATGGCAGGGAATTTGATAACCAATCATTTCGGGACATGGCACAGAATTTAAATATTGTTGTGCGTACTACCGCTGCTGAAAGTCCATGGAGTAATGGCTTAAATGAAAGACATAATGGGATATTGGGAGAAATGGTAAAGAAGACCATAGAGGACACAAATTGTAGCTTTGATATAGCACTAGCATGGGCTATAAGCGCCAAGAATACACTTCACAGTGCTCACGGATTCAGTCCCAATCAACTTGTTTTTGGTAAGAATCCCAACCTGCCCTCCTTTTTAAATGACAAACTCCCTGCATTAGAAGGTGTCTCTACCAGTGAGGTTGTTGCCAGTAACCTGAATGCCATGCATGCAGCTAAAAAGCAGTTCATAATGTGTGAGTCTTCGGAAAAATTAAGACGTGCACTTCGTCATCAAGTAAGAACTAGCATAACACAATCGTACAAAAATGGTGATATTGTGTTTTATAAGAGAAATCTCTGTGATAGATGGCTTGGTCCAGGCACTGTTATAGGATGGGAACACAAGCACGTGCTTGTTAAACATGAAGGCACATATGTAAGAGTGCACCCCTGTCGTTTAGTGCTTCACCCAGAAACATATCAAAGTTCCTCTGAAACTGAATCAGCAATTGAACCCACCACTTCACAAAGTGGGCTTGAAGGAACTTCAAACACACCAATTTCTGTGGAGAACAATGTGGATGAAGAATTAGGAACCCTGGACGATCAGGTTGCACAACATCAAACTGCGAGGGAGAGACATACACAACAAACACCCATTTTAAAAACAATTGAGCTTCCCAGACCAGGACAATCTATCAGGTGTAAACTTGCCGATGATGATGATTCAGAATGGAAAACATTGAATGTCATAAGTAGAGCGGGCAAAGCCACCGGCAAAAATAAGCATTTGATGAACGTGGCTATGGAACAAGGTGAACCATTTTGGCTAGACTTTGAACATGGAGTACTGGAATGGAAAGCAGGTGAAGTCGAACCAATAAGTGAAGATGAACCCACCTCTGGTAATGAGGAAAACATAATGATTTCTTCTTCTAATCATGACCTGGAAACAGCAAGGAAGAAAGAACTCCAAAGCTGGGTCGAAAATAAAGTTTACACCCAAGTACCTGACCAAGGCCAACCCAAGATATCCACAAGATGGGTTTATACTAATAAAAATGTCAATGACAAACAAGTTCATAAAGCCAGACTTGTAGCGAGAGGCTTTCAGGACAGGAATGCTGGCAATATAAGAAACGATTCTCCAACATGCTCTAAAGAAAGTCTACGTATAGCCTTGGCCATAATGGCATCTAACCATTGGGTGTGCAGGTCAATGGACATAAAAACAGCATTCCTACAGAGCAGAGAGTTAGACGATTAGTCTATTTGGATCCTCCTAAGGAAGCCAATGTACCTCCAGGATATATTTGGAAACTCTCCAAATGTGTATATGGTTTAACTGATGCATCAAGATCCTGGTACCTGACACTCAAGGAGGAATTATTGAAGTCAGGAGCAGTCGTTTCAAAATATGATCAAGCCATATTTACATGGAACTTTGGCAACAAACTGCACGGTGTAATCGCTACTCATGTCGATGATTTTTGCTTTGCAGGCTCTGATATCTTTCAGACCAGAGTTATGGACAGGATTCATCACTTGTTTGAGGTTAAGTCTGAAGAAGTGGAGGAGTTCCAGTACATAGGATTGAGCATAAGGAAAAACAGGAATGATGTTAAGCTTGGACAAGACGAATATATCAAGAAGTTGAAGTGTATCCCACTGGAGAGAGGCAGAAATTCGAAGGATGCAATATCTACAACAGAAGTTACCGAAACCAGGCAATTGATCGGCCAACTTAATTGGTTAGCCACCCAAACCAGACCTGATCTTAGTTATGATGTTAGTGAGTTAAGTTCAATGCTAAAACAGGAAAACGTAGAATGTTTAAAACAGGCTAACAGGGTGGTAAAGAAAGCAAAAAAAGAAAAATCTCATATAGATATTCCTGATTTAGGGAATCTTGAGGACCTAAAGATTATTGCATATAGTGATGCCTCTTTTGGTAATTTAACCGATGGAGGTTCACAAGGAGGCTATATACTCTTTTTGGTTGGAAGAAATGACAAGTATATGCCCATTGCTTGGCAATCCAAGCGGATTAGAAGAGTCGTCAAAAGTACCTTAGCTGCTGAAACTTTAGCCATGGTTGACATGGCAGAAGCCTGCATTTTTTATAGAAAACTGTTGTTAGAAGTATTGCAATTGAAGGACAGTATTGATAACATCAAGATCTTCTGCAAAACAGACAATTCATGTCTCTATGATTCTGTACATTCCTCAACCCAAATTTTGGATAAGAGACTTCGTATAGAGATGGCTATTCTGAGAGAAATGATTGACAGAAAAGAAATTGCAGAGGTCTCTTGGATACCAACTTATGTACAAATTGCTGACTCTCTGACAAAGAAAGGAGTGCCATCATTTAAGATCCTTGGGTTCATATCTGAGCCAAAGGAATCATCTGTATAATGTAAATACACCTTTTTTTCCTCTTTTGCAGAATATATGATGCTTAATTGAAAAGAAGAGAAAAGAGGGGAAGAACTGTTAATCTATGCGAATGATCTCCCCCTGAACACTCTCCCAGGCTGGAGGCGGCTTCCGGCCGGAAGTGATGAGACCGCCATTATTGTTTTACCTATTATCTGTAATGGAGCGCGAATAAAATATTCTCTCCATATACGTTATCGAAGTCTGTGTTTACATTCCTTTTGTTACACAGTAACACCTGTTTATTTTCTTATTAACAAAATGTATGCTCCCTCTGGTCGCACATTTTTGCTAGGCTGGAAGTATAATATCATGGTGAACGAATATATACTACAATGACCCCCAAAGGAGGAGGTAATTACCAAGAGGATGATATAATGACAACAGATACCCCCCCCCTAAATAATAGAGGAGGTAATACCTGGGAGGATCCCACCATAAAAGGAGAAGGTAATGCCTGTGAGTATGGTCTAATAACAGAACTGATATTATATTATCCCCTCCCCCCAACGGAAGATGCAATACCTGGGAGGATTACCCCCATCCTCATAAAAACGGAGTAGATAATTCCTGGGAGGATGATCTTATTACAACATAACCGATACTACACTATACAAAAGATTAAAAGATAATACAATAATCGATTAAATCAGGGTTTTTTTTTTTTCATTCGTTGAAAAATGCCTTGTTTGAAAAACATTTTTTTATGATTCCTTGGCCTTTTGGCTAAGATCAAAGTGCAGTATCTGTTCTCAGCGACATCAGACGTACAATCGACGAAATTATTGCAGATACTATAAGAAAATATGACAATGCAAATTAAAATGTATATTACAGGATATTAATTTATTAGAAACTGTTTATGAAATAGGAAGTCCCAAAACTAATTGTTGGTGTTTTCAGATTACTATATATACGATATGTCAAAGCCTTATAATGTATCATAAAATTAAATAAGTATAACCCGTTTTGATTTTAATATAGTTAGGATAAGTGGAATTTTTTTTTTTTTCGCATTTATTCATTTATGTACATATATATATATATATATATTATATATATATATATATATATATATATTACATACACATATATACACACACACACACATACACAAGATGGCTTTGCCAGCTCGCTATCGCTTCGCAAAGTTAATACTTGAAACAAAACATTTCATTGTTGTAAACACAAAAACACTTTTTGCATTTATTCATATAACTAGAAAAACACTGACATTTTGATAATTTTGATACAAATTTATTTATCTTCTAAATATGACCGTAAACAAAAGAAAAAAAGAAGCAATCAATAATCAAGTTTGCTCCTAAAAAAAAAAATAGGCTGGAAAGGAATGCAATATTGGCTCATAAACACAACTGTCCTGCCAACATAACCAAGAAAGAACCGCCCTCCCCTCCATTCGCATTTCTGAATTCTATTGACTTGTTAAATGTTTGTTGATGAAATAAAACGATATTCTTAAACAGAACTATGTGTTGTATTAAAATCAAAACAATCGAATAAAAAAAAACAATAACAAAGTATTATTAATTAATAAGATATCTTTTTGCACAGCAATATGCAAATTAGTTAACTTTACTACTGAGATCACATATACATAATCAGTATATAAAGCAGACAAGGTGTTGCTATTGCGTACACTTGAATAAATACGGTGTTTCGACCTCACCGTTAGTGCAAGTAATACGTCCAACTTTTGAATTTATTAATTTATAGATATACACACACACACACACCCACATGAGAGTTGGTATTCATGGAAGTAATTTTCTGCAATAAGTTAATTTGATCAGCAGTGAAATAGAGTCAACTAGTCAATTCAAAGTCAGTAATATGATTCATCGATGGAAGAATTTTAATCAGTGGAGATCTAGGATTTCAGGGTGGTGCTCACCCATTCACCCATTCTTTATCTGAAGAAAGAGAGATAGAGAGGGAAAGAAAGAGAGAGATAGAGAGGGAAAGAAAGAGAGAGATAGAGAGGGAATGAAAGAAAGAGATAGAGAGGGAAAGAAAGAAAGAGATAGAGAAAGAAAGAGAGAGATAGAAAGAAAGAGAGAGAGAGAGAGAAAGAAAGATAGAGAAAGAAAGAAAGAGAGAGATAGAGAAAGAAAGAGAGAGATACAGAAAGAAAGAGAGAGATACAGAAAGAAAGAGAGATACAGAAAGAAAGAGAGAGATAGAGAAAGAGAGATAGAGAAAGAAAGAGATAGATAGAGAAAGAAAGAGAGAGAGAGAAAGAAAGAGAGAGATAGAGAAAGAAAGAGAGAGAGAGAAAGAAAGAGAGAGAGGGAAAGAAAGAGAGAGAGAGGGAAAGAGAGAGAGAGGGAAAGAGAGAGAGAGGGAAAGAGAGAGAGAGGGAAAGAGAGAGAGAGGGAAAGAGAGAGAGAGAGGGAGAGGGAGAGAGAGAGGGGGAAAGAGAGAGAGAGGGGGGAGAGAGAGAGGGGGGGAAAGAGAGAGAAAGAGGGGGAAAGAGAGAGAGAGAGAAACACTAAAGAGACAGGGGGGGAGAGGGGGAAAGAGACAGGGGGGAGAGAGGGAAAGAGACAGGGGGGGAGAGAGGGAAAGAGACAGGGAGGGAGGGAGGGAAAGAGACAGGGAGGGAGGGAGGGAGAGAAAGAGACAGGGAGGGAGGGAGGGAAGGAAAGAGGGAGGGAGGGGGGAGGGAGGGAAGGAAAAGGGGAGGGAGGGAGGGAAGGAAAGAGACAGGGAGGGAGGGAAAGAGGGAGGGAGGGAGGGAGGGAAAGAGGGAGGGAGGGAGGGAGCATGTCTCAGTCATTAAAAGAGATGTGAAAAGAGAAATATATTGATTCATCAATGCTATTCTCTCTTTCTTAAGGAAATGATCCATTATGAAGCAGAAATGATACACTTAGGGATCTTCCAGCAGAATCTTCATATGCAGAACGTATGGTTTTAATTTGTATTATTTAGACTACTACTAGCACTATTCTCACCATGGTTGTAATATTCAAAACATTTCGGCCGACGTAACCTCAGACATTCTTCATTTTTTTACCTTCTAGTTGATCTTGGGAATCTGTATGCCAAACTCGGTGATCTGACTGACAGAATTTCTCACTGAACCCTTCATTTAATCAAATCAGCAACGATTGAGTACAAATGTTCATTTGTTATTTTGATTTATCGCTTTATAGTTCACATGGACCCATGGCATAACGGTTATAGGCATGGGTTAACAATCATTTCTAAGTGAGTCTTCTGGAGTTTGAAGGTTCAATCTGTAAAACAGGCGATAATAACTAATAACATAAAACGAACATTTCTACCCAGTCATGGCTGACAAAAATAAAAACAAGCCGCGCGTGCGTGGTCCCCCTCTGTATGTGACTCGATGTGGCAAGTGTAAAAGGCAATAAATTTGGGCAATTTGGGGCATTTTTGACCCCCCTTTGACCCCCTGGGGGCGCGAACCAGAATTTTTACTGAAGTCAAGGATGCTCATTTTATATCCTCTACATTATTGCCTCTACATTTTGGCCAAGTTTCAGAAAAATTGAATGGATGGATCAAACGTTATGGGAGAAAAGGATCATTTTTTGCTGTTTTGGGGGCTTTTTACCCCCTGGGGGCGCGAACCAGATTTTTTCCAAGGTCAGCGATACTTATTTTCTATTAGGAACAATTGCGTCCACATTTTGGCCACGTTTCAGAGAAATTGAATGGATGGATGGAAAGTTATGGGGCAAAAAATGTCATTTTTTGCCATTTCGGGGCCTTTTGACCCCCTGGGGGGCTAACCAGAGTTTTTTTCAAAAATCGGAGAATGTCACTTTCTAACCTGACCAAAGTTACAACTTCATGCAAAATTTCAGAGAAATTCAATGGATGGTTGCGGAGAAAAATCCGGACGGATGGACACACGGACATGCCTCAAAACATAAGTCCCCCGATTTTATAAATCAGGGGATCAATAAACTACATCTGTATTAAATAAAGGGTTCAGTTTGAAATTCCGTACAAATTACCGAGTTTAACAAGATGCATCTGAAGATGGTTGGAGGTTATATCGGCCGAAACGTTGTGAGAATAACATCCAAAATGAAAACAGTAGCCCGAATAAACCAAATAATACGAACTACACCTGTGTATTAAATAAAGGGTTCAGTTTGAAATTCCCTCCAAGTTATTGAATTTGACATATAGAGATTCCCATGTTCGAAAAGATACACCTGAAGAAGGTTGAAGGGTACAGTGGTCGAAACGTTTTGGCTATAACAATCAAGATAAGAATAGTAATCTAAATCTTCCCAATTATCAATCCTTACCTCAAAAATTGCAAAACATGATTTCAAGTCAGTCTAATTTTCTTTCAGGTTATCTTAAACTAGTTTAATGTCTATTTTTCCTTGATATCTTCTATATATATAAAACACAATGTGTGTCATGTTTGTGTGTTCCCTATAAAAAGAAAGGTTAGAGAATCTACCTAAAATCTAAAAGTGTATTCTTATATAAAGTTTACCGAGGAAAACAATGGAAATGTTCTCGAATCTCTAAGTGCACACCGAAGAAGGCTATTAGACCATAACTTTCTTAAAACTTCAAATATATCCTATTTTCTTATTAAATTTATATTATATGTATGAAATTCTTTGGAGAAGACAATGGAAGTGGTCCCGAATCTCTACGTTACCCTCTATGTGCTGAATATCTACATGCTCCCACCTTAAGTGGCCCATGGAGATAGAACCCCCTTAAAACTTCAAATACGTATATCCGATTTTAATGAAATTTAAAGCATATGTATAAAACACTAATTCAGAGAGTTTTCCAACATATCAGCTTCTTCTGACTATATTAGGGAGCGAAATAAGACAAGGGGCCAGTAAAAACAAAGAAAGTAATATGCTGTTATTAGCATAGTGAAAAAGTACATAGTAGTGATCCTCATTCAATCCCAGGCAACGTCGGGTCTTCCTGCTAGTACTTTATAATTGTGTTAAACCATTTTTTTTCTCCCAACAAGTAAGTTTTTTTTTGTAGGCGTGATGTGTTATTTAGTTCTTTTTACGGCCGGTGCATCTTCCACAATAAATATTTGTTTGATTTAATTTCAACATCCTTTAAAATTTAATGTTCCGACGTTTTAAAAATTTTGATTTTGGTTGATGGCATTAGACATTTGCTTCAGAAACATATGCCATTGGGTTTGCTGGCATCACCACAGCACTCCGAACTAACATCAAACATCTCCTCAGGCTTTTTTATTTTTATTTTTAACATACTCATGACTACTTACTTAAAGTCATTTGTTAATAGTTAAAAACTAATAATAATAATAAATTTAAAAAATGAATTACTTCATGACCCTTACAAATTTGAAAGGTATTTGAAAGCATTTAAAGTCATTTAAGCTGGCTTTAAAATTCCTAGCAAATATTTGTGTGTTAAAAGATCGAAAGTTTTGGAAGCTATTTACATCCAATAATTTTATAAATAGAGATTAAAACATTACTTTACCAAAATTAGTTATAGTTGCATAACAAGTTGGTTCCATTAATAATTAAATGAACAAACAATACCCTAATAATTAAATGAACAAACAATACCCTAATAATTAAATGAACAAACAATACCCTAATAATTAAATTTAACTTTCAAAATGCTATCTAAAAAAAAAAAATTGCTAATAAAACAGCCTAAAAAACAAACCAAAACAAAATCCAAGTAAAAAGACTCTCGGGCAATGCTAGGTCGGTTAATCTAGTTTAATAAAAAGAAATACTTTAGTCTGAAGATTATGTACCACTCACTAGTCTAGATTAGACGTGGTTAAATTCTAGCAAGCTTTTTACAACATTTATCAAAGAATATAACAAGAATTATTCTTTCTACTTGATGTTTTAAAGATGAGATATGCATAATTAATGGGCGAGATGTTTTATTATTGGATTACCATTGCCATCAAGATGTCAGAAAATCAATGGTGTACTTCTAGTGAAAAACTTGAAAAACAAAAAAGTAAATTAAAAATTATCACAAATGTAATTTGCAATCAGCTAAGCGATTTTGTTCTAAAAGGTGGGATTATAATCAAAAACGAAAATCAATTACAAAAAGATCCGTGTGATTTAATTGATCAGTGAGACAAACAGCGCAACAGATTTTAGGATTATTCTATTTTCGTGTGAATTTATTTCCTTTCACTGACCTCCCACTTTCCAGGTGGTGCTACAACCCAAATCTCAAGTTCTCTCAGTGACTTTGTTGTGTTGCCACCGAACTACTGTCTCCATACATTCTACCTAACCATCTTACCATACTCCCCACTTATGTCTGTTACTCCTCCCTCCCCTTCTTCATATTCTTTCTTATGGCTAGTATTGTCCACCACAAACACAATCATTTGTTATGTAACTTATTGCGCCTGCATATGAATAGACTTCTTTTGTTAATAGTAATTCAATGATTTAATTATTTTTTTTCAAATTAGGCAAGTTGTATTTATCTCAATAATATTTCTATTAATAATATCTAAAAAAAAACACAAAAAAACATACTCTTAAAGAAATTTTCCTTTTCTTATATAGTATACAGAAATATTTGAAAACAAACAAAAAAAAAATGCATAGAAAAGTAATTCAAAATATGAGAAAAGATTGAAGAAAGATTGAAAAATAAAATCATTATCTGTCTCACATATTACATTTGGAGTTAAGTCTTGTAGTGACTTATATAAATATTTTATTTAAAAAATTAAAATATTTACCAAATTTAGGGGACATTAGTCAAAAACAAGTTCTTGCTTTACCTATTTTTTGCAACTTATTTGCATTAAAACAATTACTATTAACAGATGAGCCTATTATGTTCGTGTAAATATCGATTCTTAGAACAATTATTTTTTCTAGTTTCATACAACAAACATGGCCAAATCATCATCATCATTAGAGTTTTTGATCACTCCTGGAGAAGAACCTGCCTCCCCTCCGGTTTCCTTCCACTTGTTTTATTCCTGGCTAAGCATGGTCAAATAGGACCCAGTTGGCAGTCGGGGGCCATCTCTCCACTGAGTTTTTGGCCTTCCCCTAGGTCTTTTCCATTGCATCGAGGTCCATACTGTCACTATATGTCCACCTATTGTCTGTATATCTTGAAAGGTGACCTGCCCATCTATGTTTTGCCGTTCATATAATGATGTCATTTACCCCAGTTTTCTGTCTAATCCAGGTTTCTTTTACAGTGAAATGGGTTCTTTACTGATTTTTTTTCTGAATTGATACTCTAATATTACTTTTTATTAAATTAAATCATGTTTTTACATTTTCCCTGGCTTAATCTTATTTTAATCACCTAAATTACTTGCAGTGAAATGGGTTCTTTACTGATATTTTTTTTTTCCATTAAATCATTATTTTATTTCTCCCCAGGCAATGCCAGAACACAGGTCCTACTAGTATATTATATTATACAAAATAAAATTATGGAAAGGGAGTTGGGTGCACAAGAAATGCAGTGGAATTACTGGTACATTGAGAGAGGATAACCAATTTGGCAATTTGGTGTGCAAGAAGTGTAAAACAATGGAGATGGATGAGAACTCAGATGTGGAGAAAGTGTATTTGGATGGCAAAGCTATTGATAAGTTTTGTTATCTTGGTGATACAATTGGAGAACAGGGTGGAGCAGATGCTAGTGTGATTGCAAGAATTGGGAGTGGATGGAGTAAGTTCAGGGAACTTCTGTCATTACTAACTAGTAGAGTGTTAGCACTGTCAACTAAGGGAAGAGTCTATCAGGCCTGTGTATGCAGTGTGATGATGTCTGGAAGTGAAACCTGACCAGTGAGGGGTGAGAAGAGAAATGATATTAGAATTATATGATGGATGTGTAATGTGAGTCTTAAAGATAGACATAGATCTGATGACCTAAGAGGAAGATTAAATCTGGACAGTATAGAGAAATGTGTGCAGAACAGGAGGCTTTGATATCATGGCCACGTTGAAAGAATGGATGAGAATTCTTGGGTTAGTAGATGTAGAATGGTCGAGGTAGCTGGTTCAGTCACAGGGGAAGACCAAGAAAAATATGGGAGGAAATGATAAAAATGAACTTGAGGGATAAATGAAGACCTGGGTGGAGATAGGTTAGTTTGAAAATCAATTCCTTAAAACACATCCAACGCATGTCATCATGTAAAACAGACGTTAAACCGATGATGATATAATCAAATAGAAAAATAATTAAATGCTTGATTGGAGAATACATATCAAACAAAGGCCTTTTGGCTAAGATCAAAGTGTAGTATCTGTTCCGATGGATACTGCACGCCTGTCCTGTGCAGTTCTAGGAGGTCCACCCTCCCAGGCTTCGCCTCCCCTCTTTGGGGAGGAGTAAGTTTATTGCTTACTGTCTGAGGCGCCCCTACCGGGGAATGCCGACGGGGCTGCCCAGGCAATTTTTAAATGGCCAGAGTGCTCACCTCTCGAGCGCTGGCTTTTAACCCCACTTGCTCGACCCGAGCTTGGGTCACATCTTACTTGTGGGAGTAAGATAAAACTGGCCTTGTGCCTAACTCCTAGCGAAGGAGTAAATAAATATCAAACAAAAGTTTTACTCAATGATTATTATAGCTGTAACAGCTGTAATAATTGTCGAATTAAATTCTCGCTCAATATGATATTCTGCAAACATGTAAACACAGCAGAAATATCTCCAGTTTTTCCAGATTAATTCTATTTACAGGAAATAAGAAGTATGAAAGAAAGCATCAATAAAACTATCATCTTTTCTGAAGATTAATTGTAAACTTCAAAGATTGTCAAAGCATCATTTTCTGTTATTTATGAAATGGGGGAGACAATTGTTCAGCATCATTTCTGTCGTGTTTGATCTTTCATTTGATTCAGAATCAATTAGGCAGATTTTCAAAAAATAACCAAATTCTCTTCCATCACCAAGTTTTTCTCTCTTTATCCAACTCTTTGAATACGCACAATTTTATTGTTTGGCTGTAAGTAAAAGAACTGGTCAGCTGATTTTATTATTTTGCTGTCTATTTAATGTTAATCATAAATATTGGATGGGAAAAAAAAGAAGCTGAATTAGTTATCTTATAAAACTGTCTGTGTGATGTTTGTATGTTCCTTATAGATAGGTTATAGCATCTACATAAAATCTAAAAGGGTATTCTTATGTAAAATTTATTGGGGAAGACAATGGAAGTGTTCTCAAATCTATAAGTGCACTCCTAAAGGGGGATATGAAGGCATAACCCCCTTAAAACTTAAAATATATTCTATTTTAATGAAATTTATACTATATGTATAAAATTCTATGTGCTGAATATTTATGTGCCCCCCCCCCCCCGACAGAACCATCTTAAAACTTCATATATGTATATCAGATTTTAGTTAAATTTACAGCATATGTATAAGACACTAATTCAGAGTTTTATAACATTTCAGCTTCTTCCGACTATATTAGGGGGAGAAACAAAAGGAGGGAGCAGTAAAAGCAAGAGAAGTAACATGGTGTTATGAGCATAGTGAAACAGTTACATAGTGATTCTCATCCAATCCTGAGCAACGTCGGGTCTTCCTGTTGGTTTTAACAAAAAATATGATAGCTGACTATTGTTGGAGCATGAAGTGAAATTGTCATCAAATTGAAAACTTCTGAAAAAGTGATAAGAGTAAATGTTTAGCATAATTTGGATTACAGTAACAGAATCCTTTATATGAACAAAATAAAGTTAAAAAAGAAAAACATTTATTATGTTTTACTATCTATTAAATGTTAACCATAAATATTGGATGGAAAATCATGTCTTCATTCTAACAATCTTCCTAGCCGAAATAAGTACTTTTGAAAGAAACTTAAGCAAACTATATTATTTTGTCTCTCCCACCTACTTTTCTTTAAATAAGTACAATTGTATTGTTTGTCTATATGTAATAGGACTTGTCAGCTTGTTGATTTTATTATTTTACAGTCTATTTAATGTTAATCATAAATATTAGATGAAAAAAATGTCACCATTCTAACAATCTTCCAGGCCGGAATAAGTATTTTTAAAAGAAATGTAAGCGAAATACATTATTTTGTCTCTCTCACCTACTTTCTTTAAATAAGCACAATCATATTGTCTGCCTGTAAGTAAATAGAACTGATCAGCTGATTTTATTATTTTACTATCATTTAAATGTTAATAATAAATATCGGATGGATAAAAAAATTAAATTAATTATTTTTTTAATAAATATGACGGCTGACAATTGTTGGAGCATAACATGAAATTGTCAACAAAAGTGATAAGCACATAATTACTTACACAGAATTTTACTTACAGTAACAATAAACTTTGTACAAACAAAATTAAATTTAGAAAAAGACATTTGTCAAGCAATGTTTTGTTTTTCATTCAGCTTCCGTCAGCAATTGAATATCCGACCCTTGCTGTCCAAGTGCAGGAGTCAACTTGACGAAAAGGTCAGGAAGATTTTAAAGACACCAAACTACATAAAAGCCAACATTTAAATAGCTAACAACCTAGGATAAGCATCAAATGAAATTATTTACTCATCTAACACTGGATGAATCTATAAGAGCGTAGAGATGAGAGTGACAACCGATAATCAGGTTGTATGGGCATCATTCTCTTTCGTTTTACTATTGTTTTAAACTTTGGTTCTGTTGTCTGTTAAACAGGAAAAATGAACCCTTAAATGCTAAAGCACAATGTCTATTAGAAACGATTCAGAAATGGGAGTGACGACGGGGGGGGGGGGGGGGGGATAGGGTTAAAAATAAAAAAAACAACAACATAAGAAAGTGAGAGAGAAACTGAAAGATAGAAAGATAAAAAAGATCATGATTCAGGTTTGTCTGTTGTAGCCATAACAACACATCAACGCTTTTGTTGAATTTTAATGCTAAATTTTTATTTAGTTATAATTATCAGACAGACAGGCAAACAGGTGTTAAAAGGAGGAGAGGATAGAAATTTGAGATATAATACCTGATCTTTATACCCATCATAAAAAGTGATAAATGAAAATGGTAAAAATGTGATGATTACAGAAAATTTTTACACACACACGGAGTTTGAATTACCTACGAAACACCACCCTCGAGTGTCTTCGGTCTCTCTGTACAAGGGTTTGTCAGGACAACCTGACATGAGGATACTTCACCCTACAAGTAAACTCTGACTAAATATTCAAAATAATATAGTATTCGAAGCCCAAATAAGATCCCCTTGACACGACTATACACTGGCTCATACGAAGAATGGTGCACTTTCTCCAAGTAATGTTATCTCAAGTTACAACACTTAGCTGGATACTCCACCAGACTAGATGAATTCTTGTCCTGGAATCTGGTAAGACCAAGAGACCACAAGAAAGATATACTATAACATAGTTAACTGGTCAATTGGGGAGAGGAAAATTAATGTTCTTAACTTCTTTACTAACTCAACATTGAAAGGTAAAGGAGAAAATTAATGGAATATTCGAATGTATCTCATATAAAGATCAAGTGTTAGCCCAAAGAAGAGGCCCCTTGATTTCTGAGAACTTCGACTGAAGTAAAATGAAACAAAAAAAAAATATATATATATATATATATATAACTCAGTAGAATACAAAATGTATGATATAATCAATATTATGTAATCATGCTTCCAAAATTTAACATCAATAAATATTTGTGTACATATGTTTCAGAAGTTTTTAATAATTACCTCTTCAGCACAAAAATATCCCTATCACTTTGTTACCGGCAACAATGAAATTGTTAAATGATTACGAACATATAAAACAAAAATGACCAACAAAATCCAGAAACAATTTTTTTTTTTTTTTTTTTTTTTTTTTTAAAATACTTTTTTCCTTTTTTCTCATGGCTGGCTATAATAATTGGATTTTAGAATCCAATGTATATATTTTTTACAATTGATTGTCATTATTTTTGTATTCCACCGAGTTATAATATATGAGCTCTGTGGGACTTAAAGTCCTAATCATTGAGCTAAATTACATCGGCAGTATTCACTGGTATCATAGAGATAAGGAATGTTTCATTTTTTTTTAATATTTATATGATTGAGGTGAGGTCTTTTGGTCTCCTTAAAATACAACTAAAGTTAAAACATTTGAACTTGACTAGTGAGTAAAACATTATACAGCTCCAAATGACCCTAACCGTAGACTAATGATGGAGAATGTTTTCACATATGTTAAATAAGCTGAGAATAAATATTCCTACATGCCTGAGGCCTCAGTGTAAGACTGTGGCTCTGTCGTTGAGTCCTATCGAACACCTTTATGTTTACACTCGCCACTTTCAGTGTTAAATATATCTTAATTTCTCCATTATCACGTGATAATCTCCCATGGCATATGGAACTAAAGCGAACGCTTACAAATTCGAGGTGTCTCTGTGAACCGGGGTTGTGCCCTGCGATCGTCTGAGATTGTTATTTCCCTGTGCTCATGAGAGCCATAAGCTTGAAATAACGTTGTACGTAGGTAAAATATTTAAATATAATTTAATATTTATATATATATATATATATATATATATATATATATATATATATACTGGGTGCATAACATATTTGAAGACAAATTTATACATACATTAAAATGTCTCTTAAAAACATGTTTTTTACTGAAAACTTTTTTTAGGATAAGAATAAATATGTCTCCTTCAACGTCGATAACAGCAACAACGTGAGGTACGAAGATCAGGTGATCCTTGTTCATGTTGTACCTTACTCTAACTATGAAGACTTTTAGGGATTATTTAGTGTTATGAGGGTGCTCATTAACCCTACTCTCAACTACGTTCTATACATAGTAGTTCAAAATATTGAGATCTAGAGATTTAAGAGTCCAAATGTTAGGGGTTATGCGATCATGACATCTGTTTTTACTGGATTTAAAAATTTAGGAGTTTACTAGACAATTTTCAGATTGCTCTTCTGACAGTTTTCTTTTGCAATCGACCGCATGGATCTTCTAGGCTTACCACCAATGGTGTGCTGTACTCACCGAATGAATTCAGGTCTTCTAATGCTATCAGTGTGTCTAAAATGTTCCTTACGTTTATATAATGGTGATACCTTTTTCATCCTAAACATTTAATTCTTTGCAAACTTTATAGACAAAAGATCAAGCAACTTTTAAAAATGGTTCTATTCCTAAATTGCTATATTCAGCCTTTATAGTTATGAAAATTGTGTGCCTCTTCATTTGTTGTGTTTTGGCAACTTTTGAACACCAAGCTCATTTTCTGACGGCATCCATTTTCAAGTAAATATATATTTTTCTTTCCTGATAATAATCATTCGCTTTTTATGCACACTTCCTCCTCTCTCTCCTCCTCTCATCATTCGCCTTTTATTTACATCATTTACCTTTTGACACCATCCAATATGCACGATGACAAGCAAGGTCCATAGAGTTGTAATAGTAGTATATATATATATATATATATATATATATACATATATATATATATATTAAATTCCCGAAACAGTTTTTCATGGTAAACAACTGATGATCCCTTAAATAATGTTAGAAGCAAACTAATATAATAACTGTAAAAATTAAATTGACTTACATGAGTGATTTTCCACTGAACGACTTCGGACTTAAGGTTTTTTTTTTTCCTTATATAGTTTTAATGGTTGAGATACTTCCGAGATTATATATATATATATATATATAGAAGAAAAAAGAGTGATAAATATGCGACGATTGTCCAAATTTATTTCAAATTTCAATTGTTCAATGCAAGGTGTCTTCAAGACGGCTATATATATATATATATATATATATATATATATATATATATACACATACATATATTTTAAATTGAATATAAATAAAATATAACATATTTATAATCTATTCAGATGCAAAGCTAAATATGTTTTCACTTAAACACTATTTCAAACTTTGCTGAGTCAATGGTCACTTGTCGCAGACTGGTTAAAACTGTATACATATACAGCATAATCACGCTGACACGAAAGTAAAGCAACGTTGAGTCTGGTCAGTACCAGAAGGGTGACCATTTGAAAATACCAGGTGCTGTATGTGGACGGACGGTGACATTCCCCTGCACAAAACCAACATCGACATCTCCCTTGACCATGATATGCGTGTGATTTAGGGACCACTTGTGAATTTAATATTCTCTAGAAATTTCCTCCTTCGGAAGGAGCAGGCTGAACCCAACCATGGTAAATACTGCACCAGATACCAGTAGTAGTTAAAGCATCGTATTTATCTACCTCTCACCGTGGTAAGATGTGACACAAGGTTGGAAAGTGGGATTTGATAAGTCAGCACCCTAGAGGAAGAGCATTTATGACCTTTAAAAATTGCCTGGGCAACCCCGTCAGCATTCCCTGGTAGGGGCGCCTTCAAGCGATTAACAATAAACTAATCCCTTCTCAAAGAGTGAGAAGGCAAAGCCTGGGAGGGTAGACCTCCTAGAACTGCACAGGACAAACCCATAGACTGGCAGAATCAAGACCCGAAGGCCAAGACGGTACCGGTCTATAGGGTGTAGTATTCATCAGAACAGATACTACACTTTGATCTCGGCCAAAAGTAGAAGGTAGTAGTTAAAGCATATTCTGGATACTTAGCAGCTCCTTTGTGGGTGCAGGTTCAATTCTTGTTGAGAGAGCTCTAGTGATATTTCAATGATTTAGGCCACAAGTATGCTACAAAAACTAAAAAAAAAAAATTAAAATAAAAAAAAATACCAGCATTTAATTTAAGAAGATTTCATATATTGTAAAAGTAAATTAATTTCATTAAAAGATTCATCAATCAGTGACGATTTTCATTAGCTTTTAATCTTATTAGATATTTTGTGATTATAAAATTACAATTGATTGAATAGACATTTTAAATTAATAAGTTTTTGTTTTCTGATTGAATATTGTAAACAAGTTGACCTAATTAATCCAAGGATTATTTCAAATATTCTTTCTGCAATTTTTGTAATGAGATTATCCAGAATTAAGGAATCGTCGTCATCATCATCATCATCATCATGTGCTGTCTTCAAAGATAAAATATGTTCTTTCTAATTTCAACAATAATGTATGTTAAGAGGCTAATAGTTGTAACAAGTCTCAATAACTATTAACAAGTGCAGTTCAAAAGTCAACACCAGGTTTACTGTTGGATATTTGTCTGGAAAATGATCCTGCATCTATGAAATAAACAGTATATTACATCCAGGTGGATACAGCAAGACGGAGATACCACCTCTATGAGCAGAAGAATAACATTCTGTGACTTCAGCAAAACAAGGATGCCACTTGGATAAGCAGAAGAATTGCCCTCAGTAGCGACAACAAAAACAGACAAAACAAGGATGCGACCAAAATAAAACAGAAAGGAATACATCTATCTGCTAAATAATCAATACACAACTGGAGGGAGGCATGATTACAGAAATTTGCATAGGCACCATGCTCGAAAAAGGTGTGGACACATTGAGTTGCATAGGCAACATGCCGGAAGGGATTTGGCAGTTTGAGGATGCATGAGTGTCCAAAAATGTTATTTAAATGGTTTAATTTTTGATCTGGCATAAAGCGACTGGCTGAAGAGGTTGTCTCCCATCAATTCCTGTTCGTGCACACCAAACCTCTATGACTTTCGATCAAGGAAAGAGTCTATACGGCATGTGTATGCAGTGTGATCATGTCTGGAAGTGAAACCTGGCCAGTTAGGATTGAGGCCAGGCATTGCACGGAGAGAAATGATATGGAAATGATACGATGGGTGTGTAATGCGAGTCGTAAAGAAGCTTAGATCTGATGGTCAGAGAGGAAGATGAAATGTGTACAAGATAAGAAGACTTTGCTGGTTTGGTAACATTGAAAGAATGGAGAGTGCTTGGGTTAGTAGATGTAGAAGAGTTGAGGTAACAGGGTCAGTTGGCAGGACAAAAACATGGGTGTAAGTGATAAGGATAGACTTGAAAGAAAGAGGGATAAATAAAGACCTGACCAGAGATAGACATTGACTTCAAAACTAACCTAAGTCGTCCAACACATGCCAACATGTAAAATGAACATTAAACCAAATAGTATAATCACTCTATTCATTCATTACAACTCAAATAATAAAAATATACCATTGTATTTTTATATACACGTTACATAATCTTTCTTTCAAGCACGGTAGTAATTATACTACATTTACTGACCCACTTTCTGCCCCGTCTAAAGACATCTTTGACCAATAGAACGGTTCTTCCGCCAGCTTCAGTTATTGCTTCTGAAACTGGGGCTTGTTATTCTGAGAGGTTCCACCCTGCTTTGGCGATTGGCTCATGGAGGAGCTACTCCGACCTTTTACCAGCATCTTCCTCAGCAAGTAAGCCCAATGATTTTCTATAGGACAGTTTAAATGCTTTCAAACTTTAAAATAATTCATTCTTTTCTTTCAACTATTAACAAGAGATTAAAATGTCCGACTTTATTAAGAAACCAAAACGCACTCTGGTGGATTTAATTTTAGAATAATTCTTTTGTAAACAGGATTCTTTTTTAAATTTCAATTTATTCTACGCTATTGCATTTTGGATTTCATTAACTATTCGATTAATAATAAATCAAAAAAGAATAATGATTTAATGTGTAATTATCAAAGTCATGCTGACACAAAAAATACACACATGTGGCAATTTTTATTAATATAGAAAAAAAATCAATCTATATTCCAGTCAAATAACATTATTCTTCATCTTAAATAATTTAATCAAACGTCTGTGCAGATCTTTAACTACAGCTCATGTCAGTGAATGGGCTGACATGATACACTTACCACTGCTTTGGCTTTGGCTAAGATCAAAGTGTAGTATCTGTTCCGATGGATACTGCACGCCTGTCCTGTGCAGTTCTAGGAGGTCCACCCTCCCAGGCTTCGCCTCCCCTCTTTGGGGAGGAGTAAGTTTATTGCTTACTGTCTGAGGCGCCCCTACCGGGGAATGCCGACGGGGCTGCCCAGGCAATTTTTAAATGGCCAGAGTGCTCACCTCTCGAGCGCTGGCTTTTAACCCCACTTGCTCGACCCGATCTTGGGTCACATCTTACTTGTGGGAGTAAGATAAAACTGGCCTTGTGCCTAACTCCTGGGGAGAAGTAAATAAATAAATAAATAAATATCATTTGCTGGCACTTCGCTCACTAACTTAAAAACCGGTGAATTAGAAGTTTGAAAAAAAAAAAAAAGAAAAGTTAACTGTATTAGGTTCAGATTGCTTTATCTCCGAAATATAGCAGAGTTACAAAAAAAAAAGAAGCTTTAAATTGATAGTAATAGGAATGTAAAGTTAAGAGAGCTGAGGAAAAAAACAAACAAGTAAATTGATGTTCTTTAGAGTTTCGTGAATAGCATGGTTTGTGATTATAGAGTTATATCATTAAAAGCTTTTTAAAACTGATTATTAATTTAATTTTAATTTATTAATTTTAATAAAATTCAAATTATATGGAGGGGTCATAAAAGGCTATCACAATGCAAGAAGTGAAAATATGCCGATGTTGAGAAGGAAGACCAAAACAAGAGTGTTTTTTTTTTTTCAAGTAAATCTTACATCATTCAGTCATAACTTTTACACAGTGATCTAATGTGTGTAACCGTGTTCCATGATATATTCAATATCTAATTTAATTTTAAGACTGTTTATACTCAAATCTATATTAATAAAATGCTGGTGATACCAGATCAGGCTGCCCTGTGGCTCCCTGAGACGAAATTCACCTACATTGACGTTTTTTTTTGTTTTTTTTTGTTTGTTTGTAAAACTTAATTATGTTCTACAAAACCAAAAACAAAAACAACAGCCCCTCTCCCTTTCTCCCTCCCCTTTTTTATTTTTATTTTTCCTACCCTACTCCCGGTCCTGGATATGACCTTAAACTACATCCGATGGTGAGATCCGGCTTACGGACTTTGGGGAATGTGGAGCCTCCTCTTAATTACCATTGCTCCCAGGTCCACCCTGACCCGGAGTGGTAGTACCTGTTAGGGTCCCAACTATGGGTTAAATAGAAACAGATATTAAAAGGGGAAAGAAACAAAAAAGAGAAGAAAACAAGACCAGATTCAGCATTAAATAACCCAAAAAGGGTTGATGTGCCGTAAAACAAAACTACCAAACCTACCTTAATAAAATGAGACAACTTTATTGAAATCAAAAATTCTATACTGTAAACTAAAACAAAGTTTTTTTTAAATCCAATTTCAAGCTTTGTTAATATTCATTCTTCTCCCGTTCGCTCACAAACAAGACAGACACTACATAAACAGTTTCCTCCTCCTCCTCCTCGGATCTGTTATATAATCAGCACTCTTCCTCTCTATCAACGTGCTCACTGATTTGGCACTTCTGGCTGTGAGTTTCTTACTATGTATAAATTTAAGATTAAAAAAAAAACCTTTGAAGTAATTGCATTATTTGGATCATTCAGATTTCTATTCTCATCTTGGTTATTTTCACAACATATCAGCCGATGTAACTTCCGGTAAATTTTTGTTCAAACTTGTGAATCTTTATTTTGAACTTGAAAGATTCGATTATTACTACGGACTATAATATATAATAATTAACACTTCTATCCGATCATGGCTGATGGAACAAGAACAATCTACCTTCGTGGATCAAATAAAGAGTTCGGTTCGAAATTCCATATAGGTTCAACAGTTTAACATAAATAATTCCAAGTTCGAAAAGATGCGCCCAAAGAAAATGGTGAGTTACATCGGCCGAAACAATGAGAATCGTAGTCAGAATAATCCAAATAACATAGATTATCATTCCCCATCTAAAAAATTCCGAAACATAATATCTAAAGTATTTATGTGATTTAAAAAGAAACAAAAAAAAAAAATCAAAGCATAAAGACTCATGCGCAACGACAATACAGCTCGTAAATTATAGACAAGAGCTACAAAAACTAAGAAACAAGACCAGATATTCTTTAGATATGTTCCATTCAATCTACATGTTTAGTGAAAAACAATGCTATTTCAAACTTAAGTATGACAGACCCACGAAAATTATATTTCAAACTTAAGGATGACAGACCTACGAAAATGATATTTTAAACTTAAGGATGACAGAACCACGAAAATGATATTTCAAACTTAAGGATGACAGAACCACGAAAATGATATTTTAAACTTAAGGATGACAGACCCACGAAAATGATATTTCAAACTTAAGGATGACAGACCCACGAAAATGATATTTCAAACTTAAGGATGACAGACCTACGAAAATGATATTTCAAACTTAAGGATGACAGACCTACGAAAATGATATTTCAAACTTAAGGATGACAGACCCACGAAAATGATATTTCAAACTTAAGGATGACAGAACCACGAAAATGATATTTCAAACTTAAGGATGACAGACCCACGAAAATGATATTTCAAACTTAAGGATGACAGACCCACGAAAATGATATTTCAAACTTAAGGATGACAGACCCACGAAAATGATATTTCAAACTTAAGGATGACAGACCCACGAAAATGATATTTCAAACTTAAGGATGACAGACCCACGAAAATGATATTTCAAACTTAAGGATGACAGACCCACGAAAATGATATTTCAAACTTAAGGATGACAGACCCACGAAAATGATATTTCAAACTTAAGGATGACAGACCCACGAAAATGATATTTCAAACTTAAGGATGACAGACCCACGAAAATGATATTTCAAACTTAAGGATGACAGACCCACGAAAATGATATTTCAAACTTAAGGATGACAGACCCACGAAAATGATATTTCAAACTTAAGGATGACAGACCCACGAAAATGATATTTCAAACTTAAGGATGACAGACCCACGAAAATGATATTTCAAACTTAAGGATGACAGGCCCACGAAAATGATATTTCAAACTTAAGGATGACAGACCCACGAAAATGATATTTCAAACTTAAGGATGACAGACCCACGAAAATGATATTTCAAACTTAAGGATGACAGACCCACGAAAATGATATTTCAAACTTAAGGATGACAGACCCACGAAAATGATATTTCAAACTTAAGGATGACAGACCCACGAAAATGATATTTCAAACTTAAGGATGATAGACCAATGAAAATGATATTTCAAACTTAAGGATGACAGACCCACGAAAATGATATTTCAAACTTAAGGATGACAGACCCATGAAAATGATATTTCAAACTTAAGGATGACAGACCCACGAAAATGATATTTCAAACTTAAGGATGACAGACCCACGAAAATGATATTTCAAACTTAAGGATGACAGACCCACGAAAATGATATTTCAAACTTAAGGATGACAGACCCACGAAAATGATATTTCAAACTTAAGGATGACAGACCCACGAAAATGATATTTCAAACTTAAGGATGACAGACCCACGAAAATGATATTTCAAACTTAAGGATGACAGACCCACGAAAATGATATTTCAAACTTAAGGATGACAGACCCACGAAAATGATATTTCAAACTTAAGGATGACAGAGTAACGATAATGCTACTTCAAACGAGCGTAACAGACCAACGAAAATGCTTCTTTGAACTTGAGCGTGACAGGCAAAACGACCAAAAGCTGTGTGGATGCATCTAAAAATGATTCAAATTGTTAGCAAAAAATTAAAAAAAAAAATCTTTTGAGAAATGTGAAGTAAAAAAAAAAAAAAAAAAAGTAAATGGTTGCTTCTTTAGTGTTTCGTGAATAACAAAGTGTGCAGTTATAATGTTGAAGAATTAAACAGATAAAAAAATATATATACTTTCACTTCAAGATTAGAAAGCAGAAAAAATAGATTGCGTTGTGAAAATCTAATTAAATCATTATTTTTGAGGTGCAATAAAGATGGAAGCAAACCCAAACTAATGTGCTAAGTCAAATGGAACAAGAAAAATTGCAATTAACCCCCACCACCACGTATACACACAATTTAAACTAAAGTAAAAAAAAAAAAAAAATAAATAAATAAATAAAAAAAATAAATAAATAAATAAAAAAATAAAAAAATTTTCTAATTAAATAAATAAAAAAAAGAAACCTTAATACACTGCACCATTTTTGTTTTTCTCACTCATCTAACATATAAGGTTATCTTATCAGAATTTTTAAGTCAGACCTAAATAACATTTAAGATGACCAAAAAACTTTATTCCTGACAAGCAAATTTTCATTTGTCATTACTGTACTGTGTTATTGGCAATATAATAATGTACCTAGCTACAATTGATTTTTTAAAATTACTTATTCCGTTCCACTGCTAATAGAAAACATTTTTAAATAATCACCTAAAAATAAAGATCAGCAAAGGGGATAACTCATTTTGAATTGAAGAAAATAATCAGAACCTAAGTGGGTCATTTGACGCCAACCGAAAGTAAAAACTGAATAATCATTCTTTGTCTGATCTTGTTAGCATTCTTTGTAAAGGAATAGTTTGTAGAAATCAAGTGAAATATTTATATTTTACTTATTTTGGGACAATCTTTCTTCAGGAATCCAAAAGTGTGGTTCAGATTGACCTGCTGAAAAAAAATCCTTCAAGTCACCCACCGTAAAAAATTTCATTGAAAGCAATACATTTTGCCAATATTTTTCATTGTAAATGGAACATGATGCCAGCCAACACAGAATGGAGGATCTTCTCCTTTAAGCAGATATGAGTGTGTTACATACATGAAGTTTGGCAAGATTTACCTCCCCCTTTCTTACTCTTCTGTAACTAGTTTTCTTTGATTGTTGCTTAGATATGTGGCAGACGCTACTATCGGCCAGGGGATATTTGTTGCGACTTCTTTTCTTTCTTTGTTTGCTCAACCCTTGTTCGTCTCTGTGATAGAAAAGAAGAGGTTATCTCGTGAAAGCACGTTGGCCGAAGATTCCGGCCAATCAGGGACCAACAGGTCAGCTTGACCACGCGTGATTTGACTTCCTATAAAACAAGTCACACACTCTTTTTGCTCTTTTTTTCCCGCTTTCCAGCCGAACGCACACAGAGGAGATCGTCTACACACACACCCACACACACCAGTTCGATCGAGGAGGTGGGAGAGGCAAAAGGTAGGTAATCTCTGAATTCCTACTACGAATAACAAACTTTTCTTTCAAGCACACACACACATTACAATTGCCACAACAAAAATACATCAAATACGCTCGCATATACACATTCATACAAACATGAACTTAAACAAACCGAACATTTCACTCGTACACGTTCATACAAACAGAACTTTTCACTCCTTAAAAATGATCTCTGTAACTAATAGCTCTACAAAATGTCTTAGTCAATAAATTGTTTTATTTAATATAAATGTTTTACTCTAATTGTTGATTTGACAAAATACCATTCTTGTATGTAAGCTTTATTATTCCTTCGCTTTCTTTCTAACATGGGTTAAACCCTTTGTCCAAGAACCACCCCCGGCCATAGATATTTCCATTCTGTTCACAGATGTCTTTTCTTAAGACAGCCGGAAAGTACAACAGCAGAAAATTTGTGAGGACAACAGTGAAAAAACGTAAATAAATGAAAATGATAAAATATAAGCTATGAAATCCGAGTATAAGCTTTCCTTTTAAAAATTCCTTAAAACCATTAAATATATAAATAGATCGACGGTTGCGATTCGACTGCCTGTGTGTATCACATGGCTTCATATGATGGAGTAATGAAGAAAATTACACTTAAAATAAGTGTATATATATATATATATATTGTTTTTAAATTCCCGAAACAGTTTTTCATGGTAAACAACTGATGATCCCTTAAAATAGTGTTAGAAACTAACTAATATAATAACTGTAAAAAATAAATTGACTTACATGAGTGATTTTCCACTGGAAGACTTGAGACTATAAGTTTTTTTGTTTTTTTATAGTTTTAATGGTTGAGAAACTTCCGAGACTATATATATATATATATATATATATATATATAACATAACTGTATGTGATGGAGTAATGAAGAAAATTACACTTAAAAACGTTAATATTGAAAATCAATTTAGAAGAATATTTTTGAAAGCCAAAACAATGTGTTATTTTTTTAATTTAATTTTTTTCAATAAACATTTACTTATTTTAAAATATTGAGATCTTTCGATGTGTAACAACGTCTTCGTCAGAAGTATATGGGCATTTAATTTCTTTCTTTTTTTTTTCTCAACCATCAAAACATCCAAACGGACTCCTATCTTAGCAATGACAACATACCCTTATCAAAAAGGATTAAAAAGAAAAAAAAAGAAGGAATTAAATGCCTATATACGTTTTTAAGCGTCGAAGGATCTGAAGACTTTAAAATAAATATTTATTTAAAAAAATTTTTTTTTATACTACCACATTGTTTTGGCTTTTAAAAATATTCTTCTAAATTGATTTTCAATATCAACGTTTTCAAGTGTGATTTTCTTCATTACTATATAAATAGATGTTAATATATGAGAAAGTTAAATAATACAAAGGAAGTTTATAGAAACATATGTTTAATGTATCATAATTTCTTGTTCAGAAAGATTAACTCCTACTTAAATGTTTAGACACATTTATTTCAGAGCAATAATCCATAACAGACTTTTGTTGTTTAGATTATACTTCCATAAAAAGAATAAATGTATGTTTATTCTTATCTATTTTTTAAGCAAAATAAAATAATATTTTCTAAATAAAAAAAATTATATATAAATATCTTGAAAATAAAAGAAAAAATGAACACCATATTCTTATCTATTTTTTAAGCAAAATAAAATAAAATTTTCTAAATAAAAAAAATTATATATAATTATCTTGAAAATAAAAGAAAAAATGAACACCATATTCTTATCTATTTTTTAAGCAAAATAAAATAAAATTTTCTAAATAAAAAAAAATTATATATAAATATCTTGAAAATAAAAGAAAAAATGAACACCATATTCTTATCTATTTTTTAAGCAAAATAAAATAAAATTTTCTAAATAAAAAAAATTATATATAAATATCTTGAAAATAAAAGAAAAAATGAACACCATATTCTTATCTATTTTTTAAGCAAAATAAAATAAAATTTTCTAAATAAAAAAAAATTATATATAAATATCTTGAAAATAAAAGAAAAAATGAACACCATATTCTTATCTATTTTTTAAGCAAAATAAAATAAAATTTTCTAAATAAAAAAAATTATATATAAATATCTTGAAAATAAAAGAAAAAATGAACACCATATTCTTATCTATTTTTTAAGCAAAATAAAATAAAATTTTCTAAATAAAAAAAATTATATATAAATATCTTGAAAATAAAAGAAAAAATGAACACCATATTCTTATCTATTTTTTAAGCAAAATAAAATAAAATTTTCTAAATAAAAAAAATTATATATAAATATCTTGAAAATAAAAGAAAAAATGAACACCATATTCTTATCTATTTTTTAAGCAAAATAAAATAAAATTTTCTAAATAAAAAAAATTATATATAAATATCTTGAAAATAAAAGAAAAAATGAACACCATATTCTTATCTATTTTTTAAGCAAAATAAAATAAAATTTTCTAAATAAAAAAAATTATATATAAATATCTTGAAAATAAAAGAAAAAATGAACACCATATTCTTATCTATTTTTTAAGCAAAATAAAATAAAATTTTCTAAATAAAAAAAATTATATATAAATATCTTGAAAATAAAAGAAAAAATGAACACCATATTCTTATCTATTTTTTAAGCAAAATAAAATAAAATTTTCTAAATAAAAAAAATTATATATAAATATCTTGAAAATAAAAGAAAAAATGAACACCATATTCTTATCTATTTTTTAAGCAAAATAAAATAAAATTTTCTAAATAAAAAAAATTATATATAAATATCTTGAAAATAAAAGAAAAAATGAACACCATATTCTTATCTATTTTTTATGCTAAATAAAATAAAATTTTCTAAATAAAAAAAATTATATATAATTATCTTGAAAATAAAAGAAAAAATGAACACCATATTCTTATCTATTTTTTATGCTAAATAAAATAAAATTTTCTAAATAAAAATAATTATATATAATTATCTTGAAAATAAAAGAAAAAATGAACACAATATTCTTATCTATTTTTTATGCTAAATAAAATAAAATTTTCTAAATAAAAATATTATATATAATTATCTTGAAAATAAAAGAAAAAATGAACACCATATTCTTATCTATTTTTTATGCTAAATAAAATAAAATTTTCTAAATAAAAAAAATTATATATAATTATCTTGAAAATAAAAGAAAAAATGAACACCATATTCTTATCTATTTTTTATGCTAAATAAAATTAAATTTTCTAAATAAAAAAATTATATATAAATATCTTGAAAATAAAATTTAAAAAAATGAACCCCCCCAAAATAAAATAATAAACATGATGATGATGATTTAAATTTTTGAGTCAGACCACAATTAATCCTCTGATAAGGGTGGGGCCTGATTGTCTAGTCGACTAGACATAGTTTTTAAGGCAGTTTTATGGCTGGATGCCTATCCTTCACCAACTTGAACACTTTTGGCAGTCAAAGACCTCCACCATTCCCATCTAACTAGAGCTGATGTGGTCTCCACTTGAGCATGCACCAATGTCACACATTACCTGTGAGTTGTCGCATACCCAGGTTGTGACAGGCCATCCAAAGATAGCATGAACTACTAAAACTGAAAAGTTATCTATAATAAAATTGTGTGATCATTTCTCATTTGTGGGTATGTGTTTCTCACCTCTACAAAAAATTACAGTATTATTTTTTATTTATTTAATCGATTATTTATTAAAATCAAAAATTCAACAGAATAAACCACTAAAATGAACTTTAAAAAAATCTTATTTAAAAAAACAAACTTAATTATAATACATGAGGATTTGCTAAGAATTTCATAGAAAGTTCCCAAAAAGAGGAAAGTTCCCAAAAAGAGGAAAGTTCTCCTGTTCAGTTTATGGAAAGGGAGTAAGTGTAATTAATTTTTTGTGGTACCTGTAAGCATTGAGTACACAAGAAGTGCAGTGGAATCACTGGTAGTTTGAGAAAGGATAACCAATTTGTGTGCAAGAAGTGTAAGATAATGGAGATGGATGAGAACTCAGATGTGGAGAAAATATATCTGGATGGTAAAGCTATTAAGGTTGTCCAGAAGTTTTGTTACTTCGGTAATACAATTGGAGAACAGGGTGGAGCAGGTGCTAGTGTGATTGTAAGAATTAGGAGTGGATGGAATAAGTTCAGTGAACTGCTGTCATTACTAACTAGCAGAGTGTTAGCACTGTCGATTAAGGGAAGAATCTATAAGGCCTGTGTATGCAGTGTGATGTCTGGAAGTGAAACCTGGCCAGTGAGGATTGAGGAGAGAAATGATATAAGGATAAGATGGATGTGTAATGTGAGTCTTAAGGACAAGCTTAGTTCTGATGACCTCAGAGGAAGATTAAATCTGGATAGTATAGGGAGACGTGTGCAGAAGAGTAGACTTCGATGGTATGGCTAGATCGAAAGAATGGATAAAAATTTGGGGGTTAGTAGATGCAGAACAGTTGAGCTATCAGGTTCAGTTCAAGAAAAACATGGGAGGAAGTGATAAAAATGAACCTGAGAGACAGAGGAATAAATGAAGACCTGGTCAAAGAGAGGTAAATTTGGAAGTAATAGGTTACTTTGAAAGTCAATTTCTTTAAGCCATCCATGCCAGCATGTAAAATGGATGTTAAACCGAATACGATGATTATGATTTAAAGCCCAAAATGACTTTCTATTCGACAGTTTAAAGTCACAAAGGAATTAATTCATTTTATTGTTCTAACCATTAGCAAAAGATTAAAATGATTGGTTTTTTCTGAAAAAAAAAAAGGAAAATGCATTCTGGTGCATTTAATTTTATAAAATTATTTTTTTTAATAGGATTTTTTACATTTCGTTTTATTTTACACTATTTTTGATCTCAATAAATATTCAATATATAGTAAAAAAAAAAATAAAAATAATGTGTAAGTCATGTACAGGCAAAAACGAGAGACACATGCAGACACAATTTTATTAATATAGAGATTAAGAAACTAATTTTGTACATTTGCAGTTTATTCACAGTAAATAGCTATTCTCTATCTGTTGATTTGCTTTTTATCAAAAAAATCTTTTTTAAACAATTTAGTCCGACTCAATTTTGAGTTTCCATTCATTTTTGCAAATGTTTTTTTTATCTTAACATACACATGAACAGAATGATTAAGATGACAGAGCAGACCAACATGAATATGAGAAAAAAATCAAAAAAAATCCACTGCTGCCTGTTTCGAATAAGAGATGCAGGTTTAAAATAAAAAGGATAATGATGGCAGATGAGAAATCTGATGCATTTTTTATTTTTATTTGAGGATCTTTCCTGTCTGTTATACCGCAAGCCACAGAGAAGGAAATTGTTCTTTTAATCAAGCAAAATAGCATTTAAGTGTCTTCAAACTCTACTGAAATACTTACTTTCCATGGAATTAAGTTTTAGAAAAGAAACTGAGAATTCTATAAAAGCAGAGAATGGTAATTAAAAAAAAAAAGTTTTATCTTTACTTTTTAATAACTGATTTTAATATTTATTATTTTAGAATATTTGTACGTTTGTATCGGACATTAAACGTCTTAGGAAAATCACTATGAAAAATGATTAAATTGCTTGTTCTTTTTTTTATATTTATTCCTATTTACTGAACAATCTCTAATTTATACAGAATTGTTTTATGATGATTTTTCTACAAATTTTAAAAGGTTTCCTCACTATTGTTAAAACAAAGTACTTAAAAGAGTGTTTTGTTTTTAAAATAGCATTGGACATATTCTGAACTCAAATATTGTTACATTTTGGTCTGATTTTGTTGAATGTTAGTTTCATGACTTAATATTAAGCCATGAAACTAAATTATAAATGAAACAAAAATGATAAAACGGTAACATTTAAAAATTAAAATTTTTTTAATTTTTTTTACTTTGACTCATCAAACTTCTACGCAAAATCACCAAGCTAGTTAGGATCGTTTAAATCAACCCTTTTAAAGTTATTTTAATGCCGAAGCACACTGTTCTAAATCATTAATTGTAGTAGCAAATATATGTTCCATCTGGTTGCATATTTTTGCTTACTGATGAGGATGGTATAATGACAAACAAATATAAACTACACTACCGCTCCCTCACACTCACAGAGGAGGTAATGCCTGGGACGATGATCTTGTGACAACAGAACATATACTACACTACCCTCTACTCCTCAAAAAAGGAGATGGTAATGCCTGGAGGGATGGTATCATAATAGAACAGATACTACATTACCCACCCCTGAATTGAGCATTGAAAGATAGTTAAATAGTTTCGGCTTTAGCCAGACAGATACAAAATCTTCATTAGTAATAGATAGGCTTAATTGAACACTGGTGGTCGTTTTACCCAAAGCTAGGGTAGGGGAGGGAGTATGATTGTGGGTTCATACCTTTTCCAACAGTATTAGTGTGTAAATGATCAAAATAAATCTGACAGGATTAGAACCCAGCATAGCTAATTTCATAGTTCATGACCAATGAAAATGGTCTTTTTAAATGTTGTCCGGAGGGGATGATTCAGGATAGGAGAAATGAGGGGTGGGCGTTATCAAAACGTTGGGGAGACAATGTTTACAAATGATCTGAGCTTCAACCGAAATAAACTGAATGAAGTTACACAAAACAGGACATTTTGGATAGAACTGAGCTATGTTAGTGCACAATCCGCAAGAATGATGATGATGAAGATGAGGAGGAGGGGAGGTAGGATGATGTATCTATAAACATAAGATAATAATTCAATTTAAAAAAAAAAAACTTTGAATTAAAAAAAAAAAAAAAAGATTTGTTTTTGTCCCAGAGAAATTCTGAGTCCCAGAAAAGGATTAATAGAAATTGGTATCCATAGATATAAAATCAGGGGTTGATCCAAGATGAAGCCAGTACATACTCCTCCCACTAAATTTTTCTATATTTTTTCCATAAAACATAAAAAAGAATTAAAACAATTTTTTTAAAAAATTAAATTTAAAAAATAAATCCAACCGGTTTGGTAACCGCCATCTGTTATTTTTCAATTAATCCTACTTTTTACCAGGATTTCTTAGTCAGAGGTTTTGAAATGAGTCGGAGTGCATTTTTTTTTGTTCAATCTCTGAAGAATCAACAGTCTGAATACTGAAAGATTTTAAAATAAGGAGTCGGAGTCAGATATTTTGAAATTATAGGAGTAAGAGTCGGACCGTATACCTTTTTACTACTGCTCAAATTGTGGAATTGTGAATTTTTTCTATGGAGACGCAATGGACACTCAAGAATAATTAAAAAATTATTTAATTCATGTGAAGATTTCACAGAATTTAAAAAATAAATAAAATTAATAATTTCAATAAAAATAAAAATGAATTATTTTTTTTTTATTATTATTATTATTATTATGTCACCACTTATCAAGGCCAAGAACAACACAAGAATAAGGGTTAATGACCCTGAAATGCTTGTCATTTTAAAGATGAGGAAAACTATGTGAGCACTGACATGAACTGATTATTACTTATGGGACGTTTTTTAACAAGAATTTGTTAACATGGGACTTGAAGACAGACAAGTTGTAATCAGCAGGGAAGCAGTCCTGCAGGAATGTGTTCCACAGACGAGATGCCCGTTTTTTTGCCAAGGAAATTCCCAGTAAAGGGTGAATACAAACACCTGTATAGATGGAAAACTGTTTAAAAAAAAAAAACAAATGAAAAAAAAAAAAGAAGAAATACCTGTAATAATGGTTGGTGAATGTAAACGACGCAAAGCATGGTGCGACGATGTCAACACACACCGCCACGTTTAATCCAAATCCAGGATTTATGTTTGTATATATAAAAGATACTTTGTTCATTTCTTCTGCTTTTGGAAGGGGTTAACGAATTCTACAATACTTTAAAAAAAGTTGTTTCTCTCTTTTTTTCAGCCCGTACCCCTCCGGCAACCACACCAAAATGAAGAATTGTCATCAATGGATAAGGAATCACGAAATATTAATCAATGTTTAGAAAGAAGAAGAAACAAAATGCATAATTTTTGGAGAAGTGTTCATAAGTTTCTAAGAAGAGAGTCGTAAAGGCAGCAAGTTGAGAGCAGCTTCATGCTACCATGGCAGGAGAGAGAGAGGGAGGGAGAAGTGATACAGCGGTGGTGGTTGTGGCTGGGGTGGTGGATTATGATCAATTCCTCCCAGACTGTGCATCTTTCTCTCAAAGAACTTCTGTAAATATCAATGGTCTGTTTTCATCACCCTCCACCCTTCTTTAAAGAGTTGGGTGGGGTGTTGGAAGGGGGGGGGGGGTCCATTATGCTGCATCAATGTTGTCAATCTCTGGCAGCAGCAAAAGAAGGAGTTGTAGTAGTAACAGTAGGAGAAATTCCCAAGGAAAAAAAGGGTGGGATGGGTGGGTGGGTGAGTGAGTAGTAGTCAGTGTCTGCCGGCTGATTGGCACTATGATGATCATGTGCCCACCTGCCCAGTAATAACAGGGGTGCAATGGTAAAGGGAGTAAACAAAAACAGAAGAGAAGAAAAAGAAAAAAGAAAATGAGAAATAGGAAAAGGTGACAAAAAGAAATAAAAGTGAAAAAAAGGTGAAAAGAAAGAAAAAAGGAAGAAAAAAGGTGAAAAGAAAGAAAAAAGTAAAGAAAAAAAAGAAAAAAGAGAAAAAAGGAAAATGAAGAAAAAGTAAAAAGAAAATGAGAAATAGGAAATGGTGACAAAAAGAAATAAAAGTGAAAAAAAGGTGAAAAGAAAGAAAAAAGCTGAAAAAGAGAAAAAAGGAAGTAAAGAAAAAAGAAAAGAAAAAAAAGAAAAAAAAGGAAAATTAAGAAAAAGGAAAAAGGAGAAAAAGAAAAAAGGAAAATGGAGAAGAAAAAAAGGAGTAGAAACAAAGAAGAAAAATAAAAAAAATAAAAAAGAAGTGGAAGAAGAAAAAAGTGAGAAGAGAACACAGATACTTTTATGACAGACTTAATTGTATTACTACTAAAATCAAGTCACTCTGGCAAAAAAATACTTAAACTCATTCTTTACATGGTATGTGTGTGGCTGGTAGATACCCCACACCGTCATGAATAGCAAAACAAAAAACGAAAAAACAAAACAAATATAAGTAAGGATCAAACTGAACAGCTTTAAAACTGCAGTTATATTCATTGACATTTACAGTTTTCAGTCTAAATTGTACATTTGAAAGACAGCTGATGGATAAGACAAACATGTTTGTTAATTTGATCAATAAAAAAATGCCATGACAAGTGTCCAAAAACTAAAGAGGTTATATTTATTTTATTTGTACAAGCAAAAGTGTATCTTTTATATTCAGAGGATTTTCTTTTTGAAAAGGATATTTATAGAAATGGGAAAGCAACTCCATGTTAGAAAGACTGAGCTATATAATTAAACGAGGGATATTCTTAACACGTGAACATTCAATAAAAATGCTTCGACATTTTTTTTTTAGATGAGGATTGATGATTTGCATTATTTGGATTATGCGGACTACTGTTCTCATCTTGGATGTTATTTCTGTGACGTTTCGGCCGATGTAACCTTCGACCTTCTTCAGATGCATCTTGTCAAACTCGGGAATCTTAATAATTTTATAAGTTCAAAATTATGTATGGATTCCCAAGTTTGACATAAAAATTCCAGAGTTCGAAAAGACACACCTAAAGAAGGTCAGAGGTTGCATCGGCCGAAACGTTGTGAGAATAACATCCAAAATGAGAACAGTAGTTCGAATAATACAAATGAAAATGCTATTTCAAACTTAAGCATGACAGACTGATGAAAATGTTATTTCAGACTGAAGAGTTAGAGTCAACTAAAAATGCTATTTCAAAATTAGACATGACAGACTGACGAAAATGATTTTTCAAACTTGAGCTTGACTGACAGACAGAGCCTCTTATTGAGATACTTGGACAACTAAAACCTTGCGTTCTTAGAAATTATATTTGAAACAATAAGAATTAAAGAATATCATAAAAAGGGATTAGCATGATACAATACATTATTGAAAATGTCAGCTATATGCCAAATTTTTTTAACCATGCTCTCAAATATTTTTTTAAGATTTCATACTCAATACATGAGTTTAAAAAAAGATCTAATAGAAAAAATTAATTTTCAAATTATTCTAATCAGTAAAAGGTAAATATTTATTTATTTTCATGAAAATATTAAAAATTTATAAAAATTAAGCATGAAGCCCGAAGAATTGAGGGAGAGGGGAATTTTTTGTCGTCACTGTCTACCCTCCTCATAACTAGACATAATTACGACTCATTTACACAGGCGTTGTTCTTTTTATTCTTTCATCATTTGTCCATCACTTTTACTTCTCCAATCACCACAATACCACATTCACTGTATGGACTAACCTACTTAAAATATCCCCAATGGTCTGAGATTAAATTTATTTACAAGCACTTTTTTCAATTGTGAAAAATGATGGAACTTGGAACAACAAGAAACACCCCCCCCCCCCAAAAAGAAATAACAAGGCTGATTTAAGTAAAACCCTCCCAACCCTTTCTAAATATAGACCACCCAGTTTTCCGGTTTGTTAGGACCAAAAACAAGCAGTTCAATCTTAAATTGGGATTGAGGTTTTGGTGGGAATAAATAAAATGGGGTGGAATTTGAGGAGTGGTTGGTTTCCTTCTAAGATAAATAACATTTGGGGAGGCCAAGGGCAAAATAAAGTCGAGAGTGGGCACCTTGAGGATCTCTCACCCATCTTTTATTAAAAACATATGGAATCTTTTTCTATCACATCTAATCTTAACCTTAAGCTGATGCTTGAAAATTAAAATCAGATCTTGCCGAGAAAGATTCATCTCCATACAATCAACTCAGATATAAAAGATAAAAAAATATTTTGAGGTAAAAATTCAGTTTCATTTGGATTATTTGAGAAAATAGTTTGCATAAACTTCAACGCTTTGACAAAAACAAATAAAAAAATTTTCTTCCTGAACAAATAGAGTACTTATTTCGGAGAAGTAAAAAGTTTGTAGAGTAGAGACCTCACTTGTTTAAAATTAATGATTTTATTTTACCACAAATTTATTCGGCTAAAAAGAAAAACATTTTTTTGAATAAAAAAAATAAAATAAAATATTTGTTCAAAAAAATTTTTTTTTTCATGACCATAATGCACCACCCAGCATAGAACAGGCATCTTGAAATATTTTGAAATAGTGCCAAGCAGCATTTTATAAGATTCACAGCTCCAGAATTAATTTTTAAAAAATCAGCTCCAACTCCTTACCTCAGATATGAGGAGTCAGTTGAAAATAAAATCTGAATCCAAAGTCGTTTTTTTTAATCCAGAATCCAACAGGACTCTTGATAAACTCCCCACCTCTGGTTGAGAATGTGTTAATAAGATGATATTTGTTGTTCCTATTTCAGTCGGAAATGTCAAGGAAAAATAATTACGAAATACGATATCAAATGTTAGCAGAATTTTAGGTTTTCTAGTCAGCTACATTCAAAACATGTCCCTTTTCTTTTTTTTTTTTTTTTTTTTAGAGATGTATTAAATATTAATTGGCTTTTAATTAGAACTGAGAGGACAAGTATCTTCTACCTGATACGATATTTAGTTTGTTGTAGTCTCCAAATATTTATCCCCACTCGTTGCATACACAGGAAAAACGAAAAATTAAGGAAGACGACTATGGTAAACATGCTTAGTGAGGGTGCATCGATGCATGCTGCAGACAACGACAGGCTGGTGATGGGATAAAATATCTGCCTCCGGGTTCGACCACCAAAGAAATCGGTTGGCTCATTGAAATGATAATAATAATAATGTCTTCTTGGATACAAGGCCCCATCCCATCATGGCCTTTTGGCTAAGATCAAAGTGTAGTATCTGTTCCGATGGATACTGCACCCCATACTGGTGTTGTCTTGGCCTTCGGGTCTTGATTTACGTCAGTCAATGGGTCTGTCCTGTGCAGTTCTAGGAGGTCCACCTTCCCAGGCTTTGCCTCCCCTCTTTGGGGAGGAGTAAGTTTATTGCTTACTGTCTGAGGCGCCTCTACCGGGGAATGCCGACGGGGCTGCCCAGGCAATTTTTAAACCCCACTTTCCCGACCCGACCTTGGGTCACATCTTACTTGTGGGAGTAAGATAAAAACTGGCCTTGTGCCTAACTCCTGGAGAGGAGTAAATCAATACAAGGCCCTATGCTGTGAGTGTGAGCCACTTGAGACTTCGCAAAAGTTATGTTCATATCAGATGGTAGCCCCACCCCCATGGTCAGTCAGTTTTTAATGTTTAAACACTATAAAATATTTGTCTTATCTATTTTACAACATATCAACTCTTTAGGTTATTTAATGCTAAAACGCAATAAATATTATGAACTATTCATTACTGTTGTTGTTACAGAATTCACCTTGGTCAGGTTGAGCTGGCTTCTTCCCTAACCTGCTCAACTTACCAAGCTATGCCGACCAATGCATGGTGGTAATGAACATGGTTGCACAAAATGGTAACCAATTGCGATTCCACCATCGAAGACTGACCATTTATGGACCTGAAAGTTCAGCAAACTCCTCAGCTGTCCACCAATATGCTTGTGCCACCCAGGCCGAATATTGCGAATTAATTCTTTTCTCTTGGCAATGAGCTGCATGCTTGAACCATCAAAGATGTAGCTATAACAAGATGGACAGCAGAGACTTCAGGTTGTGGTATTGGCGGAGAACAGAAGTTGGGACATGGTCAGCCCGGCCGGCAATGCATGCAGTCATTGTTAATTGACCATCCTCATTAGCCCAAATTATATATATATATATATATATATATATATATATATATATAAAATAATATGAAAAATATATAGACGTTTATATTTTTTCCCTATTTATTTCTTATTTGTTGACATACAGGAATACCAAAATGCCCTTTAAATAAAATCTTTTTTCTAAAATAACAAAATTTTCAGCCTTTCTCAGTGAGATGTTGGTAGCAGAGGAAAAACGTTATATATAATAATAACTATTTAAAAAGGACTTATCTAAACATTTTATTGCAGTTTCATTGTAAACCTGATCATCAGAAATTCATTTTTATCCCACACATCTGTACAGATTTGAATGCAGCTCAAACTAGGATATCGAGCCCTTTGTGTTGTCCTGGATGGAATTTGTTCAAACACCGATAGGTTGATCGTTTTTGAATACTACTTATTCAGATGTACAATATTCTTTGTGTCTCACTTTTTAAATGTTTTCTCAATATTCATTAAAAAGGACACAAGTCTAAATGGGAAGAGCGAAGGGGGAAATGTTCATTCTACCCATCTTTCAATTGGGATAGAACTAGCTGCCTCGAAAATCAATATTACAAACATTGGCTTTTAAACTAAGCTTGAACTTTGACTTTTAGAACGAGAAGAAAAAAAAAGGATATTACCATTTCCACCGCAATTCAGGGATCCGATTCATCTTAGGTTTTGTTTGTTTGTTTTATGACATATCAACCCTTTTCCACCTTATTAATACCGAAGTCCACTATCTATTGGAAGATTGTTTATTTACTCCTACTGTAGCAAGATGCAGTACAAGGCCGGAAGGTAAGGAAAAGTCATGATTCATTGAACACAAACTGCTATTTTACCCACTGCAGAGGATGGGGGTGCATACCTCTCGTAATGATGTTACAGTGTAAGTGAACGTAATGGAATACAATGGTAGCCAATCACGCTTCTACTCATCCAAGACACAATGACTTTGGTACAAAAAAAAAAAAAAAAAAAAAATCAGCATTTTGATCATAACTTAGATGTATGCTTTGTTTTTAGAGTGCTTAAAAATGTTACTGGTTAAGATTTTATATATATATATATATATATATATATATATATATATATATATATATATATATATTTGCTGTATTGAAATTTTGTAATGTTTAAAGAAGTAGAAGCTTCTCTGATTTTGGTGAATAAAATCTTAACTTATAGCCGAATTTATACAGTACTAATTATACCTGCCTGGTGTTGCCCCAGAGTTATTTTTTTTATTTTCATTTTTGTATCTTTCTTTTTTTATTTTTGAAATTCTGCCCTTTTGTTTGATTTTTTTTATCAAATAATTTTTAAAATTTGATTTTGAAAATTCAATTTAATTATTACAATATCTTTGGTCATCTAATTATTAATTGAACAAAACCGTTATAACACTATAACTAATTGTTGTTAAAGTAATGTTTTAATCTCTATAAAATTATTGGATGTAAATAGCTTCCAAAACTTTCAATCTATTAAATATTCACTAATAACTAAGAAAACAATCAAAACAATATGGTTGACATTCCTTCATTTATTTGAAGGAAATCCGTGAAACAAAGATTTTCTTTTTTTCAGAATTTTTTAGATGAGGAGTGTAACTAAAAATAACATAAAAATAACATAAAAATGAACATTTCTACCCAGTCATAACTGACGAAACAAGAACAATATGCATTAAATAAAGGGGTCAGTTCAAAACTGTAGGTTCCTGAATCAGACAAAGGTTCTCAAGTTCAAAAAGATGAAACTGGAGCTGATCGGAGGTTACATCGGCCAAAACGTTGCGAAAATAACAACTAAGATGAGAATAGTAGTCCGAATAATACAAAGATTTTGTTTTTATTTGAAAGAAATATAATGCAAATAATGCTTACATATTAAGATTACATTTTTATATATATATATATATATATATAAACTGGTAATAGTCTCTGAAAATTGCATAACCCTGTGCAAAAGTTATAAATCCGTGCCTAGCGCTGTGTCTATTTAATTATGATATATGCTTTCCTTTTCTTCACTATATGCCATCCCACTTCCTTCACACCTTCTCTAAATTATGACATTCGGCCTCCTACCCCATTACTGTAATCTAGCTACCCGAATCAATTCTAAATTAGGTGACACTTATCTAACCTTGAAATAGATTGATGTCTAAGCTTTAACAGAAAATATACTGACGGTCTGTTTAAAATATTGTTTTAAAATTGATCATGTGATCCTTTCCGTTGTGAATCTTGTTTTTTATCTTTCCTCTTCTTTCTTCAATATGAACAATTAAAAAAACAGATGTTTTGTTAGCCTGACGAGATCATATCTTTTTAGAGCTAATGATCAAAATATCTCCATGGATGTGTAGCTTTTGACATGTTTGTATAAATAAAAATATTAATATATTTATACACACACAGACATAATATTTACCTGACACAGGCTGGGAAAGTGTGTTCTTACCAGTAAGGGATACATCCTCGACATCAGTCCAACAGTGACTTTGTTGATGTTGGGCTGAGATATGGTTCTGTTCAGTCTCAGGACGTCCACTCTCCCAGGCTTTACCTTCTCTTTGAGAAGGGGTTAGTTTATTGCTAATCACCTGAAGTGCCCCTACCGGGGAATGCCGGCGGAGCTGCTCAAGCATTTTTGTAGGGCAGAGCATGCTAATCCTAGTATGCTGGCTTTCCACACCTGACCTTGTGTCTAACCTTCTGGAGAGGAGGTATATATATATATATATATATATACACACACACACACACGTATGCATGAATAATTTACTCAAATAAATATTTATGAGTAATTGCAATATTTGTAAATAAATAAAAATGTTATTGTTTGCATTAACAATTTTTTATAGGGCATTTATGTGTGTTAAAGAAACCAATTAAAAATTCTATCACTTGGATATATCTATATAAAGTTAGGTATGTTTATATGTACAATATTCACTCATAAACTGATTGATTGATCATTATGAATTTTAGGACACAACTGCAAGGCATAAGGGTTCTAAATGGGGGCTACATTTAGTTTGATGAATAGAGGGGGGGTGGAGATACTTAAAAATAATCAGATACCCTAGATTTTTGTGAAATTTTAATACTAGGAATTAGACATCAAATTATAAACAGTCACCAAATTTCAGTGTGTTTGTGGACTATTTTAAAGGGTTTTTAGGGAGCATAATATAACCTCTCATTTGAAAATATTTCAGATTTGCATTAAATTTGATTTATAATCATTAGACAACAATTAAGCAAGATTTACTGAATGTCATTTTTTTCTTAAGCCTTTTGCTTAAGCCTTAAATTTTAGATAATGTCTAGAATCAAGATCATGTAATGGATTTCAATAAAAATTGTAATAAAGATTTTAGACATAGGGTTTAGTAGCATTATATCTTCATTTTAATCTTGCTAAGTGGGCATAAAAGTGGTGCAAAATGTATGTTCGATAAATTAATTTTACCCCTCCTGTTGTAAAAAAAATTTAAGGTAAGTTTCATTCTAGCACTTCCACAGAATATCAGTAACACTAGTTCAAAAGTAAGAAATCGATTTTGCATGAAGTCTTATAACGAAAAGACCCCCCCTCCCCATATATGAATAACAATGAGTGGCGTTTGTTTTGTTTTGCTTTTTAAATATTCTCATGTGCATTATATAATATTGAATAACAAAGTAGGTTTTTTGTTTTGATTTGGTTTTTTTTAATATATATCTATGTTCTTGTGTGTATCATCTTCATAATGAGTCATGTTTTATTTTGTTAGGGAATAAAAAAAATCAGGATTTGATGAGAAATAAAAAGCAATCAAAAGGCCATTTCCATTGCTTATTATTTCTCATCAAATCCTGATTTTTGAAAAGAAACAGTATAGTCTATTAAAAGAATCTGGGGGAAATTATTTGAAAAAGTAGGCTATTTATTTAACGGAATAACAACTTTTTGTATTAACCCAAACTCATTTTTGCAGTTGCAGTTTCATCAAAATATCTCATTGCATTTGTTTGATTTCCAATGATTAAAAATTTTTTTAAACTTTTTTTTTTAAAATCAACAATGTAGAGATAAGAAAATAATAAAGTGACAATATTACTGAAAATGCTAGAGATAATTGGAATTAAAACTGTCAAAAAGGCCAAACGCGTCTTGGCAAGACCATTGTTAGTCACTCTCCAGCTATATATTTGGTGTAACCAGACTTGAATTTGCATCATCAGTTTGGAACCCCCATCTTGCTCAGAACATTGACCAACTGGAAACTGTTAAAAAAATATTCAACCAATTGAATACCCTCCATCAGACACCTACCATACTCTGAACATCTTGCTTCCCTGGGCTTAGATTCATTGAAGTCCATATAGAAATACCTATAAAATCAGGAAACAGCACAGCTCCCATGACTTTCAGAAACATTTTTTTCATTCTCAGAATTATGGAAACATGAAACAAACTGCATCAGTTGTTGGCTGCAGAGACACTGCATCTTATAAAACTCTTATACTTTCCAAAATTCGGCAAAACTAAACCTGATGTCCATGGACGTTTAATGAGTTGTAGTTCACTTGAGCACTTTATACCATGATTTCATTATTATTATGTTGTACTCACTAGGAGTTCTCACACAGGTCATCAGTGATTGCTCACCGACAACCGGTGGTATTCCCTGGAGTCTGAGTGACAACAAGTCTCCCCAGATTTCCAGTATTCTTCTCCACCTCTTTTCGATAGCCACCACAAATAAACTTGCAGTATCACAACAGCCGTTTACCATTGATTTCTCGCTGGTAAGGACCATGGGTCTTCTCTGGGATTTGGGTGGCAATAAGCCTCCCCAAGGTCCCAGCAGTCTCTGCACTTCCAGTGGAGGTCGGGTTTGTGCTGTCCCTCCTCGGTCTTCTCATCTTCCTTGATCCTATGCAAATATTTTGTGTGGTGTCAGCCTAGGCTGGTACCATTTTTTTTTTTTTTAATATTATTCATTTTTAATAATGTTGAATAATGTTACAACTTTGATAGAATATTTTTGGTTTGAAATGCGTCTTAGAAAAGTCAAATATTATTTATAATATGTGTAAGATCGAAAAGTGGAGTAAAACATTATTAATAATTGATAGAGAGCCACACTGAAAAAAAAGACGTTTTAAAGAGTCTACCCATGTGCTAGGTTGTTTCAACATGATCAGTCAACCAAGTATAGATATGAAGTCAATAGCGGAACTGTTGATTAAAAAGTAACATCAATGGATTAAAAAAAAAAAATTAAAAAATCCAACGGTTCATAATAACATTCACATCATGCGTCACATGATTGCTTATGTTGCGCTACACATGAGCGTTCATTAATTTAAAAATTAATGTCCAAATCGATTTATCGTATTTAAATAAGCTCATAAATATTAGTAGTGGGATTGTGAATATGAGCATCCCTGAACTTATCCTATGCAACAGCATTGAATACAAATAATCAACATATTCCATATTTAAATATGGGGAAATGGGATGAAATTGTGCGATTGTGAGGTTTTCTACCCTTCCCCCCAAATTTAATCCTCGTTCTAGAGAAAATAGGAATTATACTTTAAGATAAGCGCTGAGAATTGAATAGGAGTGACAGCTTTTAAAGAAAATGAACAACAACCATGTATATTAATTGAACAATTTTACTTAAGCAAATAATAAAGAATGATATACAAAATAGTAAAAGGTAAGACAACAACACTGACCAATCTATGAGAATCTTATAAATACGATTGTGAACGCTTACTTCACTATTAACCAGGATTGCTGAGTCAAAAATTTTGGAAGGAGTCAAAATCAATTTTTTTTATTGCCAAAGAACCAACAGACAGTTTGAATATTAGAAGACTTTAAAATAAGGCATCAGAGTCAGAATTTTTGGAATCCTAGAAGTCGGAGTCTGAAGTTTTGGAATCGTCAGAGTCGGAGTCTGAAATTTGGAATCCTAGGAGTCGGAGTCTGAAGTTTTGGAATCCTAGGAGTCGGAGTCTGACTTTATACCTTCCGATTCCACAACCCTGCTATAAACTTATCAGAGTGTATCTACTATGTCTTGAGACTAAAAGGAGCCAATCAAATCAGCTGCATACAAAAATATACAAACAAATTTCATTTCTTGAGAGTAAATAAGCTTTTAGAGTAACTTTGACTGAAGTGGATGTTTCAGGAATAGACATGTTTTTCGCCTTCATATCTGAGTAAGGAATGAGTTTCAAAATTATCCATAGAAAAAGAAACCATAAAACCCTATTCATAAGAAACAAAGAAAAGAGTAGTATTAGAGATAACAATGAGGTCATCATAAATCTTTGTGATCACAATCAATATTGATATAATAAAATGGTTAACTTAAATTTTAAGAAGCAGTTATAAACAGAGGTGGGCAGTTTTGGGACTTAGCAATTTTGTCAGAGTCAGATTTTTTTTGGATGAGGCATCAGAGTCATGTGTCAGCAATTTTTGTAGGAGTCTGACTCAACTATGGAGTTGGATATATATTTTTCTTTTCAGTAGAGTGTTGGAGTCTGGACATGTTTGCAGGCGTCAGAAAAGAGAGAGAGAGAGGGGGGTCTATCATGACATCACAATGTATTCTGACATTTTGAAATCCTTTGACTTTGTAATTCTTGTAAAAACATGACTATCAACCAATGTCAGAGTTAAGAAATTATAAATTTAATCTCTATATTTATAAAGTTGAATCATTTATTGCACTGACTGAGATTAAAAATCTAACTTCCTATTCATGATGGAAGCTGAATAGTTTTCTAATATACTCAGTCATCTCTATACAATCGACATCCGAAGGTTACCTAATTTGCATATTGCTTTGCAAAACAAACTCATTAATTAAACATCCATGTTTTTTTTTATTCGATGATTATTTTTATTTTACTATTACCCATAGTTCTATTTAGGGATATTTTTAATATAATGGATAAATCCTTAGCATTTTCGGCGAAAGGAATCTTTCTGGTCCTTTTCAGTCAATTTACTTCTGAGGGGTGCAATATTAGTTTCCTCAATTTTCCTGGGCAACGTCCAGACATGGGTCACACTAGTAATATATATATAAGAAATATTGCCTCAATAGTTCATGGATTGTCTAATCTTCTTAAAAATGTATAAAAGTCACAATTTAAAATTATTTAAATTTATGAAAAAAAAAAGAAAAAAAAAAAAGAAGTTAACTCGAGTATGAACAGGTAAAATTGTCTCACCCCATAAAAACGAGCGCACACACGCACGCACACGTTTTCATTAAACCCGGGCGCATCTCTAAAATATTTCGGTAAGGAGTAAAAACAGCCAATCAGGCGTGTTTTATTTAAACATTCCCTCATGTCACAATGAACCTGCAGCATCCTTCCTCCAATCACAAAGTGATGACTTTGTGTGGATTTATTCAATATACAGACTTTTTCTTCTTTTTGTTTTTTTTTTCCCTTTGAAGCATAGAATTAGTTCTTAGAAAGTAGAGAGCAACAAACCTGACAGGATGTGGAAAGCAAATTGTTTTGTTTTTTTATTTAAAAAATAAAAAAATGTGACAATGAAAAGATTGACTGTTCCTTCTCAATTTGTGGTAGGAAGACCTTTTCTTTTTTTTTTTGTATAAAAATGAAATCAATATTATGACAAACACCAAATGACTAGTGATGAAAAAAAGAAATACTATGTAACATTTTAGTTTAGAAAATGATGATACGTATTAGAGGCCTGGCAGCCATGCAACTAGAGTACACCGGGGGGGGGGGGGGGGCGGATTATTGTATCATCCTGAAATAAGTATTTTTTTTTTGTATCTTGGTTAGACTCTGGATATGACAAAAATCACAGAATAAAATCAGTAGAGATTATTTCTGCAATATAATACAAAAACTCTGATAACCTAGTTGTTTTTGTTTTTTGCTTTTTTTTTTTTTTTTAATACCAATGAGTCATCACTTTTCACGGCCAAAGATAAGAACTAATGAGATGAATAGATTAACAGTGAAATAATGACGAATGCTATGAGAGGATTGAAAACATCCACATACCACCCACTGAAAACAGTTGACCTCCCCCCCCCAAAAAAAAACAGCAATCCCCCCCCCCCTCCTTAGTCAGAAACAATGCTCATGGAATAATAATCATGAAGAATACAGTAAAAAATAGGGAGGAAGCAGAGTTACAAGACTGTGGAAAATAAACCCAAGGTTCACTTTCTACTCTTCATGCATATGAAGAAACTTTACTTTGTATGGCTACTAATACAGCAAATAAAGAAAGACTAATTTTTATCAAACCAGGTTGTATTCATTTGTTAGTTACATATAAACTAGGTATAATAATGCTGTTTAGTTTACAATGGATTTATGGTTCAATTTTACATTTAGTTCTGTTTAAAGAAAATAATTTTGTACAATAGTAATAATGTAAGTGTTGAGTCTGCTAATGAGCAGCCAATTGTGACAATTTCTTGTTGATGTATACTAACCCCCCTCCCCCACAAGAAGGAGGTAATTCCTGGGAGGATGATCTTGTGACAACAAAACAGATACTACACTGCCTCTTTTCCCCCCAAAAGGTAATGCCTGGGAGGATGGTATCATGACCACAAAAACAGATACTACACTAACCCCTCCCCCAAAGGAGAAGATAATGCTTAGGATGATGGCATAATGACAAACGAACATTTACTACACTACCCCAAAGGAGGAGGAGGAGGAGATAATGCCTGAGAGGATGGTCTCATGACAACAGAACAGAAACTACACTATAACCTCACTGAATTATTGAGCATTGAAAGATAATACGATATTGGTTTCAGATATAACAGTGATAGTATAGTTTTAGCTTCAGACAGATACCAAATCTCCATTTAGTAATAGACATTCACAACAAAAACTCGTCTAGCTACAACCACTGTCAATAATTTCCCTTTCTCTCTCTCTCTCTCTCTATGCCTAAAACTAAACAAAACTTCCATTAGCAAAGTTTCTTTCCTAAAATCACAATACTGTGAGGCTGCTTCCCGGCTGACTATAACATGGTCGTTTTAAAGTCCAATGTAAACAAGTTCTTATTGAGGCGTTCTCTTAAATAATCAAATTCTGCCCAATTTCCACCATCATTACCAATCATCACGATGTCTCACCTGACACTTATCCTCGAGTGGCCTTTGGGCCTTCATAAGTGGTGACTCTTTAGGTAAAAAGAAAAGATAAGACATGAGATCAATTAACATTTACCACATGTTTTATATTTATACCATTTCTAAAACATCACGAGAGCACTTTACTCGGTCAGGAAAAGAAAAAGGCTTATATCAGATTTAAGATCATTGCAGTTCTCTTTCTGGCTCAAGTTTTAACCTGACAAATTGGTTACAAACAATCTCAATGCAGTAATTTCAATAGACATGTATCAAAATAAAAATAGACGCAGTTATTTTTACGACATTCAAAGTGAAAAGAAAAAAGTTAAACTGATCCATACTCGTAGAATGTTTACAAATAAAGAAAAAGAAGAAAAGAAACAAACAAACTTGTAAAGCAAGAAAGAATAAATCAAACAAAAATGACAGATGAAAAGAGTGACTTTTCAAAAGGGCAGCTGCAACTAAATTAGCAAAAAGAAGTTAAAAATACGAATAATAAAGACAGAATCCCTTGAGCTACACAAAGGTTGAAAAAGAATCTGTCTAGAAAAGCAAGTGACAATAAAAGCCAGGAATAGATCACATGGTTGTATATCGATAAAACAGATACAAGTGATTCTAGCTTGATTGCACATACAGAAGCAATTACAGAAGAATCAATAATAACTTTATGAAGTTAGTTTTCTTCGGTATATTTAAATCTCGGTTTAGGACAGAAAAGAAATCATTCTAATCATAATCAGAGTTGGGGAGTCAGAGTTGGGGAGTCAGAGTTGGCAATTTCGGCAGGAGTCAAAATTATTTGTTTTGTTTAAAAACTGCCGAGGAACAAAGTGTAGTATCTGTCCTGATACTAAATTTTATCTTTTTCTGTCCTCGATCAGTGAAGTAGAAATCCTTCTATACTGAGGCGATTTTTAAAATGTTTGTCCCAATCCAGAATGCCCCTTTTTGGGGAGCTGGATTTTTCATTAAAACAACCTTGTGTCTAACTGTCCTCGTGAGGAGGCAAGTAAATAGTGAAATAGTGACTACAGAGTTAGGAGTCAGTTTTTTTTTGTTTTTTTTTGTCAAATCCTCACCTCCAAGATAGGCAGTAAGTATTTTTGGGGGCAGCGGTCAGAATTAGGTTTTGAAATGTAATATATAAACGTAAATGTTTGCACAAACTTTTAAATTTAAATCTAATATTCCCATTTTGACAAATGTTGAAATTTTTTTCATTTAAAAATAGACATATCTTAAAAAAAACGTTTTAGGATAAAAATCAGACTTTGTTCCAGACACCTCATCACTGATCACAATCCACCATTTATAATTAGTACTGTCGGTATTCACTTATGTTTTTTGCTTGATATAACTAGCGACTCGAGTTGTTTTCACCTTGAGAATGAGAAGTCAAGTGTGCATAAGTGACCTAACCGCTTACTCACAGTATTGACCAATCAAATGCATGCACAACAAGAAACAGTGAAATCTAGAACTTTCTACAGAGAAGTCTATAAAAGCATCAGTTTGGAGAGCAAAAGAGACAGATCAATGGAAGATGACACAAAAAGTTACAACACTTTTAACTGGCATTTTCGCACTACAAAAACGCTCAAATCATAACCATCTTTTCTTCCATCTGCCCAGAAGGACGTACTGTCATTTTTAAACTACGAAAGTAACCAGCTTACTTTTCTCTCTCTATTTAACAATGACATCAACACTGCTATATTTCATCACGCTAGTGCAAATCTCAATCATCAGCATCACCAACAGGCTCAAGAGAGCAACAAATCAGCAGCAGCAAACTATTACTAATACTACTACTGCTAATAAACTCTTTCTCACACACACACAGCCACCTCTCTACTAACTTTTCTGCTAACATGAAACAATTGTGAGACAATTGCACACAATACCTACATCGACTTATTTCCCTTTGATCAAATATTCAGGTTAAACACCTACTACAAGGCAAACACTACAAGTTACAACACTTTTTTCTTTTCTCGGAAATAAATATTGATTGTTACATTATTATATGATCATTGTTCTTGGGGGGGGGGGGGGGGGGGGGGGTTGATGTTCACATTACAATTTCTGCATGTTTGTATGGTCAGGAAACAGGGAGAATGAAGGGAATTCAAAAGGCAAGTGATCCAAGGAAAGAAGCTGTCAGTGTAGAAAGTTTCCGGCATCTAGGGACCTCTACAATGGAGGGTTGGGATTTCACTGCTAGTCGAGTGGCTCGGCGGTATTTACGTTTGGGAGGTACAAGTGCAATAAGTTAATCAGAGGACATTCCATGGAAGTACTTATAAAACAAGCACAGTGATGCAACTCTGCAGTGATGTGACAGAGGCTGGAGCTTGGCAGACAGTGCGGGACCTATTAGGTTAGAAATTCTTTTTTGTACCCTGTGGTAAAAGACCTTATGGTAGGCCCCCAAAGTGTTGGATTGTTCATTTCTGCAGCAATATAGATTGAACAAAATGAAAGGAGTGTGTATCGAAGATCTTTTGAGGATTATGCAATTAAGTCAGTCAAGTCAGCCGAGTCAAGGATTCCATTATTAGATTTTTAAAACCATTTTTACCGAAGTCAAGTAACAGGTGTGATATTCAATTTAATTTGCGATAACCTCTCAACACTCAAGATTACTACGATAAACCTTTTGACTTTCACTTCGCCCACAAATATCGTGATGCTTAATTATGTTAACAAGTCAGTATAAAAAATCATATCCACGTTCAAACAGGTTAATCATAAATAAAATATAAAATAAAAAATCCTTTATCTTTAAAGGAGAAAGAAAAGCAAAAGAATTTTATTAAATTTAGCACAGGGCAAATATCTATACCGAGCAAAATGCTTAAATTAATATTGATTTTTAAAGATTATCGAACCTTAGGAATGCATTACCTAAAGATCAATATTCTCAATTACTGACAATGAGGGTAGAATTTTATCACAAAAAAGAAAGAAAAAAAAAAGAAAAATAATCTCAATTTTCAATAAATGATTAAATCAGTGTGGATAATTATGTGCATATTTTCAAGTGGGATTTCCCCCCGAGGTAATAGATGTTCATCCGATGCGCAATGATTAAAACAAGAATCTTTTAAAAATCCGGAAGTAAAAATACAATGTAAATGACGAGATAAAGAATTACTGTAATATTTATAGTTATTTAATCAAGTTGAAGTTGGGATTACCAATGTGAACTGTGCGCTCAGAATGCCGTGCTCAAATCAGGGTTGCAGAGTCAGAGGTTTTGGAAGGAGTCAGAGTCAGACTCATAAGAATGCTAGAAATCGGAGTCGGATTTTAAAAAGATCTGATTCAAATTATTACTGAATATAAGAATATTTTAAAATAAGGAGTCAAAGTTTGAGTCAGATATTTTGGAAGTCTAGGAGTCAGAATTCTTGGAATCCATGGAGTTGATATCCTTGGAGTCGGAGTCAGACCTTATAGCTTCCGACTCCGTAACCCTGGTTCAAGTTTTATTTGAGATGTTACATCATCTTTGTGAAAGGTATGGCTCCATCTCGTATCCGTTCCTGGATTAAATAGTGCTGTTTTCTGATTTTCTAGACATGTTCACGTGTGTTAGACACTTTGAGATCAAAAATGTGCTTGTGGTTGCTGTTAGCAAGATGGTTAATAATCTAGTTGTTAGACATCTGAGCTTCAATGAATCCTAGCTCAGGGAAGCAAAGCATTCAGATTATGACAGATGTTTGATAGAGGGTATTCGCTTGGTTACTCATCCCTGAACAGTTTCCAGGCAGTCTGAGCAAGATGAAAGTTCTAGGTTAATTTTTTAAATACTAATAAATTCCCATTTTTAAAGGCCCAAAGGCTACTCAAGGATAAGTTGTTCTTGGCCTTTTGGCTAAGATCAAAGTGTAGTATCTGTTCCGATGGATACTGCACCCCATAGACTACTATTGTCTTGGCCTTCGGGGCTTGATTTACACCGGTCTATGGGTCCGTCCTGTGCAGTTCTAGGAGGTCCACCCTCCCAGGCCTTGCCTCCCCTCTTTGGGGAGGAGTAAGTTTATTGCTTACTGCCTGAGGCGCCCCTACCAGGGAATACCGACAGGGCTGCCCAGGCAATTTTTGAACCCCACTTTCCCGACCCGACCTTGGGTCACATCTTACTTGTAGGAGTAAGATAAAAACTGGCCTTGAGCCTAACTCCTGGAGAGGAGTAAATCAATACTCAAGGATAAGGGTTAATGAGATTGTCAATTGGATGTAAAACAATACTATGAGAGGATTGGAAACAATAGGTGAAATGGGCAGGATTTGATTACCGAAGAAGACGGCTCAACAAAAAGAAACTTCAGCTCATAGAGAGAGATTTGGAAAAACATGATCAATAATGACTGCAACAGATCTGGCACTTAACCCTATCAAAATCAGAGTGCCTGAAAATGTCCAACATTTTGTCCGTCTCAGCAGACCGGAGTGCCTGTAGTTTCCCTTAAAAACCTGCATTCTAAAATCATACCAAAAGAGTAAAAAAGTATGCGGTCACGATTTTTTTATGAGTTTTTTTTAGGTATATTACACCTGAGAATGTTTACAAATGGGCCGAAAGACTGGGGTTCAATACTTGGTCATGTCCTACCAAAGACTACAAAAAAAAAAAAAAATGGTAATTGATGTCACCTTACTAAACACTCAGCTTTTCAAGGTGAGGATCAAGGTTAAGTGGAGCAATTCAGGGAAAGGAGTGGCACCACCTCCTACATTTTAGTGTAGTAGCCAATGAAAAGGGAATATTCGGGGAGCTCTTGACTATGATCGATCCATTTATTTAATTTTTTTTTTATGCCTGCCTAAAATGGCATTTTACAAGTGCTTTAGGATTTACTGAAAATATCAGTAATAATCTTTCTTTTCTTTTTTTAATGGAAGAAACAGAACTTAACCAGTGTCAACAGATCACTTTCTGAGAGGGTAAATAAATACCTACATATAGAATGACATACTAAGTACAGTCTACAGCTCAAACCAAATTTAGACAAAAATGAGCAGGTTGACTAGAGACATAGGTGAGAGAAGCTATTGACCAACATTCAGACACTTTTTCTATAAATAAATTTAAAATGCTTAATTGCAATACAAAGATTGCAACAGGCAAACAAACAGCTAGAATACAATTAACTATAGCTAGAAGAATTAAAGAAAACAAATGACACGTTTTAAAGGAATTTCTATTTTATTTACATCTAGTAAGTGCATATTGGATATATCAAGATTATTAAAAAATGCTATTGTAATGACTAACGAGAACAGACGTAACTTGGGAAAGCTTTATTCAGCACACAATGTCGGTACAGTATTAGTGCTACTATTTATAGTGGTTAGTAGAAGCAGGAGAGTTCTCCAAAGGGGAGATAAGTCAGAGTAAGGAAAGTTACTCGTAATTATTCATTACATTCACCCCCTTTCTATTGCAATCATAAGGGAAAAAAGTCGTTCCATCGACCGGGCTTTTTGCTGGTTCTGTTGGAACGCATCGGTAGTCTGGTATTTGGAGTAGAATCAGGACTCTGGGTTTCTGAGTCTGACGATATGCAGGGGTCGATTTTCACTCTCCGTCCTGAGTGAGTAAAAATCTGTTTCCTTCTGTGTGCGGGTGGTTGTGATTCTGAAAACAGGGGTTCTGAATCGGTTCGGGGATGAGCTCGTTTTGGAGCAAGTGGATGATCGTTCACCTCTGGCTCATTCTGAGCACCTTGACTTTCTACAGATGTTACGGACTCCGTATCTGATGGTTGTACTGAGTCCGTAGATGAGTCATATGGTGCAGCTTGACCTTCAGCCAAGGTGGAAGGGTCTTGAGATGTAGGCGTCTCCCCGGGGGTTATATTGAGTGTAGGTATATCCCCTGCAGGTGCAAGGTCTCTAAGTGAAACAGTCGATTCTTTTCCATCAGAATATCGTATCAATGCATAATGTGGATTCGCCTCAATCAGTTCTACTTGGTTCGTTAATGGGTCATTCTTACTATGACGGACGAAACGTCTCAGAAGAACCATTCCAGGTTTCGAGAGCCATGATGGAAGTGAAGTTCCCGCCGAGCTTCTTCGTTGGAATGGAAGAAACCTCTCGTGAGGCGTTGCATTTGTGGCTGTACATAAGAGCGTTCTAATGGCGTACAGAGATTCTGGGAGAAGATCTTCCCAGTGGGTAATTGGGCATTTGCGGTTTGCAGCCACTAGTTGTATGCTTTTCCATATTATACCGTTATAGCGCTCACATTGGGTGTTTCCCTGAGGGTGGTACGGCGTCGTCCGGCTTGTGGCTACTCCTCATTCGTGAAGAAATTGTTTGAGTTGTTCAGACATAAAAGAGGCTCCATGATCTGAATGGATGTAGGCTGGAACACCAAAAATGGCAAATAAAGAGCACAAGCACTGTATCACCGATTTCGCTGATATGTCTGGACAAGGAAATGCGAATGGGAATTGTGAATATTCGTCGATGACAGTTAGAATGTAACGATTCCAATTATTAGATGGTAGTGGACCCTTAAAATCGATGTTTATTCTCTCGAACGGTTGTGTCGCTTTTATCAGTGTCCCGGTTTTAGGCCTGAAGAATTGTGGTTTATGTTCAGCACATATTGTACACGATTTTATCATTTTCTTTACGTCATCCGAAGAATATGGTAGATTTCTGGTTCGTACAACATGTGTCATTCGTGTTATTCCTGGGTGTCACAGTTCATTGTGTAAGGTCCGAAGCTCATCCGTGTTGGGTATCGAGCTACATACTCTCGATAGTGCGTCAACCGCAGCATTCTCTTTACCGGGTCGGTAGATTGCATCAAAAGAAAAACAGGAGAGTTCTATTTTCCACCTCGCTATTTTATCATTTTTGATTTTGCTTGTTGTCCTGGTGTTAAACATAAATGCGACGGATTTTTGATCAGTAATCAGTCTAAAATGTCGTCCGATCAAATAGTGCTTCCACTATAGCATAAGCCTCTTTTTCGATTGCTGAGTGTCGCTGTTCTGAACGCGACAAGGTCCTTGAAAAAAAAGCGACCGGACGCCCGGATTGTCTTAGAGACGCAACAATCGCATAATCAGATGCATCTGTCTCCACCACCAGAGGAATAGTGGGGTCTATAGCCGTAATTGCTGCATTGGCTATATCCGTTTTAATATTCTTAAAGGCCTCCATTGCTGTGTGCGAGAGAGGGAAAGTGTCCGTTTGTACCAATGGGTGAATTTTGCTTGAAAAAGAAGCAATCCACTGTGAATAATGTGCAAACATACCAAGGGCTCGTTTTAGAGCACGCATATTATTAGGTATTGGCAGTTTTAGCAGCGGCTTCAATCGTTCTGGGTCTGGTGACATAGATCCTTTGCTTACGGTATATCCTAGTAAATTAATAGTGTCTATGCTAAAAGTACATTTATCGTTATTTAGTGTGAGGTTGTATTTTTTTATCGTCGCCATAAATCGTTTCAGATTACGATTATGGTCTGCATAGTTGTGTCCACATATTGTTACATTATCAATGTAGGCAAAAGTGCCCTCCAATTTTTCATCGCTAATTATTTTATCCATAATTCGCTGAAAACTGGCAACACCATTCGTTTCTCCAAATGGTATTCTTTTAAACTGGTAGAGGCAGCCATTTGCCTCAAAAGCCGTGTAGGGTCGATCGACTGGTTTGATAGCCACTTGGTAATAGGCACTTCTAAGGTCTAGTGTGCTATACAGTTTATATTTAGCAATTTCGCTTATAATTTCATCTATCCGTGGTAGTGGGTACGCATCCAGTAGAGTAAACCTATTTATTGTTTGAGAGTAATCAATTACTAGTCTTTTTTTGGGGGGGGTTTTCGGAAGATGTTATTACTACTTGTGCCCTCCATGGAGACTCACTCATTTCAATGATTCCTTCACCAAGCATTATCGTAATCTCGGTTTTTATGAACTGTTTATCCTCAAGTGAGTAGCGTCTAGATTTCATCGCTACAGGTTTGCAGTCTTGAGATAAATTATTAAAGAGAGATGGGTACTGAACATTGACTGCTGTTAAACCACAAATGCTAAGGGCTGGTTTGGGTCCTCCGAAGGGAATCTCAATACGAGAATGATGCTGAAGAAAATCGTGCCCCAGTATCACGTCACTGCAAAGGTTTTTCATTATCAAAAGTTTGATGTTTTTGTATGAAATATTTTTTTAAAGTAAATTAACCAAACAATATCCAATTACTTTTGATGATAAAGAAGCATTCGCCATAGACACACGAGTAGAACAAGAAAATATTTTCCGGTTATTAGCTGTTACAATATTAAAATTAATATAATTACTAGAGTTGCCGGTGTCAATTAATGCATCAGTAGAAACGCCATTAATTTTAACCCGCATTATACTTTTCGAGAGGGAGTCTGGAGACGCAGCTGTTATAGTAGCTACCATGAGAGAGGCGATAGAATTTTTAGAAACATTATTTTTGGTAGACCTACACACCTTAGAAAAATGTCCCAATTTCCCACACTTGTGACATCTAGCATTTCTGGCCGGACAAGAAAAACGAGGGTGTCTACTTAACCCACAATAGTGGCATTTACGACCTGTGGAAGCAGCGGTGATAGGCAACTCTGAAAGGTTTGCAGTGCCCGGAATTTCCTTGTTAGGGAAAGAAGTCACAGAAAAGGGGTCCGGAGAAGAATGCACACAAGAGGAGGCCGAATAACAAGAGTGTGTGTTGTTCAAAGCAGCACCGACCGTATCCGACTGCAGGTAGAACACCGACTGTTTTGGGGCAATTTCGAACGTATAAGCCTGTTCGTAAGCTGTTCTGAGGTCCAGACATTTGTTTTCGAGCAGTCTTTGTCTTACCTGCACATTTTGGAGTCCGTTAATAAAAGCATCCATAATGTGCTCGTCTCGAATGTCTTCAGCAGACATTACCCGGAAATTACAGTCCTTGCTAAGAGTTTGTAATTCCTTTAAAAACTGCTCCAAAGATTCGTCATTTTGTTGTTGCCGTGTAACAAGTAAATATCGCGAAAATATTTCATTTTTGGGCTTTTGGTAAGTGGTGTGTAATGTTTCTATAGCCTCTTCATAAGTGCTGCAGTCCATAATAATTTTGTGTATCGTCTGAGATACATAGTTAGTTAGTAGTTCGAATTTGTTTATCGGTCGTAGTGGATTTTCTGCATGCAACGTTTGCAAAAAGTTTTCAAATGTCGCTCTCCAATGAGTCCAATGTTGTTCAGAGTTAGAAGTGTCAGGTTCCACGTCGAACCGTTGTGGGCGCATTAATTGTTCTATGTTGATTGTGTGCTGAATAAATTGTAATGAGTAACGAGAACAGACGTAACTTGGGAAAGCTTTATTCAGCACACAATGTTGGTACAGTATTAGTACTACTATTTATAGTGGTTAGTAGAAGCAGGAGAGTTCTCCAAAGGGGGGATAAGTCAGAGTAAGGAAAGTTACTCGTAATTATTCATTACAGCTATAATCTGTAATTCTATTTAATGTATTTATGTATGATCAAATTTTAAATAAAAACAAAAACACAAAAAATTATTTAAGAAAAAAAAATAGTAAAATAAAATTTTTGCTTAAAAATTTGGGTGACGACCAACTGAGTAAAAATCAGAAGTGAGTGATCTCAATAAAACTGAAGAACTTAAAAAAACGATAAGCCATCTGACGATTCACATCAAGTGTGAAACCAATGTCATGAATGAATAATCCTAACATTTTATGTAAACACTCTGCCCGAGAAAACATCGAGCACTGTATAAAAATAAAAATCCAAAATTATGTACCAGTTTTTCAAAAGCTGATACTCATCAACTATCAGTATCAATTTAACATATAAAGTTATCTTGTCAGAATTTCAAAGTCAGACCCAAATAGCAATCAGTCTGACATATCAATACTTGTTTTGAACTAGCATATTTTTCCTTCCACTATGTTATTGGCTTGAATATATTTTATTTCGCTTGAGTTTTTTCTGAAAATACTTATTCCTGCTAAGAAAACTATTAGGATGGAGAGATTTTCCCTTACTCACTGTATATTGTTAAACATTAAAGAGAAGAAATCATGTAATGGGTTATTTCCCTTGACCTCTGCAAAAATGAATATCTAAAAACACATTTTAAACCATGAAAGGAAATTTTACACATTAATTACACATTATAATTATTTCTTCTTTACAATTAAACGATTAATGTCAAGTATTAAAATAAACTTTTTAAAAATTCCTCTTTCACAAAATAATTTTATTATGAAATTTTTTATTTTGTTATTCTTGCCCCCCCCCCCCCCCCCCAGCAATGCCACATAGCCTTGTTAAGTTCTCAAAATAAAAGGTGAACAGAAATAATTATTTCTAAAAATGAAATCAGACAATAGATATAAATAATAATAAAAGTTGTAAAAATTTATTCAATTGGGTCCAAAGATGTTATGGATCGGCAGAATATGTGTGTTAGATGGAAAAAATTTTTTCCTGGTATATCCATAAGCTGATGCTTTTAACGCCTCTCATTGAGACACTATATTCAGTCACATCTCTATGTACTTCCGGTTTTAATACTATCTGAATGATTTCAACAACTTAACAGTGTGACCACTGAATAAAGGAACATATCACACTAGTAGGTTCTTTGGTAAATAGCATATACTAATTTGACTTAAAATCAGATGTCTGATAATCTTATGTAACAATTAAGGCAAGACTGAACAAATAGAGTAACAGAAAGACGACGGAGCAGGGCCAAAAATGTAAGGCTTCACTAAACTGAGATTGTCTAATTGACACTTTAGTATAATTAGTCTATTACAGTTAATTTAAGTTTGCACATATATTTCCAAATTTCTAAATTTTAACCACAACAATTAAAATAAAAGATATATTCTTCTAAAAGTTTAGTTAAAAAGTGTTTGATTATTAAATAAAGTTACTGGATCACAACTAAGGCTCGCAAAAAAATAATAATTCTTAGAAGTGAGTTTAAATGTCAGCCATTCTCAAAAAAAGTTTTGGCAGATTTAAAGCAGTGCCCCCCCCCTTTTCAATTTCTTTTATTTTTTTTAATGAATTGACGTCGATTAGATGCCAAACCTTCAAATTAATCTGGTAAAGTGTACTATTTTCAAAAGCAATACCAGGGGGAGCATTCAATCTTATAGTAAAACGATCCCCAAATGGAACTGGTCCTAACCTTTAGAAGTGAAGAGTTTAAAAAATTATTTCCTTCCTTCCAAATTTTTAATACTGAGCGTGCAAAAGTGTAATACTTTAAAATGTGATCCGGATTCTAAATATTCACATCCTCACATTTCATGTAAAAAACAACGCACAAATAAAGTGAAATTAAAGATGCAATAAAAGAAAAAAAAACATGTATAATTATGAAATTAATGTTATTTTAAAAAAAATTATATTAGGGAGTTATTTTCATTTTTGCACCGTTTTCAACATTAAGCAATCGAGTCTATGATATATCATAGACTTGATTGATTATCACAATATTTAAATTTTTACACATAAACTACAACATTTGATTTATTGAAGAGTAATGAATGTACATAAAATGTTTATATATAAAACACCAATCATTGTAACAGAAAAATGCTTTTGTTACAACAGTGTAACCAAGACTGCAGTTACAAAGATATTTCTTCAAACGAAAACAATAGAGAAAGGTTTTACAGAAACTACAAACATTAAAATTGATTGATCATCATCATATGAAAACTGGTTTTAACCGGTTTTATTAAATCAGTTTTGAGACCTAATCACAACCTATTTTCCTCTTCACAAAACTGAACAGTTTAGATGCAAAATATTGAATGGCCTTGCACCAATCGAGGCTGGTTCAAATGGCAGGTGTTTTAGGGGAAGTCAAAAATTTGAGTTTAGGAATGAACAGCTGATTTTCAGATGAGTAACATATCAGGAGATGTATCCTGATCCTCTATGAAATGAAGAATGGCACAAGACAGACAGAAGATAAATGTAAGAGTAACAACATCAGTGGGGATTCATGAATAAGCCTACCAGCCTAGGAGTCTAGTCATACATCACTATTTCTATTCTATCTTAAGTCGTTAATGAAAGAAAGCATTTGACTCTGCGTGAAGACAAAAACAAACAGCCTTTTGATATCATCATTTTTAAAGCCATATCAATACATTTTGGAAATAAAATCCGATAAAATGTTAAGTTTATATAATTGGATTATTCTGATTACTATTCTCATCTTTATTGTTATTTTCAAAGCGTTTCGGCCGATGCAAACTCCAACCTTCACGTGCATTTTTTTCAACTTGAGAATCATTATGTCGAACTTAGGAACCTATATGGAATTTCGAACTGAACCCTTTTAAACTCCCAACATTCATAATAGAATTGGCCCCATGGCGTAATAGTTAAAGGAATCAGTTCGAAGTGACAATCTTTTAGAGGTCGAAGGTTCAATCCTTACCACAAGTGATAATAACTAAGAATAACATAAAAATGAACACTTCTACCCGGTCATGGCTGAGAGAATGAGAACATATTACCTCTATGGATTAAATAAGGGGTTCAGTTCAAAATTCTGTAGTTTGACAATGATTAAAGATTAAATTAGCAAAATAAAGATGAGATTCAGTAAGATGTAAAAAGATTCTGTAAATTTTAGTAGGATTAAATTTTCCCAAACCATTCCAGTTCACCCAGCTAACACGATTTATAGGATTTTGAAAATTCTGAAAATAATAAGACATGCATCAGTCAATATTTTCATGTACTTGTATGACATTTTTCTTAAAATTATCATCCTGAGGAAGTCTTACAAATAAAGACGAAACGTTGATGAATACATAAAAAAAAAAAAAAACATCTTTTGGTTTTTCCTTTTTCATTTCCCATTACGTCGGATTACCCTCATCCTTCCTTTTTCATCAGTTTTGTTGTAATTATTACCATCTATCATCAGATTTGTGTAATTATTACCACAAATCTTTTGACCGACCACTTTTATAGCAATATATTAAATGGCTGACTTGTTTACGTCTGAAAGTCAAAAGTAATTTTGATGCCTTTAAATTGTCAGTGAGAAAGATTAAATTATAGTTTCACTGCAAAAGGCAAGTATCATGTGGTTATGGGAGATAATCGCCAGAACGTCAATGTGAACATACGCAGAGGACAATGAGCCAAATTTCGCCTGCTTATATTACGTCCATAAAAAAGAAATGAAGCGGCATTCACCCCCGGCAGGTTCAGTCGGCTTCCTTCAAAGGAGGAAGTTTCTAGGGAATATTAAATTCACAAGCAGTCCCCAGTCGCATGTATATTCTGGTCAGGGGAGATGACGGCGTTAAGTTTTGCCGTTCTTGCAGGAAGGTGTCAACGTCCTCCCACATACAGGTCACTCATACATACAAATGGTCACCCATCTGGTACTGACCAGGCTCAATGTCGCTTAACTTTGGTGATCTAACAAGAACGGGTGTGTCAACATGATTATGCGGTACATGCGAAACTCAAGTAATTTTGAAACCTTTAAACTGTCAGTGGGAAAGTAATTTCGGGCTTGAATTATAGTTTAACAGCAAAAAGGCAAGTATCGTTAAGTTACGCGAGATAATTGAGGGTTCGTACACTTTCGAACAAAGCTGTTTCAGAAAAGTGTGATAAGAGATAATATTAAATACATAAATGTAAAAAAAAGGTTGAAGAGATTGACTATAAAATTTGAACCACAAGGTTTCTGATCAGCCGTTTCCAAATTCAAGCTGGTCACCTTCGGAATTCACACTGCTAAACACAGTTGTCGGCACAAACACACCAACATCTCAATTAGCAGTAGACAGAAAAAAGAATAAAACCCTTCTCTTATATGCTTAAACATTTATTGTAGAAAACAAAAACAGAAAAGGATAGGCAATAGGTTACTATTTCGTCTTCAACAGTTCAAACAGAATACATCCCTTTTGTATTAACCAACAAGAACTCGAGTCAGTTGTCAGACGCATATTGCATGAAGTATTCATAAAGTTATGCCATGGAAAAGTTTGATAACTCAAAAACTATTCATCTGATCAGGCTGAAATTTTGTAACATGGTTACTGTTATCAAAGAGCATCAGATCCATACATCAAATATGGAAAAATCAGAAGTTGAAATTGTGTCAATTTCGACCGTGACCAAAATTTTTCAAAGTCAGGATCATGTAAGATGTGTGACTTCATTGGCTACAATATGAGCCAAGTAGCAAGTCTTTACGATGAACAGAACCAAAGTTATTACCAAAAGTGACCTTGACCTTTGACCAAGATATCCCAAAATTAAACCAGTTCCAAGTTAGACCATGACTGATATTTTGACCTAAGTTTGGTGATGATTGGTAACGCTAGATATACACAAACCAATAAAAACAACAGAAAACCTTCAACAGAGTGAACTAAACTTTTAATTTTGATAAAAATCTTGTTAATCATTATCAACAGTTTTACTTCATCTACAGTAATAGAAAGTATTTTTACAGGATTGATTCTCAGCAGAGCATTAGACAGAGAAACAAAAAGTTACCACAGCCCTTCCAGAAACCATACAAGTTTTTTGACAGAAACAATAGTATATGACGGTCACCAGTTTGAGTTGTTGCGCTTGCAATATTGACATACGTCGAAACAAACATAACATCCAACCACAACTTTAAAGAAGGTTACAAGACGAACAAAATATTTTGTCAACACTTTTGCATCCTCGTCAGTAACAGAACCGGAGATAAACTCTGGACATGCAGTAGTGTCTATAGAGGACTGCAAGCAATCAAAATACGCTGGTCTTATCAACAGATTTGTGTTCCAACCCATCACCATGGAGACGAGTGGAGCGATAGGCCCCATCACACGAGACTTCCTCAACAGCTGTTGGTCGTGAATTGATTTGGCTTTACAAGCGCTTCTCCATCGCCACTATTCATGGAAAACACCTTGAGCCTGCTTTCGGCCAACCAAGACATCCGATAAAACTTCCTGATATTTGCATATTGGTTTTGAAAAAGGACATTTTATTAATTAACTACTATTTGTTGTTATTTATTAAAAAAATTGTATTATATATTTTAAAAAAATGATAAACAAATAAATAAAAGGTAACCTACCTGGCCAACTGATTCAAAATGTTCATGGCTCTTTTGTAAAGCCTTGGCCCTTTGTAATGTTTTTCCAATAGACGTATTCTTTCTAAGAAAAACGTCTCCATGGTTGTCAAGCCAGTCAATCACCTGAAACAGAAAATAAGTTTTTTTTTTAATTGCTTAGAAAATAAAACATACTTATAATAAATGGATTGATTAGTGTCATTAGTCTCTAAGACCTAAACTGTGAGGTTGTTTTACGACATATCAACCAGTTTCAAATTATTTAATGTTGAATCCAGTCATATTGGTGAAAGTGTTTAGGTCTCAAGTCTTAAAATATCTTCAAGTATTTATTTTTGGTGTTTAACTAGTTATACAGTAAATATATGCGTATACAATTGAATGCAATTTTATGCCATACTCAGGACAGGTTCTATGTATGTCATAGATGGGACCCTGGCATGTACTATGACCTCAGGTCAGAGTGGACCTGAGAGTAATGGTTACAATAGGGTGACTCCACACTACTCAATTATCTCATTCTTAGCCTTCGGCACTAGCATCAATGTGTAGTATTTGTTCTGTTCTCAGTTAGAGGAGGAGGAATTCTTGACTTTTAAATTTGTTATTTTTGTCCCATACAGAATGCTCTTTTTGGGGAGCTGACAGACAGAGAAACAACCCTGTGTCTAACTTGATCCTCATGGTAGTGGGGGAAGTGAATAGAAACTTCACACTCCAAAATTGGAGTCTCATCATGAGATGAAGTTTTAATATCATACCCAGGAGAATAAACTAAGTTAAATCTGTTTAGGATTAAAACATGCCTCATTTAAATTAAATACTACAATGATTACAGACAAATCCTACAAGGAAAAATATTTCCATAAATATTGTTAAGAAAGAAAAAAATCTTGATTAAATGTTATTTCATCATCATCGGTTTAATGTCCATTTTACATGGTGACATGTGTCATTAGACAGCCGTTAGAAATTGCCTTCTAAACTAAGCTATCTTAGGTTTGTATTTATCCCTCTGATGCAGCATGTTGTTAGGTATGATTGATGGGGTATGATGAGCAATTACACAAAGTCAAAGGATTTCAGAACACATTGTGATTCTGTCATAATATAACCCCTCTCTCTCCCATTATTATTTACTAGATTTCATTCCTCTCGCCACTTTTCTCATCATTCACCCTTCCTCCCACCATGTACAAGCAAACATTCATGGTTCTCAGAGTTTTAGTATTATATAGGTGTGCATGGGGAAGAGAGGGGGGGGGCTTTAGGCTATCACCCGAGGTCAAAGATCGAAGTTGGGAAATGTGTACCTCATCTCTAAATAAGAGTCATTTGTTAACAGACATAACAAATTACAGGTGTTTGACCGTTGACAGCCTTGGAGGAACATTTCCCAATTCCATAGAAAGAGTGTCAAAAAGTAACAATTACTTTTCCTAAACACCACCACCACCACACGTACACACTTTATTTTTAGGTGTCCAAACTAAACAGCTTCAACTAAATTTTTAGAAAAGCAAAGTTAACTTTCACACTGTCATTAATGTTAGAAAATAAAAGTCAGTAGACACATCGTCACTCGAGATTAAAACGGTTCCATCTGCAACGCTCTATAATGACCACCTTGCACTTATTACAGTTTACCATGTGTCTCATTATTATGAACGCATCTTGGAATGGGTATTCCACCTCTCTCTGGCTTGATGGATGAGGTCATTATTTTATGACATCATCGACTGTGCACAGTTATCACCACCTCTGTTTTAATGGATGATGTGACAAAACTCTACATGCAGACAAGCACGCAAACAAATAAGATCCACAGAATGTTAATAGTAGATAGACATATGATAGACTTTTACAGAATAAATATATATATATATATATATATATATATATATATATGGAAAGTGAAAAAGGAAAACAAAAAAATATTTATGTATTCATCGTTTCGTATAAATAATATTTTTTGGTTTTCCTTTTTCTATGTCCATTACGTCGAAACACTTTTTCCATTCTTTATCATATGTTACATTGAATTTCTGTATTTTATAAATAAATATTCACGCTCTTAATCTTTCGAAATCTCGGATTTCTTAATTAATCGAACACTCTGCTGGGTTTTTCCTGCCCTACCACACACATATATATATATATTTCATTATTTTTGGGGGGGTACAAAACTTTATTAGTGCAATAATGAAGGGAAGACGTGTTGAATTTTTCATAATTAAAAGATTTAGGGGATGAAAAAAAAAAAAAATTGCCAGTCGACTAGTTTCGCCCACATTTTACAAGACTGATATTGTGGGATTTTAAATATGGGTGAGAATGTAGGATAGAATTAAAACCTTTTATATTTAAAATGAAATTAGCGTTGTGTTATGAAGGGGAATTAAAAAAAAAAGTTTTAAGAAATACATACGGTTCTTCGATAACTGACCATCTGATAAATAACCCGTCATGCGCAACGAACTTCAGCACAGATTCATTTTCCATCTTAAGCTGTGCTCACTCATCTTATCATTTGAAAATCTTAGAGACTATCCACGTACGCCTCTAGAGGCCCTCCCTCTGCAAACAGAAGTAGAGTCTCTTTTGGTGTTGAGTGTGATTAGTCTCTAAGACACAACCTCCATTCCATATAACATCACGCTTATTTTATTCTAAATTCGAACTTTTTTTATTTTTTATTCCCCTTCATAACATAACGCTAATTTCATTTTAAATATAAAAGGTTTTAATTCTATCCTACATTCTCACCCATATTTAAAATCCCACAATATCAGTTTTTTAAAGTGTGGGCGAAACTAGTCGACTGGCAATTTTTTTTTTTTTTTTTTTTTTTTTTTATCCCCTAAATCTTTTAATTATGAAAAATTCGACACGTCTTCCCTTCATTATTGCACTAATATATATAATATATATATATATATATATATATATCGGGATGGCTATAATTTATTTTTAGCTTCAGAAATATGATGTTGGTTGTATTATACTCAAGTTGGTTGTATAGTAAACTAAACAAATATGGTAATAGAATTTTTAAAAGGATAAAATAACTAACCTGCTTGACATCTTGTTGAAACAGCCTCAACCCAAGTCGCTGATGTAATTTTACTTTTTTATTATGCCATAAGTGTTCCAAACGTCGTTGATGAGCAAGAACCTGTTCAAAAACAAAAATCAAATAATTAAATACGTGTGTGTGTTGGTTTACGAAAAATCTGAAAAAAAATCAATTAATATTAATTTCTTTGCCAGATATTTCACTGATAGCTTTTAAATATTATAAGGATTTTCATTGTATAAGTAACAACATACTTATGTTTTGGCCTCAGTACAATTATTTCATCCATTCTCTAAGGCAATCAACATGTAAACCACAATATCAAAAGGTATTTATTTGTTGATTTTTGAATTTATGTACATAAGAATGCGATATAGACAACTGTGAAAGCAGACAAATTGTATATTATTAAACTATTTAAAACCAATAAATATTCATAAATTACAAAAATAGATTTTCTTTGTTGATTTTCAAATTAAATTTACTGAAATCAGAAGAATATAACAAGTTCTTATAATAAAGAAATCAATAAAGCTTGCAGCAAAATTTATAAATTATTGTGAAATCACAAAAGTTAGTATAACTCGTTATGCTTTTTAGATATAAATCAGGGGTTGGGGGTCTGGTGAGTGTGAAGCCCGTTCAGGATCATACCTACTGATAAGATTATCATCAATCATCAAAGTGTCCCCACATATCATTGAATGGCGATAAAACAAAGACTGTTGGGCATTCATTACTGAAACTTGGTGGACAAGTCAGGCATAGACTGAAGTTTATTTGTACCAGGTATGGATTTGCAGAAAGGATTTTGAATTTTATTAACAATTCTATGGGTGGCATTTTTTTTTAAAGAGGCATTCTTCTTGAGAAACTTTAACGGTAAGAACACGCCTTTTACCACAACTGCAAATCACTTTCCTTTCTTCCTCCAAGTGTGTAACATCAAATTGAATTTCCACAAACAGTTTCTTTCCAAGAACTTATCTGTGGAACACATTACCACAAGATTACTTCCCTGAGGGCTACAGCATGGTTATCTCTAAATTGTCATAAACCATTCAGCATTTTCAATCCTCTCAGAGTATTCATCATTCAACTGTCAATCTATCCATCTCATTAACCCTCATCCTTTAGTAGCTTTTAACCTTAATAAGTTGTGACTCATTAGTAAATAAAATTTAAAAAAGTAAAATAAATTGAGTATATTATTTTCTCTATCATAAATGTAATTTCAGTCTTCAAAGAACAAAGTGAAAGAAAGGCAAACGTATCTCTACTTACATCATGAATAACATCAAGAACATGTCCCGCAGCTTCAGAATAATCTGCTTTTGCTGTTATCGAATTGTTACTGCTTGATGTAACTGGAGTTTGTAAAGTATCCAACAAAGCTTTACCATCAGCACATACCTGGAAGGGTGACAACAGAAATAAGTAAACATGAGAAATATCACAAGAGATAGAAACAAGGCGCAATCAGAGATTCATAAACAAGAAAATATACAAGTACGAGCGGAAGTCAAAAATGTTTTGTTAATAACTCATGCGGACCTTTAAGCAACAAGCTGTGGTAAATGATTAGTTCGAAGGGTCAAACAGTTTCTTCAAAAATTCGAATAAAATTAGTGTACAGGCAATAATATATATACATATAATTAAAAAAAAAAAAAGATCATGACATTAAGAACGTTGTGGAGTTAAATCAATTTAGTATTACTTAGTAATAGAGAGAGAAAAATGTTTTAATACTTTTTTCAGCTTGAGTGATACAAAAAAAAAAAAAAAAATTGGTGGCATTCCGTAAGACTCCATTTTGTGAAAATCACGCTTCTTGTAGCATATTTAGACATGTCAAACATGTTTTTCTTCAGATTACATGCGTTGTACTAAATAGATTTTAAGTCGAAATGGTTTCTCATTAAATATTATTTTAAAATAAACATGAAACCATTTTTTTTTTATCGCATTATGTTTTCCACTCCAAACTCATCATTTACCATAGCTGTAATTATGCGGCATTGCCTGGGAGTCAGTTTTTAAATTTCAACAAATGGTGACATTCCTACATGTGGAGAAGGGGGTGGGGGCTGCGACAATACAAACTATTACTCAATATATCCTACATTTAAATCCCTATTTACTTGCTTCCCCACGAGGGTAGAGGTAGACACAAGGTTGGTTTTTAATGTAGGGAAAATCTAACTTCCCAAAAAAGGGCACTCTGGATTGGGACAAAAATAAAAAATTGCTTCAGTCTAGAAGGATTTCTCTTTCACTAACCGAGGACACTTTGATCTTAATCAAAAAGCCAAGGCACTTTTGAATACAGGGTTTCCAACATGCTCACCCTCCTTTGTAGAATTCCATGTGTTTTGCTGTGCACCACTTAGAAATGGCAGTTTTTAAATCATGTTCCATTTAAATGTTTTTCAAAGTTTTAAGAACAGAAAGATACAAGATTGGGGCCATGGAGGATGGATGAGCTAATGTTTCTTAACAAATTTTTTTCTAAAAAAGGCTGCATTACCCTTGAATATTGCGATAGAACATTGTCATGATGAATTCTGTAAGTGTATATCGCATTGTCCCTATTTACTTGCCTCTCCATGAAGGCAGAGTTAGCTACAAGGAGGCACTCTGGATGGGACAATAATAAAAATTGACCATGTCAAGAAGAATCTTTCCTAATCTGACGGAGGATAGAACAGATACTACACTTTAATCCCAAGAAGTTTTTAAATGTGATACAGCATTGTCACGATGAAAAGGAATTCTGCAGTATAATTTTCTTGTCCGTATTTTCACCAATGCATTTTTTAATTTCCATAAAGTATTTTCATATGCCCCCATCATCATTGTTTTACCATCGAAAAAATCTATCAGAATTATCCCTTACCTTCTCCACCTAAATGATAGTTATCAATGTAAATTTGTGCAAGCTATTTCCATTTTTTGTTTGATGGTAATAATTATGAGAGGAACATTCATCGTTTACACTGCCTTTTCAAACGTCTGGTAAACCTTAGCATGTAATATTTGTGTCCGTCCAAACTAAAAATTTAGGCAAAACAGGGTAAGCATAGGGAAATTCTATTTAATTTATTTTCAGTTTTCACATTAGAGAATTGTTGCGTGGAGACGATTATGTGTGTCAATAAATATTTTTCATCAGTCTTACTCATGTTTTCATTTTTTGTGTTTTGTGCTACCTTACGATCACCTTCTGAGCAAACATTTCAGCCTTGAATTTGAGTAGTTCAAAACAATCGTTTTGATTTGATTTTTCTCTATGGATCAGCTTAATAAATCCAAGTTTCATCTCCAGTTATGATCCATAACATCTTCAATCTTTTTAAAAAGGCTAACGGAAATGTCAGTCATTTGAACCAACTGACTAACATACACCCAGTGCTGAAAACTTATCAAGAGCAAGATATTCATGCAAAATTGTGAAAATGCTAAGCCCGGTGAAATTTCTAACTTCCTGAACTATGACATCAATTAACATCAGTCTTCTTCAACCAGCGTTCAAACTTGAGCTACAGCGCTTCATTCATAGAGGTCTGTGATCATCTCACTCTTGGCTCATCTTTCAGATTATCTCTACATTACATAAAACACTTGATTCATATACAAATGTTTGTTTTGTTAGAAGCAGCATTTCCATAAACTTGTTGAAATGACCACAAAAGATTGCCACACAAGTTTTATTAAGAATTTGATATCAGCTCTTACTCAAAAGAACATGTTTTTTTTTTCCAGACTGCTTAAAGACACCTTAACGAGAAAACAGTTTGTATTCTAATGAGTTGACTTGTCTGTGGATACACTCTTATGTTAAATACTTATTTAAGTGTACTTCTATTTTGGTGAATCCATGCATTTGTGAACTATAGGAATTGTTACAGAACTTCTTGACTTCTCCTCGTATAATAACCAATAACGGATAAAAAAAATGTTATGCAGTGTTGGTAGGAATGATCTCTAATTAATAAAAACAACAGATTCGTAACTTAATCTTACTGATAGAAAGAACAACATTTGCCATTTTATTATTGTAATCAGTTTTAAAGATCATATGATCAAATGAAAGAAAGAAATAATATTGGAGGCAATTTGCAATCTGGAAAATCATTCTACCGCACACTATATCTCTATAAATTAAAAAAAAAAAAATTGTCAATCATAATTTACTAGTGTAAGCACACCTTGCAGCATCTACAAGAGATTTTTCGAATTTAAATAAAAATGTTTACAGTGAATGTTTTAAACAAAAACAAAAAAAAAAAAACAAAAAAAAAACAACACTTACTTCTGCATATGCTTGGCTGATGGTTTCAATAAGTGTTTGATGTTGTTGCAACGCTTCCTCCAGCTCTTTTATGGACGATGGAATTTGGGGACTCTCACAGGCGAGTCTCCATTCATTGACTTGGGCAAGGTACTGAAGTAGAAGATATAAACATTAAAAATGTGTACGTTAAATATTAATATAAACATTAAAAATGTGTACGTTAAATATTGATATAAACATTAAAAATGTGTACGTTAAATATCGATATAAGCATAAAAGATACTTAATAATCAAAGTGATATCAGTTATCTAAGAAAAAAAAGAAATAATTTTTTTAAAGTTTAATTTTTTAATTTTATTTTAATACTTTTTTACTAATTAGTTTAATACTAATGGCCACATTGAAAGAATGGATGAGAGTTCTTGGGTTAGTAGATGTAAAACAGTTAAGATAACAGGTCCAGTTCACAGGCGATGGTCAAGGAAAAACATGAAAGGAAGTGATAAAAATGGACTTCAGAGTAAGGGGGATACATAAGACCTAGCCAGAGATAGGTTAGTTTGAATGTCAATTTCTTAACGCCGTCCAAACATATGTCAGCATGTAAAACTAACATTAAATTAAATATGATGATAATAGAAAGAAAGAAAAATGAAAGGTGACTGACTGTTTAACCTAGTTTTAGTGTTTTTAAAACAACTACCAGTAAGAATTTTTTAAATGTATTGCCCGGAAGTATTTTTATTTTTAAATGTGGTAATGGGTAAATATAGTGAAATCCCCTTGAATTTCAACTCTTATTTTTAGGGTTATTTTGATATAGGGAGATGTATGGAGAAAAGGTGACTTCAATGGCCACGTTAAAAGAATGGATGAAATTTCTTGGGTTAGTAGATGTAGAACAGTTGAGGTAGCAGGATCAGCCCACAGGGAAAGATCAAGAAAAATCTGGGAGGAAGTGATAAAGATGGATTTGAATGAAAGAGGGATAAATAAAGACCTAATCAGAGATAGGTTACTTTGGAAGTCAATTTCTAAAAACCGTTCCACACATGCCAACATGTAAAATGGGTGATGAACCGATGACGACTTTATTTCACCTAATTGATTTTCACAAAGTCAACAACTAACAAGAAATAATAATAGCATTGGTAAAATGCAAGATATAAGTTTGATTAATATAAAACATTTATTCATTATATCTGACCTACATCATAGACTGCTGAAAGAAATAATCACCAAAAAATAATAATGTAGTAAAAATTACAAATAATATATACTATAATGAAGATTTCAATTGTGCATGTTTCTAACCTATGTTGGAATATTAGTTTGGAATCTATATAATACTAAAACTCTGATAATCTGGTTTGTTTGCACATTGTATGTTTTAGACGGTGAGAGGAAGGGTGAATCTGACAAGGAGTTTGATAGAGAGGGCAGTAGTAGTAGTAGTAGCAGCAGATGATGTAAAAATAAATAAGGGGGTGATAGTAGTAATATTAGTATTGTAAGAGAAGGAGGGTAAGAGGATAATGTAAATAGAAAAGAAGGAAAAGAAGAGGAAAGAAAGAGGAAAGAAAGAGTAAAAAGAGGAAGAGATGATACAATGTACTAATGTTGACCCAGGTCGCCTAGAAAAAGGAAAATAGTATGTTTTGAGGATGAAGATTGATAATTTGTATTATTCGGACTACTATTCTCATTGTAGCACAACGGTTAAAAGTGTTGATTAACAATCAGTTCTAAACGACAATCTTTTGGAAATTGATAGTTCAATCCTTACTCAGACTAACATAAAAATAATTAACACTTTTACTCAGTTATGGCTGACGGAATGAGAACAATCTACCCCTCCCCCCCATGGATTAAATAATGGTTACATTCAATATTCCATATACGTTTTTGAGTTTAACATAAAAATTCCCAAGTTCAAAAAGATGCACCTGAGGAAGATCGGATACATCGCCATTGTGAAAATAACAACCACGATGACAATAATAGTCGGAATAATACAAGGAAGATGATGTTAAATAACACCATTAATTTTATTTAACTACATAATTATAATGGCCATTATTATTTTTAATAATATTCAGAGTTTTTGTTACAAAAAATATTAACATGAAATCTCCATTATGGTTTAAAAAAAAAAAAAAAAGAAAAAAAAAAAAAAGAGTACTTAATTTTTTCTAATGGCTTAGGAGTCTGTAACTCCTTTCCCAACAGGCCAAGAACCACTAATATAAAAAGTCACCATGAGGTTTCAATATTACACATATAGAATAGCCAAAGGTTAAATTCAGGTGTATTTTGCAGTGGGGATATTCGTTCGCTTTTTTTCGTTGTTGGATTGGGATTTTTCTCTAAAATTCGCAAAATGCAGAGTGTAGCCAGAAACTATGAGAAAAATGAGCAAGATATGTTTTTTTTAAATAACCATTATTATATATGCAGAAATTTGAAATACTTTTTTATTTCAATAGTCAGGTACCCTGTCTTTTTGCTTGATATCTCATTAGGTAGTAATAACACCAAAATTTATAGACATAATCAAAAATTTAGAAAAAAGTTGATATGATAGTAAAGTATCAAATACAAGGGAGATAATCGACCTTGGTATCAGCCAAATTATTCCCCTTGCATTCTTATGAAATTGTACATCTTTTAGCAACTAAATATGGATATCACAGTCTAATTAATTTTATCTTTTATACACATAACGCAACAAAAAATATTCCAAAATAATCTTTAACCTGAAAATCCTCTAACAAAAAGTGTAATTCTCATTACATATACAAATAATTTTTTTTTTTATATATATAAAAAAGTAATCATTTTAACAAACTCCTAATGAAGAAAAGAGCATTTTCAAGAAACAATTGATATTTATTTTTAACAAATGATTTTAATAAAACGGATTGTTATATTTCATAATTAATATTATATCTATTTTCTAGTGAATCCGTTTGTTTACTTAGTATCCGATTTAGAATATTTATTATTCACCAACCCAAAGTTCTAAATTCATTATCAAAAATATAAAAAATAATGAGTAATTTCTTGAATAGAAATTGTGCATATCCAGTTATTTTGGTAAAAGTTTTTATACTTCTAAGTTCTTAATATTTTCAAATATTTAATAGATTCTATTTTTTATATGAATGGTTTATAGGTGCATATTTTGTAAATAAGTAGTCTGTAAATGATAAATCCTATCTTACAGATAGATGGGGATGTGGCAAGTACTATGACTCCGGACCAGAGTGGACCTGGGAGTAATGGTAACTAAGATGTAACTCCACACTCCCCAAAGCTCCCAAATTGGGGCCTCACCACCGGGGTCACTTTACGGTCACCCAACATTATGTTATATAATCTGTATTATAATGAGATAACATTGATAAGTAAAGCAATAATAAAAATAAGATTAATCTATATTGAATTGAGATTGGTGCAAGTGTATTGGTGGTCAACTGAGGATGTGGGTGACAAATTGGGTAGCAATTTTATGCAACCTTATGCATAGGCCACCATGGTTTGGGATGTTGTGCAGGTCAGGGAAGAAGCTGGCTCAACCTGACCAGATTGAACGCCTTTGCAACAACAACAATTGAGATTATAAACAAAATAGATTTAAAGGGAGATATATGAAACTAAAATTGTAAAAATAAATAAACCTAAAAAATGATTTGTTTTAAATAATTAAATAAAAATTACATTAAAAAAATTAAAATTAAATAAAAAAAGATATTCTTTAAAAGTAAAATAATTCTTTAAAAAAAAAATTTTTTTTTTTTTAAACTTTTTTAAAAAACCTTTTTTAATTTAAAAAAAAAAAAAATTAAGTTACAAACCTGTTCCGCCCGTTTATGAAAAATCACTGACATACTAAGGACAGTACTACGATCATCAACAGCTGCCGCCAAAGTTTTCCAGTCACGCTCCAGTTTACTGGCCTGCTGGCGAATTTCACTGGCACCGTAGTGACCAGCATCACACAGCCGCTGAGCAACACTTAAGATGCGGTTAATGTTCATGTACATGTCCTTGAAGAAAATTAAAAGAAAGATTTCAGATTAGAATGGAAAAGCGCAAGATTGTCAACACAAAATTTTTTAAAAATACATTAAACAAAATAAAAGATAAAAGTTTAACAAAAATCCTTTAAAATATTCTTCATAAATTCTGTTAACTTTCAGAGGGTTTTCACAACCAAAAATCGAGGTAGTTACTTGCATACTTTGTCATTATTATAATATTTATTATATCATGAAATTAAAAGTTATGTTTAACTAGTATATATTTAATATGCCAGAGTGTATTTAATATTAACATACCAGCATAAATGAGATAATAACTTTGCTAAAAGAGTTTGACAAATTACAATTGAACAAATTGTTCACGTTGCTGTAATATGCAGTTGTATTAGTTAAATAGAAATTTTCAAATTAAAACTTTTTTTAAAAAAAATATTCCTTAATAGCTATCTTCACCAGACAACTTTTCAAAGAAAGAACGCTAGAATAATGAAACACAAAATGTTCGTATAATGTGAAAATATTCAGTGAAAAAAATACCAGTACAGTTGAATAACTTCAACATGGAAACAAATTCATTTGGTTTGTCGACTTGAGGTTTTTGATGCAAATTGCCTTCAAAACACGAAGATGAAAAAAAGATACACTAATTTTCTAAGACAACCCTTGCCAAAGGCACGTGCATATTCTCGGGTTTAGAGGTTATTTACATCAAAAACCATTAGTCTTGTGTAAAAAGAAATTTATTTTCCTGTTGAGGTTGTTAAACTAACATGTTAGTATATACTTCCAAGCAGAACATTTTGACATCACTTGACTTTAGATAAACTTTCGTTTTTTTTTTTGTTGTCCAACTCCACTCCAAAAATATTATTTTGACTTTATTTTTGTGAAAAGTTGTCAGGTATAGCTATAACAAATTTTTAAATTTTTATTTTCAATATAAAATTTTTATTCTATATATATATATATATATATATATATATATATATATATATATATATATATATTAAATATATATATATATATTATTGTTTTACTTCTAAAATCTATCTGCATATTATGACAATTTTTATTTTAAATTACAACAGCAAGTAAATCTATTTTTCTAACTATGCAAGAAAAAGAACTTCAGTTATAATATAACTTTTAAAAAATCATCTAAATATATAAATGATAGCTCGACTTAAAGTCTTTATCAAGTTATCGTTGGAAGTTTCCATTTTTTTTTTCTAAGATAAAATGGCCGTGTTTGATAGACTCGCTCAGACGATAAGAAAATTTGAAAATCTTAAATAAAAAAACAAACAAGTAGTTTGTTTTCACTAAAATTTTAAATATTACTTTTTTACAAAATAACAAGTCTGTATAAGAAAATTAATATCATATTTACAGATTTTAGCAGACTTTAGCTTTGGGGGGGGGGGACATTAAGGCAATTAGCGAAAGAGATTATTATAATGTATTACTCCAGAAAAATGCAACAAGAGTTTATAATTATTTGACTATTAAGAAACTGAAAATGCATTTGAATTATATGGGACCATTTTGTTGGGCAATATTTATGGATAAATAACATTAATCTTTCTTGAATGAAATATTTTGTTTTATTTTATGGGTTTAGTTGAATTATAGATCTTTTATTTTCAAGAGTAGAACAAAGTTTACATGAGCAATTATTCATATATACTTGTGCTTCAACTATTAACTTAATTACTTAATCAAAAATACAGATAGACTAAGGAAAAAATGCCATCCATAGAATCTTAATAAAATTCATAATCTTTTCGGCAACCCAACCAGGTTTGATAGAAATAAATTTCAATCTATGACTGACTTGTCCACCAAGTTTCAGTCATGAATGCTGAACAGTTTTTTTTTTTTTTTTTTTTTATCGCCATCCAATGATATGCTCCAAATGTGCATCTCTGTTGCAAGCACACCTGGATATGACTACATTTGGTTGTAATGGCCCCCTTCGGTTTAGGAATAGACTGAGGATTGTTTCAATAGACATTATCTTTGATATAACCCTACGATTAAAAATATTGTGGAAGAGGGGGGGGGGGTACAGTCCGGTAAGTGAGACGCCCATTCATGATCACGCTTCCTCCTGGTGTGACGATCACCTTGTATTCCACATGTCATTTAATGCCGATACAATGAAGACTGTTGGACATTCATGACTGAAACTTGGTGGACAAGTCAGGCAGAGATTGGAGTTTATTTGCAACAAATATGATTGGATTCCAGAAGGATTCTAAATTTTATTAATACTTCGATGGGTAGCATTAATTAAATTATTAAAACTGCCAGTTTCTTTAAAGAGTTAATTTATGCTAATAAAAATTTTTTAAATTTTAAATTAAAAAAAAAACATATGAACATTACAATATGAACTTTCATTATTCTAGCTAATTATTCAAAATGTTCATTCTAACTTTAATCTTAATAAATCTTCATAAGTTTAAAAAAGCTTTACTTTTAATATACATTCTTCAAAAGGTATTACTTTATTCTTCTAAGTTAATATTTGTATCAATTTCTAAAACACGTCTCTAAGAATTGCACTAGAAGAAGCTAATAAAACAAAAATCCCATAAATTTAATTTTCAAGTGAAATCCCCCCCCCCCCATACACGCATTTAATTGTATTATTCAGATTACTATTCTCATCTTGGTTGCTATTTTCACAATGTTTCAGCCGATGTAACCTCTGACCCTCTTCGAACCCAGGAACCTATATGAAGAGATGCACCTGAAGAAGGTCAGAGATTACATTGGTCAAAACGTTTTTGAAAATAACCAAGATACGAATAGTAGTCTGAATAATTCAAATTCTCAATTCTTATCTCAAATATTACGAGACAATGATTATTTATGAAAATCAGGCTTTTTTTTTTAGTAAGAAGACCCCGATAACCTTTAATCTTGTATATTTTTCTATTTCAAATACTTGTGCAGTCTAGTAATACCAAAACTAAAAGTGATAACCGAATATACCCATTCTCAATGTCATATTCTAATTTGTTAGTTTTTTTTTGTTTGTTTTTCACTCATTACATTTTGCACTGTTTTTCTCTTCGTTCCTTTTCTGCTGGCGTCACAACACTTTTTTTTGGGTGTCCGTTTTTTTTTCTTCTTCTTCTATTTAATGCATTATTATTAGATTGGGCTAATGTTCCAGAGAAATGGAGAAACGGCATAGATTATTTGGACCATTCGTAACTATAAAAGTCTGATCTTCATAAATCAATGATTGTAAGACTTATTAGACAAGCTCTTATTCATTTTTTTAATTTATTTTTAACCAAATATTTTATATATATATATGTTTTTTTTTTAATGAACTGAATTGTTATAAAACTATAACAGAATTTTCTTAAGGTAATGTGTTGTTTTATTATATGTAAATAGCTTCAGAAACTTTCAACATTTTAATAAGCGAGGATTTGCTAAGTTTAAAAGACAGAATTGACTTTCTATTTGATTTAAACAATGCTAGTAAAATCCTTTCAAATTTCGAAGGGTCACAAAATATTTTTTTTTTTTCAACTATTAATAAAAGATTAAAATGTCTGACTTGAAAAAAAAAAAAACGGAAATAAATTTCATAATTAATTTTTTTTAATAGGATTTTTTAAAGTTTGTTTTAGTACTTTACTCTATTGCATTTTTTTTTATTTCAATAATTATTGCTTAATAGTAAATTAAAAAAAATAATCAGTATGCATGTTGAGGCTTGAAATGCATACACACGAGAAATGATCACATTTTATTAATATAGAGAAATGTTTTAGAGAGATTGAGAAAAAAATATAAGATATATTAACCATCCGTAATTATAAAATTCTGATTTTCATAAATAAAAGCTTGTTCAGGTATTATTAGACTGGGCTAATGTTCAAGAGAGATGAAGAAAGATTATAGGTTATTTGGGCCATCCGTAACTATGAAAATCTGATTTTTATAAATTAATGCTTGTAAGGTTATTTACTGCAGCAGTATTACAAATAATCTAATATTTAAAGTTATCCAAACATTTTTTTTAACCTACGTGTGATAGCACGTGCGATAACCTGTGCTCATCAGCTGCTACCCAGGGTTGGTAACAGTTTTGGTGGCTAAGACGATACTACCACCCCTTTGCATTACCAGCAGATTTTGCCACTGGACAGGATATTTAAAATAATGCATAAATAATAAGCATACATCATCTTTGCAGCTTCATTCTAACAAAATGTGTTTACTTTCGGCTTTTAATGGCATCACGCACTCATAGAAATCGTCACTAATGAACTTTGATATCACATATATTAAACTGAATTCATAATCAATGTTATTACAAATGTCCCTATATATTCATCAAAGATTCTTTGGCCGTACCCTTCCCCCTTTTCAAAATGGCTATAAATAGGGGTGGGACGTAATGGGTGAAAATTTCAGATTCATGCGAGTAGTATTTTTTTGTGTTCATTTATACATAAATAACACGAAACAATCAAACATTTTGAAAATTTTACAAAATTCAGAAGGTGCAGGCCACTAGTTTTTGGCTATTTTACATTCATGAAAACCCTTTCACAGCCTGAAAATGGTCCTAAATTAAAGTACTATATCAGATTTAACCATCTATATCCATTCATAGCTTTTGAGGATGTTTTAGGACCTGCAATGTCGCATGGAACCACTTTTTCACCGAAAAATGATGGATTTTGAGTCCCGTGGAGCCCTAACAGCTATTTTTGGCCTGCACCTTCTGAATTTTGCAAAATTTACAAAATGTTTGATTGTTTAGTGTTATTTATGTATAAATGAACACAAAAAAATACTACTCGCATGAATCTGAAATTTTCACCCATTACGTCCCACCCCTAATATAAACTATGAAATATATGCGATGGAAATTGTCTGACTGGACGAGTGACTTTAGATCAGAAATATAGTAAAAAAAAAACATTCTTTCATCCAGTGCATGAAAACAGAGAGTAATAATTTATAAAAACAGACAGACATAAGCATCTTAGAAAGACAATGACATCGCAAGAGATACAAAAGAAAGAAAGAGTAACGGAAGCAGGAAAAAAAGACACACACAAAACATTGCATGTGCTAAAAATAGAATTTAGAATAGTACCAAAAAGAATATCAGGAGATAAAATTTCAAGGAACAGAACAAGAGTATAATGCCATAAAAAAATTAACCGAATTACTCCTCATCTCGGTTGGTGCCAATTTCACAAAGTTTCGGCTGTTGTAATCTCCAGCCTTCTTCAGGTGCCTTTTGCCATAATCAGTAATATTCTGAGAATTTTGAGCTGAATCCTAATTTAATCCACTGGGGTAGGTTACTGTCATTCAGTATTCCAGAATTTTTAACAGTTCCTTAGATTATAAATTGACTTTTAACGGTCCTGTTACACTCACTGCACGTGCACCATTTCCATAATTTTTTATTTTATTTTTCGTATTACCACTCAGACTTAAGGATAGCGTTAGGGTTAATGAAGGGCATGTGTTTGTTTTTCTTATTCAACAATTTATTATCCCAGGCACTACTATTCACAGTGGCATTGCAAACATTCCTGTCAACTTTCCTTACGTACATCAGCAGGTGAAGCATAACCAAAACTTTGTTGATCCTCAGACAATATTGTTACACATTTCTGCATTATACATTGTCTAACATTCACATTTTTTTTATAATGATTTTGATCAGGAACGTCAACTTTACAATAAATTTTTAGGAACTTTTAATAATCAATTTTGCCAACTTTTAGATATCTAGTATAAGTTAAATTGTTTTCTAAACTTCCTTCACGAGTGATTAAACTCAGGACCTATGAATAGAAATCATTCTTAACCAACACCTATATCTTTTTGGTCATGTGCTCAAATAGGAACTTGGAATGAGAGCAGTCTACACCAGTGGATCAAATAAAGGGTTCAATTTAAAATTCCAAGAAGATTACAGGCTACAAGAGGGGATGGGGGGGGGGGGGGGGCACCTGAAGAAAACAGAGGAGTACAACAAAGGAAACGTTGTGAAAATGGCAGCAACAAAGATGGGGAAAACACTGAGAAGAATGTAAATGTTTTTTTTAGAGATTTTTTTATTATTTGTAACTTGTGGTACATAGCCGGCGTTTCTCAGGATACAATGAAGTTATTTTAGTTTTTCATTTTTATTTGTCTGCACATTAATAAAATTTTAGTTGTATCATAAACGACTGATATATTCTTCAATAAAAATATGAGCTATTCCTTTTAATTTTTCAGTGATTGTTGAAAAATGTTTTATATTATCAGGCATTCTGGGCCAGACTAATTAATTAGCGGAGTACATTATCATATCGCCAACGACATGGTACAACAATAACAAAGCAGAGTTTGATTAGTCAGCTTAAATTTGGGTCCAACTTCTAAAATCCGGTACACTTAATTTTATCTGTTAGATAGATAGATAGAAGCTATTTTAAAACTTAAATTTGACATATGATTAAAAGAATCACTTGTCTATTTATTTTGGCTTAATAATTTTTCAAACATATCTTCAAACTGCCTGTTGCTATTCATGATGAAGTACGAAAAAGGACATATTCAAAAATGAATGTTTCACTTTGGTTCAGGAGTACAAATTAACTATTAACTTTTAATTCAATTCAAGCCAGAAATTACTTTCTCAGACAGATTGAATGTTCCAGAATGCAAATTTTTTACGTTTCACGATATAGTAAACACAAATCCACAATTGAATCTATTATTATTAATAGATAAGTAAAAAAGATGATTGGCGTGTTTATAATCATTGGAATCAGTATAATTGGTGACCTTCCTTAACAATACCACTAACTCTAAGTCCGGGGTAAGAACACATCAATTCAGACTTAGGGTTAGTGGTTGGGTTATTGAACGGCATCAGTTGCATCAATTCTACATAGGGTTTGGCAGTACCAATATAGACTTTTACCAAGTTAATGTTAATGTAGCCATGTTGAATCTTTCGTTTTTGGTAATATGAAAATTAGGACCCTAAAGTAAACATTTACCCAATACTATTTGCTGGTACATGTATACAAGACTTACGTCCACATTTCAGAATTGTGTTATTTGATTTTGATTTAATAGCTGTTTTATTTTAATTCATCAGAATACTATTAAGCATCACATTGTGCAGATAATATGGGGGAGGGGGAGGGGAGTCTTGAAATAATTTATTTTTAACAAGGGTTTCAGTTTTCTCTTGGAGTTTAACATAAAATGAGCTACTTTATTTTTTGACCCATTTTCAACAAAAAAAATGTGTTCATGTTAAACATTAATAGAAAACTGAACAGCCTCTTTAAAAGTTGATCGGTAAATTTCTAATTTAAAAAATTGTTTTTTTAATATAATCTGAAGATTTGGTCTTCAAGTAAATGTTTTCAGGGTGTGGTGAAGGTTAAAAAAATGTATTAACTCCAGGGAAATCATTTTACCTCAAACTTACATAAAAAAAAACGAACTCTCACCTAAAAAAAAATAAACAAGTAGATTTTTTTTTTAAATAAAAAAATAATCTGGCAAATTTGACGCATTATCTAATGAATTAAATAAAAAGTTAAATAACCAAAGATGTAAGCTCAAACCTACAAAACAATGAACTCTACCGACGCATAATTCTAGAACCTCACTTGATATAAGAATCCTTCAATTACTATGCAATCTATATAATAGACTTGTTCCTATGTAAGTACATGGGTTGCGGAGTCAGACTCATAACAATGCTAGGAGTCTGGAGTCGGATTTTTTAATCTCCGAAGACTCAACAGACAGTCTGAATATTAAAAGATTTTAAAATAAGGAGTCGGTATCAGATATTTTGGAATTCTAGGAGTCGGAGTTAGACCTTATACTTTCCGACTCCCTGCAACCCTCATTATCACCTGTTACTCTCTATTTGAACTAATGGACCCCCCTCCACCAAGATTCAAAGAAAATGTAATTTAATATTTATCTGGTCTCACTAAAGTTTTCCTTTTCAAATTATAACATAGAATACACTAAATATTCCTTCAAATTATTTTTTATTTTATTTCATAGAGAAATGTCTAATCTCTATATATAGCTATCATAAAATATAGCTACGTCCACAGCAGACAAAGATCAAGAAAATAGAAAAAGACAACTCAGACACAGATGAAATGACATTGTGTAATTTACACGAGTCCAGCTATTTAAAATTAACGCATTATCATCTGAGAGTAAACACTAATTGCTATTCATCTTACATATATTAGTTAATAGATTTTCATATTCAGTAAGAATTTTTTTCATTTTAACTGTCTTACAGATACTTAGCATATGGAATTAACAAAAAATAAAAGTCCTTAAACAGAAAATGAGAAAAATTTTTAATTAAATTTATAGCAAACTTTAAAGGGTTTATCTATTTCTATACATTTTAATGAAATAAAATTATGCAAAATTATACAAAAGGCACTGTGGCCGGCAAGAAAGCAAAGTTATACTTGATACTGTGAAGAAAAAACTTGAATCAGATTAAGATAACAGAATGGAAGTGAATGTGTTGTTACCATGCAGACACAAAATCAGTCACAAGCAATATAGTAGCAGGAGCAGCATTCAGAAATTGGTCAAGAGCAACGGAAAAAGAAAGCAAAAAAAAAAAAAGAGAAGGAGAATGTGGAGTAGACCACAAAATCAGCTTTATATATTTCTCTTTCTATTGCTAATAGCAAAATGAGCAACAGACCAAATGGAATTATCTTTGAAGATACATGCAACATGCTACTGCCATACTGCATGGTGCAGAAAAAAAGAAAAGGGATCTCGAGCTAGTTAAAGGACAATGCTACACACAAAAAAAAAACACTATGTGATAGGTAACAGAATGGTGTAGATTTAAGTATAGATAAGTTATATAAATTTTATAACTAATTAATTTTTTGTTTAATTAAAACAAAAAATTAAAAGTAGAATAATAAAATTTACTAGATTATAAGAGGGCTGTAGTTTGCTTGAAGCATTGTGATTATTATATAGAAGTTTATGTATGTCTCAAGCTGTCATAATGTGTTAATTCGGCATTAGATATAGATGTGAGAATATGAAAATAAAAAACAAAACCTTGCATTATCATTTTTATTTTTTCCTTAGTAAATATATCTACATGTTCCTATATCTATACCTGATGCTGAATTAATATATTGTGACAACTTTGAACCTACATATCCTAATTACATAATGTAAAATAAATATTACTATTGAAATAACTTAGTTAAAAAATTAAAAAATTCAAAGAATACATTATAAAGTATATTGATTTTCATCTTTGGTGAGAGGAGGAAAAAAAATTGTTAAATGAAGATTTTCATGTAACTTAAATTTTACTGTTCATAAATCATAAATTAAAAACTCGAGATTGTTAATACTATTATAATTTAATAAAACTGTTCGAAACAATATTAAGTTTATAGTAGACCAATAACATTGATCTTCATCATAAGAATAGTTGGTGGACGCGTACAACGCATTTCACATACAATTTTTTTTTCTTCTGAATTCTTTATTATTTTTTTAAATTCTGAATACCATCAATTAAGAACCAAAGCTTCAGATGATAATTAAAAAAATTACTAGTTCAATTTTTAGCAAGGAGGTTTAGTCTGCTATGGAAGTTTAACATAAAATAGCCCCCCCCCCCCTGTTTTTTGATCAGTATTTCATCACAAATTTCTGTTCACGTGTGCTGGGGGGGGGGGGGGTTCAAGGAGGGGGCAGGTCCATTTTACATTTAACTTAGATAGCACCAAATTTACACCTTTTAAAGTAGAACAGTAGATTTTTAAAATCCCAGGATTTGGTAGGGTTCAATCAATACACTAATCTAAAGATTCCCCCCCCCCCCCAAAAAAAAATCAAATTAAGTTTAGGTGAAGAAATCCTGAGGGAAATATCAATTCCACAGAGGATCATTGTACATTTCTGCCAAATGTTTGCATTTTTGTAGGAAAAAGTCTCTTTAGTTTTACTAAGCTTTCCTTGAAATCAAAGAACTAAAAATTAGAGAAACCCACTTTATTGTAAAAACCAAGCAATTTGACTAAATTCCTTTCAAATTTCGAAAGGTTTGCAAATTCTTTTCTTTTTTAACTATTAACAAATGGCTGATTTGTTTATGAATAAACTGAAATGAAATCTAATAGATTTAATTTCAATGATAAATTTAAAAAAATAGGATTTTTAAACTTGTTTTATGTTACATTATTGAATTTTTTATTTCAATGAATAATCAATTAAAAAAGATAATTCAACGTTTAATTATTTAAGTTAATGAGAGAAATACACACACGAGAAGTGGTCACAATTTTAATACTATAGGGATTATAAGTTTTCCATCATATTCAGAAATTATCTTTTTCAAATCAAGATTTATGAGTCTATTTTCCTTTTTTTTGTGTTATAAATCAAATTGTTAAAAAAAAAACAATTTTAATTGATTTTTCAGTGACAAATTTTCACATTCTGTTTTCCCATCAAATAAAACTAATTTAATAAAGAAACGGCCAACATCTGCAAGTATCTTCATTTATAGCAAGTAGAAATATAAAGAGCGAGAGAAAAAAAATAAAATCAACAAGACTCATAGAAGAGGGTTAGATTTTTAGAGGGACGGGGCAGTCACTGTCAGTCGATCAATTTGCATCATAAGAGAGAAAAATCAAGAGCAACCAAGGTGCAGCAAACATATTTGTTAACATCAACCGAGAAGAAAGAGTCTCACTAATTCGGACTGTACAAGGCTTTAACATTGCATTTATATTATTGCTTATATAGACTTATGGCATTGCTACTTTTTCTGATTTCTATTGTCATAGAACAGAAATCACTAAATTTGTTAAAATACAAATCGCAGATGATATTAAGAAAGTAAAATTACATTCTGAATACAAAAGAAAAATGGTTTCCTATTTGTATGAATAATATGTAGAATATTTTTAGATTTTAAAATAATTGCAAAACCTGAAAATTCAATACCTGAAAAATCAAGTACATATTTTCTGTAGCAATAAAACTTAAAATTCATATTTTACAATTCTCTATATTATAAAAATTTACTATAATCGAAGCTAAAATAAACAGACTTAATTCAAATTAAATCATAAAAGTTAAAATAAATTAAAAATTTACTTATTTCAAGTGGATAATGTTCAAGCATTGTTTAATATTCTACTTTGCTTTATATGTTGTGTTTTTAACGAATTATAAAACATTAATCAAGATACAGCAAAATATTTAATGCTCTCAGAATAAAAGATAAAAATTGAAGGATAAAAAAAAATGAAAAACTTCTTTACTAAAACTTTAAATTTCATAAAGCAAGTATTATTTAAAAAGTCTGATATAGTGGCCAAGAGTATCTCAGTAGCTTTTACTAAAAATCTTGGTTTTTGGTTATTTACCTACATAAGGATGCAACTATAAAGTTTTTTTTTTCATTGGTTTGCTTAAAAAAGAAATGGATAAATAAGTTAAATGAAGAATAATTTTGATGTTAATAGTTTTTTTTTAGTTTGTTTTTTTTTATTTAATTTGATGGGAGCTAAAAATTCACTGGGAAAGCCTTTTGAAACATCTTGAATTTATTATCAAAAAAAAAAAAATGTGTTTTGAAATGGGCAGAAACAATTGTATGAATAAAGATGTTTTTTAAATAAATTTGGAACATTTATAAATTATATATATATATATATATATATATATATATATATATATATATATATATATATAATATATTATTATAAAATGGCTTAAACACTTTACTTCAGTTTCACCGACAATCAGAAGTGTGTTTGTAACTCAATCAATGATCGATGCCAGTTACAAACACCCCTGATGATCGGTGATACCATGAAACTGCAGTAAAATGTTGAAGCTAAGTGCGTTTTATTGTCGTTTATTATTGGTATATATAAGTTGTTGTTTTTTATTAAAAGATACTGAAATACTTTTTGGCCACTATATAAACTTTTGCTAAGTGCATTTTAGCATCGTTTATTATTGATATAGCTCTATCCAATATGATATTGAGTCATTTATTTGTTCAAGATCTGCTGTCTCAGTTCAGTTCTGCCCCGATTTTGAGAAATTTGTTTTTATATATATATATATATATATATATATATATATATATATATAAACTGTGTGTGTGTGACTTAGCCCTAGTATCACAGATTTTGCAATTGAATAACACATTTTATTGACTAAATTCCGTTCAAATTTCGAAAGGGTTGCAAATTCTTTTTTCTTTTTTTTTTAAACTATTAACAAAGAGGTAAAATGGCTGATTTGTTTATGAATAAACTGAAATGAAATCTAATAGATTTAATTTTTAAAAAATAGGATTTTTAAACTTGTTTTATGTTACATTATTGAATTTTTATTTCAATGAATAATCAATTAAAAAAAATAATTCAATGTTTAATTATCAAAGTTAATCTTAGTTGATTAAACAGTAAAATTAGATCATTTGCAAATAAATGCTAAAAGAGTGTCAAATTACATTTTTGGTAGACATACGACCCCCCTACACACACCTTCTTAAATATTGGTTATTCAATTGTTTTCCAAAACATTTGATTATTGTTGGCGTAATGGTTAGAGTGTTTGCTAATGGGCCGGAAAACTGGGGTTCAATCCTCAGTCGAGTCATATCAAAAACTAACAAAATTGTACTTGATGCCTCCTTGCTAAACACTTGGCATTATAAGGTGAGGATTAAGGTAATTGGAGCAATCAATGAAAAAAAAGTGGCACTCTCCCCTACATCTTGGTGTAGTAGCCAATGAAAACAAGAGACTTCAGGTCGCCCTCAACTACGGTCTATCGATTTATTTATTTTATTATTGATTAAGCACCAATTTTCAGATAATAAAATTACTTGTTCAATTTTTAGCAGAAAGTGCAATTTTCTATGTACATTTAATGTAAAATGATCCCCCTATTTGATTTTTAGATCCATCATCAGCAAAAATAATCCAGTTTACAATTGCCTTTTCGTAATTTAAAACAGAGGGATTAATTTTACACTAAACTTAGATAGCAAATGAAACATGTCTCTAAAAGTCCAACAAGTAAAAACAATGTTTTATATGTAAAAATTTGATGTTCAATCAATGTAGAAATTCAGAAGAAAAAATAAAATAAATAAAAATTTAAATGAAGATTTTAGAGGGTAATGAAGTCCTTGACAAACATCAACTCTATGTATCATTTTATGTTAAACTTAACCCCCCCTTCCAAGATATTCAACACGTCAATATTAAAATATGAAAATGTAGTGCTTAATCGATAGTAGTATGAAGATTTTTTTTTTTAATTACATAGGTGTGAGTTGAATATATCAGTCACTTTTTTTTTGTTTCGTTCTTTTTGGATAGGTTTGAAAAGGAAAATTTGAGATAAAATGAAGATAAAGTCCTTAATCTTGAAGTGTACTTTTATTTTAATCTTTGCATTTTGAATTTTCCCAAAATAAGAAAAATATTTTAATGGGATAATAAAAATAAGTAAAAAATAATAATTCTTGATATTAAAAGGTTAAAAAAAAATACCTCAGCTTTTAAAGCCTAGATTTGGGAATTCCAGTAATGTTTCCTTATCAACACTTACAAAATAATTACACAAATTAAATATTAATTCTTGAAGTGTAGTATAAATAGTTTCTCTATAACTTGAGTCTATACATACATTAATGTTTTAAAATGTGTATGTATTTAATGATCATTATAAAAATGTCATTAAACATTATATTTTGCTGTCATAATTATATGAAGCTAATAAAAGTGGGTTCATTTTGTAGTAAATTGTTTCCCCAAGATCTTCTCTTGACTAACATTTCTCAGAGGAGTGTCGATAAAAGTTAAGTGAAATTGAAAGCAAAATATGAAATGCTTACATGGTTGAGAAAAGATTCATAGAATAAACAAATTCTTTTCTGTTTAGACAATGAATTTTTTCTAAAGCATTGAATGTATACTTTTACTTTCAATTTTAATTCAATTTTATCAATACTCCTCTGACGAACGTTCGTCAAAAGATCTTAGGAAAAAAATTTACTAAAAATGAACCCAGTTTTATTAGCTACTTTTTTTTATAATGATAAGCTTATTATGAATGTTAGTTAAAGAATAAATAAAAAGATCTCTTGAGGGGATAATCTGCTAAAAAAAGAAACCCACTTTTATTAACTATTTTTTTTAAAGTCTCATGTCTATGATAAATGTTACTTGAAAACATTTTTTTTTTTAATAACTTAAACCCACTTTTATTGACCATTTCAATATTTGGTACCCATCAACATTTATATTAAAATATATAAAAATCTAAATTTATTGTTTAATATTAAATATTTAAACAAAAATAAATAAATAAAATAAAAATTACCACTGATAGCAAAAAAATGTTTTTAAATACCTTTTTCTTTAATTATAGATAAATCTCTCACCTCTTAACTAGGTTCTAGCTTATCAGATCATAATAAAAATGTTTTAGTCATGGTAGATATTATAGTAAAACAGTGAAAATCAAGGACAGTGTTTGTATTTGGTATTATTATTATTTACAACATAAAAGTTATGATCTTTATCTAGATTTGCGGATCCTTCGAGAAATATTGTTGATCTTTGATTTAGAAGCATAAACAAACCATTATATGCGACTTTATTCTATGAACTTTAATTTTAGCAAAAAGTTATTATCCACCAATTTAAAGGATTAAAAATCACTTTCACATATCAAAATCTTGTGATAAACATATTGTGGGACATGTTTTTTTTTTAAATTTTTTTTTTTTATTATATTATTATTTATGGCTGTGCCAGAAATTTCTACATAGCCGTTGGAAACTCTAAAGTGATTTCGAATCCTTCAATTGACACATAGAAAGTAGCTAGAATTGCAAGTTTATATGACAAAGTAAGGTAGTATGGTTCATTTGTGTTTCGAAAGCAAAGATAAGCAGTATTTTTCTGAAGTGTCACTAATCTAGCAAAGAACCAAAGTTACTTTGCAGATGTAAGAATTGCAAGCAGAATTTAAAAAAAAAAGAGAAAGTTTTGTTTGCAACTAAATTTCTTCTAGAGTTTCAGAATTCTCAATTTGATTATCAGCCCATTTGCAAATTATGGAAAAAAAATTTTTTATTGTTATTATTATTTTAGAATTAAAAAAAGTGAGCTACTGAGAATGGATTATTTGATAGATGTGATAAGTAAAAGATTGTCCAGAGGCTTTCAGCATAGCAACATGCTTAAAGTTAAAATGCAAACGAGCCTTCTGTAAAAAGGACAACAGTCAGGAGTTTGGAGAGCCACAAACATGGGACAAAAATCCAAGTGATTATTATTTCTTTAATTCCAAACACCATTCAGTCCTCAAGCAAATAAACATTCTAAAGATGTTACTACACCTCTAACAAACAAATTCAGCATAAAACAAGATACTCCCCCAAATCAGTTTTCCCCTTAATATAAGTATATATAAGAGGTAAGGCTGTACAAGGAGAAGCATCTCCAGAGATATGTTTCCCCTCTAGCAAAAGGCTTCAATGAAATTATTGAGTAAACTCTGAGCCCTTAAAAGCTGTGTAGGTTTTTCAGCCAAGCGGACTGGTGTTGCAAATATCCAGGTCTTACCTGAAGGCACCACTTCATGATTAATGAAAAAGAAAATTCCATGTGTAAACAAATAAACAAAAAGTGAACTTAAAAAAAAAAAAATTTAAGAAAATAAAAAAAAGTTTTAAAAAAGTATAAAAGTTTTGACAAAATGAATCAATTAGACTACATATACCTATGGAATAAATAAAATAAAAATAGAATAATGCACATATATAACACATGCCAACAATAAAATTGCCCCATGAAGGTTTATAAATGTTTACAAACTAATTTTTTTTTTTGCACCAATTTAAAAAATGTAGTTCATTTTTATCCATCACGCATCATTTTTGTGTGACAGATATACTGTATGTCTAATAAAAATCAGAGGTGTGATGAAATTATATTCTGGAGATGCCTATGACATTGTTCCTTCTGGATTTTGTAACAAAATGAATTGTCATTGTCTGAATTTCAGAATCAAAAAAGAGGATTCTCTTCTTTATTTTGATGATTCATTGTTTTTCAGTATTATTTTTGTATTGCTTAATGATATTTGAGATATGACAATGCTAACTTTGTTTTTCTTTTCTTGTAAGTATGACAATTTTATACACATTATTTTTACCTGAACTCCTTGTAAATTCCAAATACAACAGTTACATTGAAATAATTAACCATTCAATTCAGTTTTCATGCTCTTGATTGTAATATGAGTATTAAAAGTACTTTTTTTGTTCGTCCATTCAAAAAGCTTTCCTGAAAATCTGAATTAAATGATAATAAACAAGGCAAACGTTTCTACCACAATCTTAAAATGTGGTAGAAAAATTACCAGGGATGATCAGAATAATGATGGCAGATTTGTGTTTAAATTTGCAAAGGGACTGTAGTAAAATGTTTATCATCGAGAATGAGTCCAACCATTGTAGTTTTGTTTGTCAATTATATCACTACTTTTATTTTTGCAGAATTAATTTTTAACTCTTCATCATTTCGTAGACCTGTAAAGGTTTTTTTCTACAGCATAAATAGCACTCCACACATACACCCCACATATTGGAATATTTTGTAGGAAAATATGTCGACAAAATGAATGTGGTTTGTTTGTTTTCTTTGTTTATCTTATTTTTATTTTTTTTAAAAATAAACACCTCGAAATTGCTAGGAAACAAGGATTTAAATGTCTCATGGGGCAAGATTTTTTTTATGTAGGCCAGTGTAATTTGTTCTAACAGAAGAAAATTAAATAACAAAAACTAATGAAAATTATATTTTAATTGTTTTGTTAATTTATTTTACAATAATATTTAAATTGCGAATTAATAAACCAATGTAAAATACTCATTATAACAAATTAGAGTCTATAAAATATTATAAAAGACATCAATAAAATTATAATGTATTGACTCTAAAACCACTACAAATTATAATTACATGGGTATTCAAGCATTTCTTTTCAAAATCAAGTTATTTTATATTTAGTTATTTATTACAAACATTTAAATGGGAGTGTTTGGAAATTGGATCATTTTGTTCATGTACTCATAGAAATATTAATTACAATTAATGACAATTTTCAAGTGTTTACATGTAGATATGTTCTAAAGGTTACACATACTTCAAAACAGGTATAGACATCAAAATAAACAATGCTAACATAGCACACTGCAAAAAATGTACAATTAATCTAAACCAAACTTAGTTTTACTTATATTGAAAAATCAACAAATTTAAAGGTTCTAATTATATTCAGATTGTGCTAATTTAAAGTCTTTTTTATAAACTTAAATAATAATTTGTGTCAATCTTTCAGGAATCAAGAGAATACTTTGATTAATAGTGATTTTGAAATTTTCTTAAATTAAGAGCTTTGTTACAAATATTGGATGGGATTTATATTAAGAAAGTCACTCATAAACTGACAACATTGTAGCATTTGGATGCCAAAACGCAGCTAATATCTAAGACAGCTTTTTATTTTTCGTACACATTTTTGGGAGGAGCTTTTTTGGGGACTAGTCCACAGCAACATATATATATATATATATATATATATATATATGTGTGTGTGTGTGTGTGTGTGTGAAAAAGACAAACGGAAAAAACTAATTGTAATACAGGAAAAAATGATTAAGAAATGGCATTTCATTTTATGATATATCGTGCATTTTATCCATATATATATATATATATTTCGGCAGCAAGTCATTTATTATACACGCACGTTAGGTGCCATACTTCACCAATTAACACCAGAAAACCGACGAATAGCTCGCCGCGTCGAGAAATTAACAAGAAAGATAGCTAAGAAAGTAAACTCTGTGGTCTTCAACGACGCTTGTATAATATATATATATATATATATATGGTGGCCGGTGGTTTTAATACCGGGCTGCAAGGTCAAAAGGTGACTTTGTGACTGGGTTCGAATCCTTCAACCAGCAGTAATTATGAAACAAGTGTTTGTAGGTTAAAAAAAAAAAAAAAAATTTATTTCAATAAAAATATATATATATATATATATAATATTCTATGGAGAGCACATCAGATTCTGGGCTGCAGAGTCGGAGTTGGAAATTTTGAAAGGAGTCAGATTCGTAAAAATGTTAAGAGTTAGAGTAAAAAAATTTAATCTCTGAAGAATTAACAGAGTCTGAACTGAATATTGGCAGACTTTAAAATAAGGAGCAGGGTATTTTGGAATTCTAAGAGTCGGAGTTGAACCTTATACCTTCCTACTCTGCAACCCTGGTTTAACCATAGTAAAAATATGTCAACCTTGATGAGGACAACAGTTCATAGAGAAACACTGTAAATAAAGACAGCTTCAATTAATCTATTCATATTAAAGACAGGAATGTTTCCATAAGCAATGCTCTACAGAAATAACGTTGATATTTTTAAAGGTTCATAGCATGAATGGATTCATGTAAATGAATAGATGCGAAAGTTAGGCCCATTTCCCAAACTAACGACGAGGTTGGAACACCATATTTAAAGTTAATTCAACTTGACACAATAGCAGCACCTTATCTTGTTTATATACATTTTATGTATATGCGAAGCAAGTCATGAGGTTAAATAAATTGTAGATTGCTTTGCAAAAAAAAAATATTTTATTAGCTATTCTTTGTTATTGTTTTGTTTTGTTTTTTTAATCTGATTATTGTTCTGATTTTAATATAACAGATAGTTCTGTTTAGGAATGCTAAGAGTTGGATTTTTTAATCTCCAAAAATCAACACAGTCTGAATATTGAAAGACTCTAAAATAAAATGTCAGAGTTTTTGGAATCCTAGGAGTCAGAATCAGACGTTATACCTTCTGACTCCACAACCCTGGTTTTAACATCAAGACACAAAGCCCCACCACAACTATCAATTTCTAAAATACATGGTGACGAAATGAGGGAGTGGCCTTAACTCAAAAACTACAGACCAATATGTAAGTATTAGTCTCATAAACATTTTGGAAATTTGATGGTAAAATTAACTTTTGAATTCGATCTTAAAACCAAATATTGAATATTTCTACACAAAAAAACAACAACTTAAGTCAATTATTAAATAAGCATGACAGATCAACAGACAGTGCTTCTTCTAAAGATGCTTGGCCGCATCCTTTCAATCTACACATTTAGTGATGAAAATGTTATTTCACACTAAAACATAACAGACTGACCAACAGTCTTATATACTATTAATAGAAATGATATGATAGAAAAATAAACATTTTAAAAATATTTAATATTTTAAAATATAATTCAGGCTAAATTAGATTTTTTAAAGTTTTTTTTATTATTATAACCTCATTAAAATGATTTAAAATTTAAAAAAAAATGAAACATTATTTAATCAATTAATGATAATTATTACTTTAAGTAACTAAAAGTTGATAATTTACTAGTTAACGGGTGTAAATTATTTACAGTAAAATTGGTTTTAGCTTTAAATCCAGAACAATTAATTTTAACTTAAAATCATGTTTTAGTAAAAAAAAGAAAAAAAAAAAGAAAAAGATAAATAAATAAAAATTAAATAAATAATAAATAAGTTAGTTAAATAAGTTTTGTTTAAGTTGAATTGTACATGCGAAACCATGAATAAAATATAACCATTTTGAAAAAAATACACTATGGACAACAATAATATTCGACAAGACATCCCGGGAGATAATTCTAAATTCATAATATGCCACCAAGGGAGATAATCTCCTATCACACCCACATTTATTCAATAATTAAACATTTTTTTAAAAAAAGATCTTGAGTCCAAATAAGTTGTTTGGGAGTAATGCAGAAACCCATTTCACTGTAAACAATTTCTGCTTTTAAATTAGTAAATTATCTAGAAATTTATAATAAATTTTAAAATCAAATTTGTTTTCTCAATATTTAGAATAGAAAAGTTATTTCTGTTTCGGAATTTTCGAGATGATGGTTTGATAATTTGTATTATTTGGACTACCGTTCTCATGTTGGATGTTATTTTCACGTTTTGGTTGATATAACCTCCAACCTTCTTCAGATGCATCGTGTTCAACTCTAGAATCTGTATGGAATTTCGAATGAAACCCTTTATTTAATCCATGGGGGTAGCTTGCTCTCGTTCCATCAGCCATGACCGGGTAGAAGTCTTAAGTAATTCATAATTGTAGCATCGCCCACACTGAGGATTGAACCTTCAACTTCAAGAAGACCGTGACTTAGAACTGATTATAACTTAGCATTTATATCCGTTATGCCACAGGTCGTTGCGGAGTTCGACAAGATGCCCCTAAAAAGGTCAGAGGTCACATCGGTCGAAAAGTTGTGAGAATAACATCCAAGATGAGAACAGTAGTTCGAATAATACAAAGTTATTTCTAATTTACCTAATTAAAAAATCAGTATGTTGTCATTGTAATTAATAAGCATTATTACAGAGAGGTAAATTTCAATAAAGGTCTAGAAACTTTCCCACAAAATTAATAGCAGTAAAGTAAAGTGAGATTTTTCCCTATTTCAATTCCTGGAATAAACAAAAACTACATAAAAAATTATCTTTCGTCATTCATTATTGACATCTATTTGTTCATGTTCTTGAAAAGAAAAAATTTCATTTCCAATCATTTTTAATATTTAGCTATTTAGTCCGCTCATTGGATTCTGTTTTGATTAGTAATGCGATAGACGAAGTCGGGGGAGATAATCCCCTCTCATTATCAAGTTATCTTATTGCTACCAGCATCATCGGGTTCCAATATGTCATAGGATACCTAAATTTTAACTACACCGCTTGTAAACATTACGGATGCTCAAATATGTAATAATCATTCACATTTTATGACAGCAGGGCTTCTGCTTTAAATCAAAGCAAACCCCAAATATTAATTAGTCGTATTTCTCTTTGTTAATAGATTTATAACTATGATAGTGATATATAAAAAAATAAGCTACATAAGATACATTCATACGCTCATTAACGCTTTTGTTACACTTATGTGCACGCATAATTCTCATTTTGCTTTATATTAGAAACACGTATGCGAGCCTCATAAAAACTTTGTGTTTAACCTTCGTTACACCATTCCGTCATTAATGGCATGCAACTTCATACTTCTATTTTTCTTATTCAATTACAGTTTCATTTTGCTAAATCAACTCCGATAAACACTTATTCTGCTGAATATAATAACATTCCTTTACTGTTACTTATTTGTACTGATGTTACTGACACCTTATTATTCTACTGATACCACCACGACTACTACTACTACTAATAATAATACTACTACTAATACTACTACTCATAATAATAATAATACTAATAATATCTGCTTTACATTTAAACTTAATATTTATACCTTGGTATAAAAAATAAATACTTTTAACGTTTTTTTAAACTATTTCTTTCTTTTTAAGCATTAAAGTATTAACATAAATACTTGGCTAATTTTCTTATGATGATGCTATTACTCTTTTACATTTTCTCACGATACTACTAATACTACTACTACTAGTAGTAATAATGATATGCTTTAGTAAAAAAAATTAAAAAAAAAAAAAAGAGTAGAATTTATTGTGATGATGATGATAATTGCTACTTATAGAAAGTTATATAATTCGAATAAAAATATTAATATGGCATTCAGAGATGGGATCAAAAGATTCTTTGTTTCCTCAATTTTCACGGGCAATGCCGGGACAAGGCGCACTTTTCGTCTGAATTTATTTGAATGAAGAGTTACTAATTGTAGAGTTTGTCTTTGGACTATTGTCCTAACAGTTGCTATTTCAGTTTTTTTTACAACATTTTGATTGATGTACTCTCTGGCCATCTTCATCCAAAGTGAAGCCTCCCCCTCTCCTCCTCCCACTGCCACATTCAAATATGACTATTGCTGATTATTTGCATATTTTGATGTTCTTCACATACGTAAACCGACAAATAATACACTTAAAGAAGGCCGGAGAACTCATCGATCGAAACCGTTTGCTGCTATAACAAAAAGGATCCCAAAAAGTCATCATTGGAAATAATGTTGCTTTCAGGTCATTTTTACTTCCTTAACATTTTTTTTTTGGGGCCGGGGGGGATCTTCCATATAAATTCTTTAATAAACTTTACAATTTGAATTAAATTATTTTTTCCTACAGTATTTTATCAGTCTTATGTTAATTATTTTTGAATTTCATATCAACATTTTTTTTTTACTGTATAATACTTTTTTTTTCATATTTAATTCAAATGGATCACTAAATCTATTCTAATAAGTTATCTAATCTAAATGAATAGATGTAAAATGTTTTTTTTTTCATTTATCACACCTAAATTACCATTAAGATAGCTCAGTTATTAAAATCAATAATAGAGCAGTCTCTTGAAATATTGTATACATAATAAAAAACTAAGACTTAAACACAGCTATTTGTATGCTTAATTTGCATAATTATGTTTTGAACAGTTTGAAATAAATTAATGTTTGGTGTTATTCATTTGTAATTTTATTGTTTTATTTTCCTATATATATGCAATAGTTTTGTCGATATTAACAGTAATTAAAGAGATTTAATAAAGAAAAATAAAAAACGGATAAATAACCAAATAAAATATTATCTTCATTAATTTTCAAGGGAGGAAATTTAAATGAAATCATTGCAATTTTATAAACTAATAGTTATTAAAGATATGTAATGTAAGTTATAAATTTATAAAAAAATACTTAAAGCTAGATTAATAGATGCATATAGCGTATAGATTTTTGTTTCTAATTAAATAAGTTGGAAAATAAGGGAGAACCATTGCGATAGGTGATAACAAAAAAAGAAATGTCCTGAAATTATCCTTATTGTTTATATAAAAAAAGAATTTAAAAAAAAAGAACAAAAATAAAAAATGGGACTCATGTTCAATTAAATCCAAACTGTTTCAAATACATTTTTTTAATTTTTACACTAGACAATAAGAGAGAGAAACTTGAATTTAGACACAACCTTTTTCTATTATTCATCAGTTATATTCAGAATTAGTAACAAAAAGGAAATTCAAATCTCCACGTTTATCCCTAAAAAGACTAAATCGGAAAACAAAACACAAAGACGAACAAAAATGCTCAACGTAAATGCACGATATCCTGTTTCCAAAACTCTGAAGGTTTTACATGCCCTTTCATTTGTTTTCAAATATAACATGCTAAATTTTAAATCTTTTTAAATTAAAAAGTCGTTGTTTTTTTTATTACTTTACTGAATTATTTCCCTTGAATCAAAATAAACAATTATGCAATGATTACCAAATTTTAAAAAAAAAACAAACAAATAGTTGTTGGTGATTTAGGGGATTTATCTTGTATCACTCCCCCCCCCCATCTCATCCACTTCTTTACTTTGACAATTTTTACTCAACTTAGAGTGCCCCTTTTTGTAGAAGTTGGATATCCCGTATTAAAAACCGACCTTGTATCTAACTTTGCCCTCGTGGAAAGGCAAGTAAATAGGGGCTCCTAATAATGCAATGAATTCAGATTTGCATTAAATTTGAACAATCAACCCCAATTAAAGAAGATTCCTTGAATTTCATTTTTTTTCTTAAGGTACCTTAAGCTTTTTAGACATTTTCTCGAAAAATTTTCTGACTTTTATGTGTCAGCTTTCAAGAGGTCGCATTGTCACTTTTGAGCCACCTTATATAAACATTTCATGATGTTAAAAGGGTTCCAAGGTTGTCAAAGACAGGAATAGTTATGGAGATAAGCACGCATTATCTATAAAATGACCTTCACGGCGCACATCTCCAACAGACTCTGACAACTATGTACAGCTCCTAGTCTGTTCGTTTGGCTTAGATATAAACCTGGTGGAACTACTGTGACTAATAACCAAGGTGAAGGTGGGTTAACTGGGGCAAAAAAAACAAACAAAAAAAACAGTACTTTGAGCAGATCTCAAACCACTAATGCCTTGCAGCCATACCCACTCAACAGAAAATATTTGGGAGTCAATTCTGAGTAAAATACCGGAGGCAGAATCTCTATGGCTTTCCAGTGTCCATTGGTTGTATATAGCAACATTCTAACAATTCCTGTAATGGCCCTTAAATCATGTGCATTGATGATTGTCTTTCCTGTGAACCATTGCAGCTATGTGGAGAGGGACTGTCACATGAGTAACAGCTTACTATCAATACTTACTTACCCATGATTTGAACTATGAGTTTTAAGACTGATGGATGCTGGTGCTAAAAAGAGCATACTTTACACTTTAAAATAATTCTAGTGATTTATGAATAACTGTAAAAACGATCCTTTAAATTTAAAAAAAAATATATTAAATTTCCTAACATTCCTATAACTGAACATTAAAAGAGCAAATATGTACTGAATTCCAATTAAAATATTTTCTTATATAATACTAGAAAAATCCCAGGACAGGTAAAATTAATTCCCCCAAACAGAACAGTTTTGTATCACTTTTATGTCTCCTTACACAGATTAAAATCAAGATATAACGATACTAAATCGTATGTCTAGAATCATTATTCCAATTTTGATCAAAATCCATTACAAGATTTTGATTTGAGAAAATGTCTAAAATTTAAGGTTTAAGCTTAAGGGACTTTAAGAAAAAAAAAAAAATTCATGGAATCTTCCTTAATTGAGGTGGATGGTTTAAATTTAATGCTAATCTGAAATATTTGAACTTTCAAATGGGAGGTTGTGCCCATATTATGCCCCCTAAAAACACCTTAAATACTCCAAGGAAACTGAAACTTGGAGAATATTTATTAATTGATTTTATTAAAATTTCACAAAAATCGGAAGTAATTGAATTTTCATGAAAGGATTATACCCCCACCTCTTTGCATACAATTAAATTAAACTAAATATAGCCCACATTACTGCTCCATACGCCTAGCAGATGTGTTCCAAAATTTATAATGATCAGTTAATAAGTTTAGGAATGAATCCTATACACATACCCAACTTTATGTAGAGATAATGAAATACTCAAGAGAAAACTAATTTTTCTTTGAAACAAAGAATTTTTTTATTTTTTCAAATAAAGTATAAAAAAACAAAAAAACAAATGAGAAACAAATTTTCAAGTGCTCCATAACAAACAAGTCTACAAATAATCCAAAGAGAAAGTCTAAAAGAATTCTTGTTCAATGTCACATTCTTCGTGATGCTTTGTAACATGCAAGTCGTTCTACAGAATTCTTCTACAAAAGAATGGGCCATGCCATTTTCGAAAAATGTTATTACACTTAAACATTCATTATTTTTTTTTAATAAAATCTCAGGAATTTATATAACATTGACATACAACCTAAACTTCAAACTCATCTTTCACTTCACAATCTTACTTGTTCACAAATATAAATATAATAATAAATAATTAAGTTAACTTATTTCAATACTTCACTGAAGTTTTGTTACTTTCTTAAACAGATTTTATTGAGATGTATCATGTTGTTCAGGAATAACGAGGGGAATATCAAAGATAATTCTGATGAACATATAGTAAAGTGTTGATAAGTTAAATTAATTATAGTTATAAAGCTCTATCTGAAAAGATATTGAGCCTTTTATATGTACAAAGGTCTGCAGCCTTGACTTGGTTCATTTTTAGAATTGATGTGTGAACGATGGCTTTGGAGAAATTGATTTATATATATATATAAGACTTGAGACTATAAGTTTTTTTTAGTTTTTTTTATATAGTTTTAATGGTTGAGAAACTTCTGAGACTATATATATATATATATATATATATATAGATAGATAGATAGATAGATAGATAGATAGATAGATAGATAGATAGATAGATATGATCATAGTTATGGAATTAATAATCTAATGTAATTATAAAAGGAGAACAAAAAATCGTTTATATGTTCAACATTCGCCTTTATTGTTCAAAGACTTTCTCAAGATGTGAAGACAAATATAGAAGTTGATGAACATATGAACAATTTTCGGTTTTCTTTTTCTTTATGTAGGTGGGTATGGACAATTTTTGCCTACACATTTTGATTGCGAACCATTCAAGTTTCCTGATGAGTCTTAGTTTCGAGTGGAAATTGGCTAATTCACTATAGTGACAACTTCAAATATTTTCAGCCTGATCGCAAACCATCCTCGGGAAGTGATGTGTATTGTGAAGATAATCAACAATTTAAATATTGGATTAAATTTGTCGAGAAAATTATCTAACTTTGAATTAATAGTAAAGTTGATGACATTTTTGTATATACTGGATTCAACACAGTAGAGGGAGTTTACTCATCGAGAAACTAGAATAGATCTCAATAAAAAAAAATTGTGTATGATATTTAACCAAATTATATATATATATATATATATATATATATATAAAAAGAGGGTAGAAGAGAGGGAGAGAAGATGACAACAAAAATAAAATATGCTTCAAGCAAATCAAGGAATAATTATGAAATCGTTTTATAATGTTTGTATACATTATTATATCCTAGGTTATTCGATTGTGTTAAACAATAGCATAGCAAGACATAAAAATAATAAATAAAAATTTAAACGAGTAAAATCCGAAAGTAAGATTAAAGAAAAATAGCTAACTCGTGCCATACTATCATTTAGAACGATATACAAAATCAAATTTTAGATCAGTTAAGTAATATAAATTTAGCAGATGTTGGTTTGCCTTCTGTAAGAACAAAAAAATAGTTTACTTGGGGAAAGTTTATTCATAAACTAGAGGTACCTATCCAGTGTTGCATGGGATGCAGTGAAGTTATTTTGTTTTTAATTATTATTTTAATTATACAGAAAATTAAATTAAATTTTTGTTGTAGAGTAGAAAACTCCTACTATATTATATTTCTGAATTTTTGAGATGAGTATTGATAATTTGTATAATTTTGGTTATTCAGACTGCATTTCTCATCTTGAGTGTTATCACAACGTTTCGGCCGCTGTAACCTCCGGCCTTCTTCAGGTGTATCTCTTCGAACTCTGGAATATTTCTGTCGAACTCGGGAATCTGGACGGAATTTCGAACAGAATCGCAATTCTTCATATCGCCTGCACCGAGGATTGAACCTTCAACCTTCAGATGACTATCACTTAGAACTGAATTTAACTTAGTACTATATCCACTGCGCCACGGGTCCTTGCAGAAGAATTGCGAATTACTGAAGACTTCTCCCAGTCATGTCTGACAGAACAAGAGCATGCTACCCCCGTGAATTAAATAAAGGGTTCCCTTCGAAATTCCGTCCAGATTCTCGAGTTCGACAGAAATATTCCAGAGTTCGAAGAGATACATCTGAAGAAGGCCGGAGGTTACAGTGGCCGAAACGATGTGATGATAACACTCAAGATGAAAAATATAGTCTGAATAACCAGAATTATACAAATCATACTATATTCTTTAACTTACACCGAGTTATCTCCCTTGCAGATTTTTATTTTTTAGGTGATCGTTTAAAAATATTTCATATCACAAGTCATCTGTGCCGAACCAAGTAATTTTAAAAATAAATTGTAGCAAAGTACGTTATTATATTGCCAATAACATGATAGAAAAATAACAAATGAAAATTGGCTAGTCAGAAGCAAAGTTGGACTTATCAGCTAAAATGCTATTTGGATCTGGCTTTGAAAATCCGACAAGTTAATATGTTAGAAAAAAAATGCCGAGAGTAACTTTTAACTGCTTAATTAATATGTAATTCTTGGTTTTTGATTATTATTTTAACTTTGTAATAAAAATTTTTTTTTAAATGTGAGAATATTTATAGTTGTGGAACTCTTGAAAGTTACTCTCGACATTAATGGAGTAATGGATTTGAAATATTTTTATCAACATTGCTATTTATTTGAGTTTTGTCCATCTGTTTTATAACAAATCAAGCTGTTTTGGTTAGATGGTAGATTGGTTATTGGGTTTCCTAGCATGCCAACTATCATTGGCTCATTTCACACCAAAACTGTACACGTGTTGTATACAATTGGTTTGTAGTATTAAGGCGCAGATTTTGTAAACAAATAGTCAGTAAACAATAGTTTCTATTTAACCTGTAAAGTCTGGACACATACGGAAATAAAGGAATAAGTTGAGATTTACTTGCTTCCCACTGCAGCATATGGCTAGAGAATACCCCCCTCTCCTACTGACATGGGAATTCCCCCTTCTGAGGCCTTCCTTCTTTCCGGTTCGGAGGCACTCTGGCTCCAGTGGAAAACACTCAACCGCCCGAGAACGGGAATGGGGCGATCAAAAGTTGCTATGGGTATATGGGGCTACAAAACTGACCCAACCATCTGCAAATGTAAAGAGGAGGGCCATACGATGCAACATTGCCTTGTCTGCCCTCTGCTATCCAACTGGTGCAGCTTGAAAGATCTTGCAGAGTACAGCAGTCATGCAGAGGACTGCATAGGGAGGCAGGAGGCTGTTGTATGACCACATGCAAAGAAGACATGCAAAGAAGACAGCAACAAGATGTAGCACAAGGTCGAAGGGGGGGGGGTCCCCTGAAGGAGCACTCTGGTCAGGTGCAAAAATAGCCAAGAACGGATATGTCAGCATTGCCCAGTAGGGGAGCTACAGGGGATTGACAATAAACCCATCCTTGAAAAAAAAAAAAAAAAAATGGGTCTGGAGGTTCAAGTCAGCTCCAGGTTGTCAGAATGATGCCAACGATGACTAAGGCAGGTATGACAACTGGCAAATAACCAATTATCTTGAGTCCAGACTTTACAGAGACCCTTGTAGGGGGTCTGGTTTATTCTCACCTTCCGGCCTCGTGTCAAACCTTGCATGTACTTTAATATAAGCTATAAACATATGCCCCAAAGAAAATATTAATATAAACTAGTATATATGATGAACGACCATATATTACACTGCCCCCCCTTAAAGGAGGAGGTAATACCTGAGAGAATTGTATCATTACAACAAAACAGATACTACATTAATCCCCTCCCCTAAAAAAGAAGGTAATGACTGGAACGAGAGGATCGTATCATGACGAACAAACATATACTATGCCCACCCACCCCAAGAAAAGGAGGGGATGTAATGCATGGGAGGATGTTATCATAACAGAACAGATACTACACTACTATCCCCCGACAACCCTAAATTAAGCATTGAAAGATAGTATAGTTTCGGTTTCAGATACCAAATCTCCATTAGTAATAGATTTTGTGATTTTATGAAAATCTTATTTATGTAACCCATTTTTTTTACTTTTTAATTGATTATTGATAATGGCAATAAACAAATTGATTTTGTTAGTGAAATAATTTGTAAAATAATTTTTTTTTAAAGATTATAAGTACATTTCTCGTGTTATCTGTTTTCATACATAATTTCCTTAAATACTATCTTGATTCAACAGAAATAACATTTATTTTCTATCGTGATAATATTTACATTAGAGAAATTCATTCCGGTATAGTCTTTACTGTTTTCAGAGTTAAAACTATGTTTATGCCATTTTTTTCCTCATATGTGAATATATATCAGAAAGATTATTTCACTGACACGCTGAGTAAACAATACTATGTTTTATTAAATGTTCTAATTGGATCTAATTTATTACTACCATGAGAAGTTCTTGCTCCGATTTAGATATTTTCTTAACACTAAAAAATATTAGGTTTACAGCATTCAATAACATTTAAATAGTATTTTTAGGTAAAAATTGATAATCACTGCCCCGTGCATGTGCAAACATTTTCCATAATTTTTATTTTTTCACATGTTTTGTTCCTTTTTTTTTTTTTTTTTTTCAATGGAAAAAAAAGGAAAAAAAAAAAAAAAAAAAAAAAATGTAAAAAGATTAAATCATCCTCCCCCACTAGTAAATTTTAGATTTTTTTTCTTTTGTATTGCCACTTTGGATATAAGTGTTAGGGTTTATGAATTTTTTTTACTGAAAATTTTTTTTTAAATAAATTATTAAATAAAACATGTCTTCCCACCCCAGAAAAAACAAATGTTGTTTATTAACCCCAACACTAATACTAAATCAATTTTGATCCTTTATAAATTCATGTGTGTTTTTTGTTCATTTTTTTTTTTTTTTTAAGTAAAAAATTCATTAACCCCAATACTAACTCTAAATCTGGGGTGACAATACAAATAATAAAATTTTTGTAAAAAAAGTAAAATATAATAGCTTTGGAGGAAAAAGAGAGATTCCAGTTGAAATGCAACCTTTAACCCATCAATCTTCATTTTTAATATCTACGCACGACAATCCTCAAGAAAAAAAAAAATGAAGGAAACCATGCATGCATGCGCAAATGGCTGTGATTATACATTTTTACCATATTTAGATATAAAATAAACTGCTCAAATTACATTATTTTAAATTTTAAAATAGATCTTTATATAGAAACCCATTTTTGACAATGACACCAAGATTAGAAAAGACATACCAGAAAAATTACAGAAAGAATCTCGATGTAAAGTTCTTAGCTTTACTATTCAAAAATTAGACGTGATCAATTGCACTACAGAAACTAGCACCAATCAATTATCGGAGGAAACAAAATATTTTAAAATATCGTGTTTAAATTCTACTTGAACTAGGCCATCTATACAACTATAAATTCTCTTTAAATTGTTTGTTTTCAGATAGTTATAAATAATTAAATGGGCATTTAAAGGTACATTTTAAAATAAAATTGAACATTAAGTAACATTTATATATTTTTTAATTTTCATTTTCTTCAGAGAAATTCCTTTTGATTGATACTTGTCAGAAGAAAATTAATATTAATTAATTGATAAATATTATGACCTCAATAGCAATTTTCTTTACATTTTGATAGATGTTATTGACCAACTTATTTACGACCCCCCCCCCTCCAAAAAAACACAAAAACCATTAAGTCAATAAAAGGCAAAACCAAAATGCTTAACTTTCAAAGCAAAACAATTACATTTTTATCTGGAAGTTGGGGTAAGATCAAAGTGTAGTATCCGTTACTTCACAGGAAGCCATCCTCCCAGACATTACCTCCTCTTTGTGGAGCCGGCAAAGGGTGTATTGCCTTTGGTCTACTCCATTTTTGAAGGCAGACAAGGGTGCCCCTTTTTGGGGAGCTAGATTTCTATTATAAACTGACCCTCCATCTAACATTGCTTTGTGGGAGGCAGGTAAACAAATCCAGTCTTTTGGTTAAAATCAAAGGCTAATATCTGTTTTGTCATCAGTTACAGGAGAAAAACTCTTTCTAGACTGAAGCAATTTTTATACGTAATTATTACTAGGCATGAACGTCATTGTTGTATTCAGAAATGGACAAAACCTACATTAAGTTTTATCTTGTATCACATCCATCCCTCGTGAGGAGGCTGCTAAATAAAAACTTTCAAAGCAAACAAAATACCAGGAAACCTTTATGAAAGGTTATAGAAGTAAGAAAAACAGTTAAATTAATGAAAACTAATTTTGAGAAAAAAATATATATATATATATATATATATATATATATATATATATATATATAAAGAGAAGTCAGTCAAATTTTTTAAGTCAGACTCAAATAACAATCCGTATGACATTTGTTTCATTCGGGTTAGTCTATTTTTGAATTAGTTTTCCCCACTATGTTATTAGCACGAATATATTTTATTTCCATTCAGTTTTTTTCTGAAAATACTTATTTCAGCTAAGAAGGCTGTTAGGGTGGAGACATACTTGAGATGCCAGTGTCGGTCAGCACAAAAACCAAACGATATTGTAATATTTAAATTATCTTTTAAAACAATATTTACAAATTTCATCCATAATTTGTTTAAAACTTTTTAAAATTACTTCACAAATTACGCTTTATATACATTAATTTACCCTTCACAGAGTAATACTCATTTTTTGCGGACATGCTTCAGCCAATTTCTTTTACAAATGATCAGTTTAAAATTGCTATATTTTTCTAATTACTTCTTCTAAAATACAAGTTTTATAAAAAAATAACTTTGTAATTTCTTATGATTAATTATTTTGTAATACAACTTTAGAAAAAAACATTTTTTTGTAAGACCATTACAATTAAACAATTTGTCCTCGATTGACACCGAACAAAAATAAAAAAAGAACCGTCAGACGTGTGTCTGCATAAAATTATAGGTTGCTGATAAATAAATGTCATGGTGATCTACCATATTGTCTCACTATACGGACTCTTCCTGACACTATGAATAGTGATAATGGAGGTAACAGTCGCTACAACTAATCCAAAAGCAGTCTCTGACAACCCATTACTTCTGTACTTTCTGTAAATACATACTCTTGTTAACTCTACCTCCTTGTTGTCTTATTTCTTTTCAAATTTTTAAGACTACAACAATAACATTTAGCAACTTTTAAAATTTTTTTATCAATTTCATAAAATCTATCAATTATTTAATAATTTGATATTTTTCTTCTCTGATGAATGTGAAATGAAAGGAATTTCTTGGAACAAAATAAAATATATATATATAAATCTTGCCACTAAAAAGTAATTCGTGAATGAAGACTTTAAATTCTAATATTAGATTACAGTAAAAACTTATGTACTTTTATTAATCATTGAAATGTAAGAAACTAATTTAAATGAATATCCAAAATATAATAAAAGTATTTTTATATACAGATGCATTATAAGAGTTAAACAGAACTGTTTTCAAAATAACAAAATACATTTTTTAAATAAAATATATTCCTGAATAAATGTTTTCACTTCACAACTTTTCACAGAAACATCACAATTTAAAAAAAAAAATCTTCTTATAATATTCATTATCATTCAACTGACAATTCAATCCATCTCATTAACCTTTATTCTCAAGTGGCTTTTAGTCTTGATAAGTATTTACTCCCATTTGTATTGACTATCACCCTGGTCAAATTGAGCTGGCTTCCTCACGAGCAAATACAGCATTGCCGATCCTGAGCTAAGTTACACGATATGACTAGCCAATCCTGATTCCATAGTCGAAGACTAACTATTTGTGAGGCTGATGATAGTACTGACAGGTTTTCTTTTATCACCACTCTAAAGTCCAACCTCTCCTCACCATGGCAGAGTGGTACCAACGTGATAGTATCAGAACTATGCTCTGAGGAACTTTGGTTCCTGGTAGATCCACTTAAGGCGGATTGGTATTAGGGCTGCAACTTGGCGAAAGGGGGTTTGGTTAAAATCCAGGGAATGACTGTTCTGGCAACTAGCGATATCAGGTTGTTCTGGCCCTGTGAGAATCTACGGCAAACAGGGTATCTCTTAGAGTACTACTTGGGACCTCCAAAAGAAACTTTCTTTTTGATAAGTGGTGACTCAATAGTAATAAAAAAATTTTAAATTTTTTTAAGTGAAATTAAGGAGTTCCACTCAAGGAAAACCAGCATGCTAGTTGAATAACTTCAACACAAACACAAATTCTTTTGTTTACATAAGATCAGTTTAAGGTTTTTAATGAATATAGCATAGTGTTTTTACATTACGGTGAAAAAAAAAAAGATTGGCCAATCTTAATTATTTTAAAACAATTCTGGATGGTCTTGTAAATTCTGGCCTATAACAGATTTATGTTGTACTATTGATTTTGTTAGCTATTTTTTTTTTTTTTAAACTTTTAAAAAGAGTATTTTTGTCTTGAAATGTTATCAGATGAAAATAGATATTCTGGAATAAAAACAATAAAAATATTGTTTTTATTTTATTTTATTTAAAAACTCTTATGATGAATCTGAATATAAAAGCAATTTAATTTTTTTCCTGACTAAAAAATATCATAAAGCATTCCAATAAAGATACAATTCGGTTGAGATACCAAGTCACAGCAAATGCAAATAACAAGTCACTCAGGTTATCAAATAGAGAATTATGTGCAAATGTGCGGTTAACAACTAATAAGAAGATCACCTTGAAAAGCAAGGAACAGAAAACTTCAAAAGAAAAACAGCAATTTTAAACAAGATTGAATTTCTATCAAAAAAGCAAATGAACCAGTTTTATATCCAAGAATAACATTATGAAAATTCATAAAATACTCAAGAAAATTTAATAATTTTATAATGCAACTTATGAACTATAAAAAATGCACTATAAAAGTTAAAAATCTCAAGACATTTGACACTTTCCTGAATAAGTCAGATAATTATTTTGAAATTATCTTTTTAAATAAGGCTTTTCTTAGAAGATAATATCAAATAATATCTCAATTTATACATGACAGAGAATTAAACGTAAATATAAAAATTAACTTGAATATAATTAAACTTAAATAGAAAATAGAAAAAGAGCAGATTATTTGTTTAAAATTTTCTTTATCAAAAAAAATTATTATAACTGAAAAATTATTTTAAATATTAGCTAATAAAATTTATATAAAAAATATAAATTTTATTAGCTAACATTTAAAATAATTTTTCAGCTTTAATAATTTTTTTTGATAAAGAATATTTTATTATTGAACAGCTAATAAAAAATGGGATATCTCTTCGGATATTATGATTTTATTTTAAAAATATAGTCACGCGGTTTTTATAAACTGTATACTGTAAAAACTTCAGTTTGAAGACAAAGTTGAAAGTGATTGATAAGATCTAAAACACAAAACCGATTTGTATGACATAATCCAATCTGTAAATATCTTATTAAATAATAGATAATATATATATAAACATAAATATATATAAATAAATATATAAATATATATATTCAGTTTTGATAATTCTTCTCTGATGAAGACAGATTTAATTGTCATTGAACAGCTAACATAAAATGGGATATCGTTTTGGATATTATGTTTTGGGGTTTTTGGAGATTTTTTAAAAAATAAGCTGTAATGATTTTTTTTTTATTTAACTCAGTCAGTAGCAGACAACAATTTTAATACATTCCCAACCAAAGTTGAACAATCAGCAAAAATTAAAAGAAAAGCAGTATGAATTCAATGTCATATTTCTAGCCTAAGAAAAGCAGAGTGCTGACAAAAGAATAAATAAATTGCTGAAAAAGAAAAAAAAAAAAAGAAAAGAGTGGCTATGTGTGAGTGATGGATTAAAAAGGAAAAGTTTTCAAATATAGTAATATAGCTTACCATAGCACTGGCAGCAAACTGGCTGTGTTCCTGATCCAAATCTAATGCCATTTGATGAGTCGGACCGATTTCCGTGTAATTAATTAGAAACATATCACGATTGTGGGAAATCCATTCAAACATCTACAAAAGAAGAAGACAAACATTCATATAAGTGTATAGGTCAGATGAATGCATAAGTACAGCAAATTTGAAAACATACATTTTAATTTTCGAAATTTTTTGGATGAGGATTGATAATTTGTATTATTTGGACCACTATTCTTATCTTGGTTGTTACTTTCACAACGTTTCGGTTGATGTAACCTCTGACCTTCTTCAGATGCATCTTTTCAAATTCGGGAATCTTTATGACCAACTACACAGAATTTCTATACAGAATTTCGAACTGAACCCATTTATTTAATTCATGGAGGTAGATTGTTCTTGTTCTGTCAGCCATGAATTATAATGTTCAATCCTTACTCTATGCCAGGGGCGGGCAACCTCCGGCCCGCGAAGGATTAGCATCCGGCCCGCCACCCTGCTATGCTTTATTATTGCAAACCGGCCCGCGGACCTCCTAGTAAAACTCATATCATTTTGTGACATAGATGTAAAAGTAGGTTTCAATTAAGATTTACATTGGGATAAAAATGTATAAATATCAGCGAGCGATGATGCATGTATATTTCATTTTTCTTTAACTATTAATTTAAAATCCTTGGCCTGAGATAAAAATAGAAAAAGAGAAAGAGAAAGGGAAACGACAGACGAGGAAAGGGCATGAAACAGAGAACCTATGTGAGGTGTGTCAAAACGAATGCTGGATCAACTTGCTACTCCCCCCCCCCCCCCCCCGTCATTATTTTTTATGATTTCAAAATGGCTCTTCGTCGGCGCCTTTATAACATAACATACAGAAGTCTCCTGAGAAAAAAAAAAATCAGATTTGTAGAGTGTTCAATGCAATTTTTGTACAATTTATTCATGTAAACAAAATATAGTAATTCTGAGAGTTGGTTTTTCACTCCGGCCCATGATCTCCTTCCAAAAGTCTCATCTGACCCTCACTCTGAAAAGGTTGCCCGCCCCTGCTCTAAGCGATAAGTAAAGTAAGAATAACAACATAACTTAGTTATTATCATCTGTAGTAAGGATCGAACCTTCAGAAAAGTCAGTTACTTAGAACTGATTGTTAGCCAACACATTTACCCATTAGGCCATATGTCCATGTGTATTAAATAAAGGGTTAAGTTTGAAATTCCATATAGATTCTCCGAGTTTGATATAAAGATTCTCAAGTTTGAAAAGATGCACCTGAAGAAGGTCGATGGTTACATTGGCAGAATGTTGTGAAAATAACAACCAAGATAGGAATAGTATTTCGAATAATACAAATAATACATGTACATTTTTATTTATCTTTAGTATACACGGTGAGAAGAAAACAAATTTTACAATCTCACAAAAACATAGAAAGTTTATTAGTAAAACTCAAATTCACAATGGTAAGATATATAGCCAGTTATATCGAATTAGGTCTAGCTCTATTATTTTTATGTGGCAATTTAGTATGGGGCAGAGAGCACACTCTTGGAGAATGTGCAATTTAAGAATTGAAAAATGGCCCTACGAAGACTTTATGCATGTGATGCCAACAGTCAAGCATGTACATGATTACTGATTGCATAAAAATCAAGTCTTTTCTGTCCTTAGTCAGCAAAGAAGAAACCCTTCTAGACTGAGACAATTTTTATTTTTGTTCCAATCCAGGATGGGGAGCTGGATTTTCCCCACATTAAAAGCTGACCTTGTGTCTAACTCTGCCCTCATTGGGAGGTAAGTAAATAGGAATACAGCTTTTGCTCAACATTTTTACACTTGTAAGGAAAACCTATATAAAAATATCCCTAGCAAGAGCCGAATTAAAGAAATTGAATGAGGAACTGTCCTTTTATGCCCAGCCTATATATATATATATTAATTGATCAAATTTAAATGTGTTAATAAAGTGAACATAAAACCAAGTTGTTCAAGAGTGCTCAATACCAAGTAAAGCATTTATAAAGATGTGCTAATACGCATTGAAACGTTGGTTGATTGATGTAAGGCTGTATGTATTGTTTATGTAATTTTATATATATATATATATATATATATATATTAGTATTTCATGTATCCACATAAAATTTTATAAGGAGATATAATCTTTTATGTATTAATTTTCAGTATTTACTTCAACAGTGCTCGATACGTAAGTAGAGCTATATAGTAAGCTATGAAAATATATTTATGGCAATTAAGCTAAACAGACGCTTCAACGTTTCATCACCGTATGAAATATCAGGCTAAAATTTTAGCCTAACGATTCGCTACGGGGATGAAACGTAAAATCCTTTGTGTAGCTTAATTGCCATAAATATATTTTTATAAGTTAGTATATATATATATATATATATATATATATATATATATAATGATTGACACTTCTTTACAGAAGAAGGCCATCCCTACAAAGATTTCAATGTCCGATTGTGGTCATGAATAATGTTCAGCAGGCTCGATTTATTTTTACAAGTCTTTATCGTCATTGGTGTCGTAGAGATATCTGTACATGCTCTGCTTTTGTACGATACACAGCAAGATAACTGAGAGACGATGTAGAGCGCAGGTGTTATATCAGAGTTTCCGTCTCATAGATGGATAATCTAACAAAATCTATGGGTCCATCTCACTAAGTAGGGTAGCATCGCGCCTGGGTACTATACCAGGTATTTCTACGCCCCCCCCCCACCCCACTAATAATAGTAATATATATATATATAGATATATATGTATATATATATTTAAAAAAAAAAAAAAAATCAGGGTTCCCCCCCATCGAAAAGTCAAACGATGATGAACATTTACTAAGCATTAATCACATTAACATCGTTGAAACAATGCATTTCCAATAGAAATTAATTTTGTCTGTTTTGGTAGTTTAAATTTATCATTAGTACCAGCAATAGAAAATTAAGTTTTAAACAAAAGAAAAAAAATTAAAAGAATCGTTTTTGGAATCGGAAATTAGGCTAAAAAAATTTCAGATTCAAATGTCTCCAAAAGTTCCGATTTGTTTGATCATCGATTCCGATTAATCGTCTCAACACTAGTTCAAAGGGTAAAAATCTTATTGCTTCTAATCAGTGCTGGCAATAGAGGGTCATACCTTCTCTCCCTTAGGCAATGATACAGGGGGGGGGGGTCCAGTTCTTTTTTTTTTTTTTTTTTTTGTAAATAGTTCTACTTCTGATGTGAACATTTTCCACAACATCAACAGTTGGACTCACTTTCCAACAAATGTCCCAATCAACTTTCCTAATCATATATTGTCTGCCTCTTGCAACTAATGATATTAACACCCACCAGAAGGTCACTCTTTGTAAAGAAACAAAAATGTGTTAAATTTTTTTTTTAAATGACAAAAAAATCAGATAATTGTCCAATTTTAATGAAATTTTCAGCATTTATTCAAGAAATTATTTATTTTATAAAGATTACAAGTTTTTGAGTTAAACATTATAGTGAAAGAAAGTTTGATGAAATTAACACACAAGGGCAGTAATATTTTCTTTTTGTTTTTAGATAGTCATTTTTAACAGTAACAACCTGTCTTCAAGCTAAGATCAAAGTGTAGTATGTTCTGTCCTTGGCCAGTGAAAGAGAGGTTCTTCTAGAGTGGGGTAATTTTTATTTTTGTACCAATCCAGAGTACCCCATTTTTGGGAACTTGATTTTCACCAACATTAAAAACCGATCTTGTGTCTAACTCTGCTCTCATAGGGGGGTTAGAAAATAGCGACTATAATTTTTTCCCCCGTAAAGAAACAAAAAGTAAAACTGTTAGCCACCAGAGCATTGCTAAATTATGACCGTTTTTTAAAAACTCTAATTACATTAAATAAAATTAAAAACTCATAAAACCAATGTAGTAAAACTTAGTTTTACATTTTCTTAAAATTTATTAATAAACAAAAAGTAACTTAAATCAATTATAACATCGGAAAAATTTTATTTGTTAAGAAAAGATTAAAAATCAATGATGCCACTATTTTTTTTATTAACATATGTTGTGCAATTAAATTAAAATATAATTTAGAAAAAATAGATGAATCCCCAAAATACATATAGCATATTGATAAATGCTTACCTTAATTATTAATCAACTGAAACAATATATATATACCGTTAAGATTTATTTTAAAATAAATTTGTAAAAAAATTAATAAAATTGAATAATCATTTGATTTCTGGTATAATTTAAAAAATTTGCTTGATTTCACTTTTACATAATAGCAATATTACAAGATTTTATTTCTTTTTGGATAGAAAAAAATGGCTTCAATATTTTAAGATAGATTAAAAGAAATAATTTTCATGAAATTTTCGTTTTACAGCCCTTTTTAATACATCTAAAATTACATTGAATTGTTTTATTATATGAATTTTTAATTTTATTTTTGGTTACAGAGGTTAAAAAAACCGGAAAATCTTGGTCATTGCTGAGTGTTACTGAAACCATTTTTTTTCTTGTCAATTTAGGGGTTGGGGAAGAGAGGTAAGTAGTGCCGGCTAGACTTGTTTATTCTTCCTAATTATTTAAAAATAATTTTTTTAATTACAAATTGAACTGCAGTGCAGTGGCAGATGCATGATCAGATAGATTTGGAATGTGAAATCTGACCAGACCTGGAATGTCAAGTCAGGGGATTTGCTGAAGGCACTGTACTTGCCCAACATGGAGGTTGTCCTGGGGATGATTCGATTGCACTGGTATGGTCATGTGGAGCATTCAACCTCTTGGATAAACCGTTGCGGAAGCATGAGTGTTCTAGATCACAGGGGTGTAGGCCGACCAGGGAGAACTTGGAGGCAGGTGATTGGACAGGACAGCACAGAGTGGAATTTAGAGACTGCTGGGCCATTGGGGTTGAAGAGTGGGCTTACATAATGTCAGAAAACGTCTGACCCTGAACAAGTGATGTTACACGAATAGAAGAAGACAAAAAAACGAAACTCTTAAGAAGTTTAATTTGATAGTGAAACTTACCTTTTCAGCATCGCTTTCAAATACTCTCAGCTGCAGACACTGTTCAAGACGGACTTTCTTGTTAAGCCACAACTGGTTTAGGTGCTGCTTATTCGACTGGAGATTGTCCAGAAGATGGGAGATTTGGGGTACAGCACTCTGAAAATCTGCATTTCCAGAGACCACAAAAAGTTTACGACCGGAACCTAATCAACAAATTACATTTATCAATAAACTTAAAAAGAAACTAAAAATAAATAAATAAAAATAATCTAACTTCTTTTTTATTATTATTTTTAAAATAAATAAAACGGTAATAAAAACTCAGGAAATTCAAGAAAAAAAACTAAATTTGAAATAAAAAAATAAATTAAAATAAAAGATTAAAAATTGTCTTAAATTGATTGAAAAATGTTTTATCCTTTAATTTTTTTCTTTTTTAGTTTAATCTAGAGAAAAAAAGGATTTTTGCTATAACTGAAGAGCATTAAAAAAATTCAGGTTTGCCATTGGTTTAGCACAAATGAAACATAATAATTGAGTTTTGATTTAAAATTTTACTTAAGCCATTAATTACTTTCTAATCAACAGTTTAAAATGACTCCCGAATTTTGCATGGTAACAAATTAAACAGGGTGTAAGACCTTCATGTATTAAAATATTTAAAACCATATATTTACTTCATAACTGTAAGCAATTGGAAAGAAATTTTTTAACCTTTAAACTGGATTAGAAAATAATTTCTGGCTTGAATTAAAGGTTTCATGACAAAAGTCAAGTATTATGGCTCATTTGTGCTTTTAAATCAAAGGATAAGATTAACATTCGAACGCATCTCTTATTTATTACAGCATCAACACGTCTTGTGATAAAAACAATGTTTAATGCAATTTTCTGTTTGTTGCTATTAAAAATGTTTGGACTAAATATTTTCTAAAAATTAAGGAAAATAAATAAAATAAAGCATGCGAAATTGACAAGGAAAAACATATTTCATGGTAAACAACAAAAAATATAAAGAAAACAATTACATATAAACAATTAAAATTAAATAAACAATTACATATAAACGATTACAATTACATATAAACAATTATATACAAAAAAAAAAAAAGAAAAGAAAATTTCAGAACAAAATAGCATCATTCTAATATTCACAAATTTATTGATGAAACCTTTTTTTAAAAAACATCTGCATCTTTAATTTAACAGAATTAAAATAATTAACGGCTTTTAAATTTTTATTAAGGGAAACAATATTACTATAACAAATCTATTGGAAACTAGCTGTACCTGCCCTACTATGTGCAGGTGTTTTGAGTTCAAACCTCACCAGGGGCATAAGTATTTTTATTCTGATTTTGGCCTAAAATTAACTTAAACATTTAAAATTACAATATACAGCAGATTGTTTAGTTTTACTCTTCTTTTTTACTGTTACCTATGTAATTTATGGAAATGATGGCCCCAGGTGACACCAGGTAGCTCTGCTAATATATAAAGTATTTTATTTAAAAACCATACATTACAGTGTCTGTTTGGTGTACCGGGGTTTCATCTGGAGTAAAAACTGTCTTGTATTGCCAGACCAAATCTACAGCATCGTTACGTAGTCAAAGCTCTTGTAGAACCTATGATTGAGCACTTTATTGTTTTTTGTTTTTTTTTTTCAACTAATTTATGATATAATATATATAGGCAGTATTTTTTCTTCAAGACATATTTTGTGAAATAGTACAGACTTGTGGCTGCATATTTTTTTGTTAATCTTTTCTAGATGGCTGATTAATGTTAAACAAGTCTTCCCTCTCGACCAGAATTTTGGATAAGACAAACCTTGTATATGAATTTAGATGTCCCTTGGGAGACTGCGTCTCCGACTATCCAGAAAAAAAACATACGTAGGATTGACTACTATAAGCCTGTCGAAACGTCTCACCATGCACCTATCTGAGAATAGCGCAATAGATCAGCATCTAAAAAGTAGACATTACTGACCCGTTGTTAACTTAGAAAAATTCTCGTAAACAATATAACCCTATTAGAATATAAAAATAAACTAAGACTACAGATATTAGATACCCTATATATAAAAACTAAAAAGCCAGCAATTAATGAAATTAATTTTGATAACAGGGAAAACATCTTAAAATGCTTTCAATACTGATACTCTATTAATACTAAAACTAATCTTAACAATGTCCGCCAAAAACATCACTAAAACATTTAAGATCTTATGTTCTTTACTCAACATCAATCCCCCTGAAGATGGTTCCGGAAGGAACCAAAAGTACTAGAGTGCCTAACCAGAATGAAAAAACAAACAAGAATAAGCATATTAAAATATGCATATGAAGAAACCTCTAATATTTTGAAGGACAATGTACAAAAGAACAAATGTTTTTTTTTTTTCCTCTCTCCATCAAGACTTAGATGTTGCAGGATGACGTCATAATAGACATGGTGTTGACTTGGATGTCTAGGGAGATGTGCTGGGTATCCAAGCAGTCTCTCTGAGATTGTTCCTGCAATTCTTTTTTGTTTTCAAGATTGACTTAGGATTATCTACAATATTTTGTTTATTCAATTTCTTTATCTCCATATTATAATTAAAATAACATTTTTAAAAACTAAATATAATTGCAATTTTTTTGTTTGAAAATATAATATTGTTAAAAATTTTATATTGCTATGATATATTATATCATAGCAATATAACATTTTTAACAATTTTCACCATTAGAATTTTCATAAAACATGTGGTAAAAACAAACCAATAAAAACAATGAATTATACCGATTATTTTTCATTATATAAAAATTCCTATACAAAAAATAGCTACAGCACCATTTTTATGGAAACAAACATTTTATAAGAAGAAATATGCAAGTGTTCAATTATTTGTGGCTTAATTTAAACTGGGATTTTGGAAAACTAATGTTTAAGAAGGAGGGAAATACAAAAGGGACAGGTATGAAAAAAGTAAATAGAATTAAAAATATTTACCTGACAAGGTATCATCTTCCCCAGTGATTCTTTTTAAAATATGATGTCCTTCCATTGTCAACTGTTCAACTGGTGCTTTAGTCACTCTCTTCTTCAGCTGGTTATGGTGCTCCAACTGGATTTGGGCACCATTCAAATCATCAGGCAACTCGGGACATATAAGGATTTCCGCCAACTCATCGAGTTTATCTAGAAGGTCTAAGGCTTTCCAGATAAATTCTTCCAGCATCTGTGAGGAATAAATATTACAAATGTTTCGATTAGAAAATAATTATGTTCCGGAATTTTAGAGACTCTGGGGTGAGCAACACCAGGCAATATCTCATGCCTGCTCCCCCATGCGGAGGTAGATTGTTCTTATTCCGGGTAGAAGTGTTAATTTATGTTATTCTTAGTTATTATCATCTGATTGAACTTAAAACCTCCAGAAGATTATCACTTAGAACTGATTATGAACCAACGCTATTACCTGTGATGCTTTACGGCCATGTGGATTAAAATTACACTTTTCGGTTTCAAAAATAGCATACAACTGTAAACTATGGTACTGGTAAGAATCTACAGTATCCAAGAAAGGTGAGGGAAAGAGAATACCAGTATATTTCAGCAAAATAAAAAATATTAAGTAAGTAAGGCTCAGTGTTGAGGAAACGAAGCGCAGAACTCATATCCCCGTTTCATGTGTTTTTAATAATAATATTTGATAATATAAACATAAGTTGCTCACAGTACATGAAAGGTATGATTTCTTTTTTAAGTATAGTCCAAGATGGCTAAAATAAGTGCTCATTACTTGTTCATTAAACTTAGTTAACAAAGTCGGATACCATCCTGAAATATATACTTATCCAGTAGTTAGATTGCAATAAAATTTTGAATATGTAATTAAGTCCATCTAAAACTAAAAAAAAAAAAATAAATAAATAATACTGAGAAACCTTAGATAAAGAAGAATACCCTTCCCCTCCCACCCCAAAATATTTTTTGCTGAAGTTGAACATCATTAGGAAGGTTACAACAAAACGGTTAAAAAGCAAATTTGAAGAATAATTAACACATGTTCTTACCAGTCGGAGCTGAATCCACTGTTCATGGTCATAGTCTAAAGTACCATCAAATTCTCTGGTCAGCTGAGATGATTCAATGAATTTTCCAAGGTTATCAACAGAGAGCATATTAGTCTGAAATACATGAAAGAATTGTTAATTAATAAGTTCGTTTTCAAGTATAATTTAATATAAGATATTTATATTTAAAAACAAAAGTAAAAAACACTGGTTTACAACAACAAAAAAAAAATGGCTTTACTCTGAAACAAACATGTAAAGAAGTGTTTCTTATTGTTTTTTTGTTGTTTTTTTACATTAATTTTAATGTGGTGAATTCAAATTCCCAAGCTGTTCTTTATCACATCTATTTCCTTTTGTGTACAGGATCATCATATTCGATTTAACATCTGTTTTGCAGGCTGGCAGGCATTGGACGGCTTTTAGAAATTGACTTCCGAACTAATCTATGCTTGACCAGGTATTTATTTGTTCCTCTTTATCTCAAGTCCACCCTTATCACTTACTCCAATGTTTTCCTGGATCTTCCCTTGTGAATTGAACCTGCTACCTCAACTGTTCTACATCTACTAACCTAAGAACTCTCAACCATTCTTTCAACATGGCCATACTATCGAGAGCTGATGTTTTGCACACAACTTCCTTTACTGTCCAGATTTAATCTCGCTCTGAGGTCATCAGATCTAAGCTTTTCTTTAAAACTCACATTACACATTCATTGTATCATTTTCATATTTCTCTTCATGCAACACATGTCCTCAATCTCACTTCCATACATCACACTGCATACATATGCCTGATAGACTCTTTCCCTGGTTGACAGTGGTAACGCTCTGCTGGTTAGTAATGGTAGAAGTTTAAATAGTAGGGTGTGGATATTTTTTTCGCAATTTTCAGTTGCTATTTTCATGCATTTTTTTGTTTTAATTCCATTGTTAGTGAATTCAGTAACTATATTTTCATTCTTTTTTTTTTTTTGTCAGAATAATTTATCATAGACAATTTTGAACTTCCATATTTGTAGAAGTGACACAGCATTCTCCTTGAAATCTGCGCCGAAAACACAAATAAGATTTCAGACTTCCTCAGCATCAGTAGGAGGACGGTCAGAAGGAATTGAAAGATTCAGGATTCGACTACAAGCCATCATCAGAGATAAACACACATAATAGATGGATGATCTGACACTGTCCGGATGCTTGAGTTCATCACTGAAGTTCAGATCATCAACACTGAACCGAACAAGTCAATGCTTGTCATTGCAAGAGAGAAAGGCATAGATGAAATGCTTATTAGGCTGATGGTTCATGGGGATATTTGCTATGTTTCATATGAGACAATTTCTGTTAAAGGCGATGTAAGAAATGCAAAGAAGCTGATCAACAAGTTGAAACACCCACTGGAGCCAGACATGCGGTGGTTCTTCCGCAAGAAAAACTTCTACCAAGACCAGAAGATTAACTTTGACCTAACAAAAAACAAACTAAAAATTGCAAGTGATCAGGGAAAGTAATTTACACTGTTTTATTATTAAATAATTTTAATCATTCACGGTTAATATAGACGGAACTATTGCATATATATCTAGGAAAATAAAATTACAAATAAATAATACCAAACATTAATTTATTATAAACTGTTTCAAAAATAGTTATGTAAATTAGGCATACAAAAAGCTGTGTATATATATACAATATGTCAAAGGATTATGTTGTATTATTGATTTAAGTAACTATGAGCCGTTTTGATGGTAATATAGGTGTGATAAATGAAAAAAAATGCGTCCATTCATTTAGAAGGAAAATAAAGATTTACCTCAAACTTTAGCATAATTAAGTATTATTTTGATTTTTAGGACTACTATTCTGATCATGGTTGCCATGGCAAATAAAACCCAATCTGAGAGTCCAACATTTAAACTCCTCGGTCTAACATTCACAGGTAACAAGAATTGGAACAAATGCATATAAGACATTGCCAAGGCTGCTGCAAAGAAAGTACCCTAACATGCTAGAAAACTTCTCACACCTGACAGTATCCTATATATCTACAAAGCCACCATCTGCCCATGCATGGAGTATTGTTATAACATCTGGGTTGGCACATCATCCATCAGTCTCTCCCTCTTAGACAAGGTTCAAAAAAGAGTATCTAATAGGTCCCTCACTATCCACCAAACTCCAGCCCCTGTCCCATAGCTGCAATGTTGCATCCCTGTGATTGTTTTACAAGTACTTCAATGGAATGTGCTCCGATGAACTTGCTGCTCTGGTGCCCCCTCGACGTAAATTCACTCGACTAACCCGACAATCAGCTAGATCCCATACATTCACTGTAGAGGTCCCCAGATGCCACAGAACCTTCTACTCCAATAGCTTTTTTCCTCGTGCTGCAGACTTTGGAACTTTCTCCCTGCTCCCTGTTTCCCCCGACTGTACAGACATGCAGAAATTTAAAACTAATGTGAACAAGCATCTCGCTGCACAGCTCCGAATTCAGGATGACCCCCTAAATTTTCACCTTAATTCTCAGTAGCCCTTACGTCTACAGTGACACCTTGCCTTGTTTGGGGTGAACTAAGTTAAAAAAATTGAAATAAAAAAAATATTCACAAAGTTTTGAATGATATATTTTCTGACCTTCTTCAGATGCATCTTTTAGAACTTGTGATGTTTGGAATCTTTAAGTCAAACTCAGGAACCTGGCCGATGGAATTTCGAACTGAACCCTTTATTTAATCCATTCTCATTCTGTCAGCCATGATGGGTTAAAAGCGTTAAATTATGATATTCTTAGTTATTATCGAGTTATCAGAAAGTTGAATATTCAACCTGCAAAAGACTGTAACTTAGAACTGATTGTTAATCGATGCTAGTAACCGTTAGGCCATATGTACATATAGAGATTTCTCGCATGAATTTTAGGATCCTTAAACCTGATCTTGTCTAGATGCATAGTATTACTATGGAATTACTATCATTATAAAAGATGCACCTGAAGAAGGTCAGAGGTTAAATCAGCTAAAACATTGTGAATGTAAAAACCAAGATGAGAATAGTAGTCCGAATAAATCCAAATTACTAATCCTCATCTCAAAAATTCAAAAACATAAAATCTAAGTTACTTTTTAATAATCATGAATTAAATTAACTCTTAATTTTATTTAATAAACTAAATGAATACGGTGACCATAAAAATATGTTATTAGCTTTATGGATATATGGGTGGCTTCTGATTGGACAGTCCTTAGATCAACTACCCAGGTTAGCTCTAAATGTAAGCACAACTTTGACTTCCAGTCTGATAGAACAACGGTCAATTCTTTACAAAAAAAAAAAACTTGTCTAGAAGTAAAAATACACCCGTCTGAAATCAGCCTAGTTGATGATAACTATCTCGAACAAAATACTCGAACCCGTAGCATGCGTCTGTCTCTCCTCAGTAAGTATTTTAAGTAATCAAATTTTCAAGCCTCTCATAGTATTTTGTTCATCATCCAACTGACAATCTCATTAACCCTCATCCTCGGGTGGCTTTTGGCCTTAATAAGTGGTGACTTATTAGTATTAAAAAAAAAAACCATAAAAAAACTGTTTTGTTTTTTAATTTCACAACCGGTCACTATATTAACTACATCCACTTGCCACCTCAACATAAATTCATTAGACCAACTCGACAATCAGCTAAATCCCATCCATTCACTGTGGAGGTCCCCAGATGCCGGAGAGCCTTCTACTCCAATAGCTTCTTTCCTTGTGCTGCTGGCCTCTGGAACTCCCTCCCTGCTCCCTGGTTCTCCAACAGTACCGACATGCAGAGATTTAAAACTAATGTAAACAGACATCTCGCTACACTGCTCCCAATTTGGGGTGACACCCAAAACCTACACCCTAATTCTCAGTGACCCCTTACATTTACAGTGTCTTGCCTTGTTTGGGGTGAAATATGTTCAAAAAAAAAAAAAAAAAAAAAAAAAGGCCACAGAGAGGTGGCATCTGCACTTGCAACTCTACTCAAATCAAATTCTGTCTGAGTAACAAACAAAAAATTTATTAAATATATAATTTTATTTAAATATATCATTAAAAAATGAACTGCTTTAACAAATCCTAAGAATAAGTCTGATTGTTTTGTTTTACGGCATATCAACCTTTTTAAGTGTTATTTAAGGCTGAATCAAGTAATTTTGGTAATATCTTGAAATATTTATTCATGGTGTAAACTTCAGTTCAGGTTGGTTGTTTTGTTTTAATAAATAGTCTGAAAAAATTTTTTTTGAATAGATTCTATATAATCCACAGAAGAGATGTTGCTGGACTTTATCTACTCTATCGTTATTTCAATGGAAGGTGCTTGACTAGGCTCTAATCTCTGGTTCCATCTTGTAAGATATTCACAGCAAAATCTCCTCTTCTACCACAACTGAAAAGAACTTTCTCCTTTTCCTACCTAGCATCAGGCAGAATTTCCATGAACAGAGTTTCTTTCAAAGAACTCCACGTTTGTGGAACATATACCACAGGACTGCTTCCCTGCATATTACAACATTGTCATATTCAAATCCAATATCAACAAATATGTGTCATAAATCGTTTCCATAAGTACTCAAACCTCCATTCATCATTTTCAATCCTCTCATAATATTCTTCATTCAACTGACAATCCGCCCATCTCGTTAACTCTTATCCTCGAGTGGCTTTCGACCTTGATAAGTAGTGACTCATTAGTATAAAAAAATGGGACTTCAAAGTTACTACTACTACTACTATTGGCTAGAATGAACCTGAGAGCAATGGTAATGAAGCACTGACCCTTCCCCCAAAGCTCCCAAATTGGGGGATCACAACCAGATATAGTTTAAAGTCATACCCAGAACATAAAAAGAATACATTTTATAGTCATTTCTAAATAGAAATATTAAAACAAGCAAGATAATCACAGAAATATTATAAAAAAATTTTTTAAATACTTACTTCAAAATTATATTTCGCACTACCTAAACTAGTTCTTTGTTTTTCCCAAAACTTCTCGGGTTTAATAATAAATGCCATGTGGATATTACCAGGAAAACACTCCTTAAAGAAAAAGAAAATAAATTATTTCTTACATAGTTCCAACATTCGTTTAAAAAAAAAAAAACCAATAAAAAAAAAAAAAACCCAATGAAATGTTATAAAAATAGGATCTAACAACAGACAAAACTGAACAATGCGGTCACAGTTCAAAAACTAGTGAACGCAAGACAAAACAAAATTATCAGGTAGATACTGTTAGTTTGGTGGTATTCGTAAGTTAAAGGAGAAAAGATTTCAGTAACAAATAGAGCTATTTAGTTGCAAAGTAACATTTTCTTAAAACTAAGGAAAATTCAAGGAAAATACTCAGGCAAGACATCCATGTTTAACCATTTCAATATCTGTTACTATTGGCATAATTTTAACTCCAATTACAAAAAGAGGATTTTAACTTTGCATATCAAAGAACTCACATTAAAGAAGGAATATTTAGGATAGAATGAGGTGTTTCTAATAACAAAAATATGCAAATACTTATTTGTAATATTTTTTTTATTAATATATTTTTTTCATTATTAATATTCTTTTCTGGAAGAATACAATTATAAAACTGTTCGAAATATGACAGTAAATCTCTATATTAATAAAATTATAAGACAACTTTGCATGTGTCTATTTACGAGTAGACATTGATTTGATTTTTTTTATTTATTGAAATCAAAAATGAAAAAAAATTAAATCTCATTTAAAATAATAATTTAATTAAAAAATTAAATAGATCAGAATGCATTTTGCTTTCTTCATAAATAAGTTAGCCATTTTAATATTTTTTTGATAGTTGACAAAAAAAAGAATGAATTACTTTGTGACCATTCAAAATTTGACAGGAATTTGGAAAGATTTAAACTGTTCAATTTTAAAATTCTCTAGCTAATCCTCATGTATTAAAAGATTGAATGTTTTCGAAGCTGTTTGAATCAAAGAATGTTATAAATATAGATTAAAACAACACCATAACAAAATTAGTTACAGTTTTATAACAATTTGATTCAATTAATAATATAATAACCAAATGATACCATAATAATTGAATTTAACTTTCAAAATCATATTTTTAAGAAAACAAAAAAATAATTTGGTAAAAAGAGAAATGCATGGTTTAAAAAAGTGAAAAAAATGTGAAACAAAAATGAACATAAAGATTCCCGGGCAATGCTAGGAAGGAACAGTTAGTTGTTAATAAAATTATTGATAAAAATATAAAAATGTCTCATACTATGTCAAACCGGTTTATGGTCGCCATTAAAATGTTTGGTGATTATTCATAATCGCCGCCATGAAAAAACGTCTTATTAATTTCTAAATATACATATTTTTAAAATGGGTACTCCCGATAGCCATAAACTATTAGAATTTCAATGCATTTCGATAAAAGACAAATAGTTTTGATGTTATTTTACTTAAAAAATAGTACTTACTACAGAATAACATCACCTGCATCACCATGTCGTTTGTGCCTATATCAAAATATAACAGCACAAAATGCTCATCATGTTTGATTTTTAGGTGCATGTATTACATTTTCACTTAGTGAGGCATGTATAATTTATACACCTGTTGTCAGGAGCCCAGGTTCTTGCTGGTCTGTGAATACAATCACTCGGGCGCCAATGTTTAGTTTTTAAGAAGGTTTATTAATCAGAAAAGAATAGTCACAGAGGAACGAGAGAGATAGGTTACCTGCGTGTGCGCAGGCAAAAGAGAGAAAGATAGATAACTTGTCTCATTACATCGAGCTATATTGTAGTCTCCCCCCACCCCACCCGGGACAGCGCCTTTACATGTCTGCTTTGCTTGAAGTGTCACCAAAAAGAGACAGAATTACCCCCCCCCCCCCGATGTTACGTGATTTCGCTGAATTCCATTTTTCTTCAGATCACCCCTGACTTCTAAGTGTCCCTCAAATGTTTTATCATCATCATCTTCCGTTTAACGTCCGTTTTACATGCTGGCATGCATTGGATGGCGTTAAGTAATTGATTTCCAAACTAAACTATCTTTGGGCAGGTATTTATTTATCCCTGAGGTCAATTTTCATCACTTCCTCCCATGTTTTTCTTGGACTTCCCCTGTGAACTAAACCTACTACTTCCACTGTTCTACATCTCTCATCCATTCTTTCAACATGGTCATATCATCAAAGTCTCCTGTTCTGCACACATCTCCTGATAATGTCCAGATTTAATCTTCCTCTAAGGTCATCAGAACTAAGCCTGTCTTTAAGACTCACATTACACATCCATCATATCATTTATCTCCATGCAACACATGTCCTCAACCAGGTTTCACTTCCATAGATCATCACACGGCACCTGTTCCATTTAAATAACGGCTTTTATTATGTAACACATGTGGCATCGAAAAGAAGGTCCACAAAGTATTCAAAACAAATAGTGAGCGATACTCGGTAATAATCGGAGTCGGATCTTTAAAAATCCTACTCCGACTCCGAGCATTCTTATGAGCCTGACTGACTCAACAATCCTGATTGGAGTACCCACTTCAAAAATGAGTATATTTAGAAAATAATAAAATGCTTTTTTCATGGGGGTTGATTGTAAAAAAAAATCACTAAGTTTCTATATGACATTTCTGAAAGGTAACCGAATACGACAAGGTATAGCAACCAAAAATGAACAGAGATAAAGATGAAAATATTTGTTTTAACAAATGTAATGTATGACTAATTATCGAATCATCTAGTGTAATTCGTGATTGTCAAAAGATGACATTCCATGTTGAGATTTACATGTTATACTTAAAGCATAGAATATAATCATGCCATGTATCAATTCTTACCTGTAAAGCTTTCAATATTGGTTTCACTGTTTGCCATGTGGAGCCCCTCATATCAAGAATAATAGTGAACCCTCTGTCCCGCACATCATCACTAAAAAGGAAACAGAAAAATGAATAAATACTTTTTTTAAATACTGATAAAAAAGAATTTATATCAAACTAACTGGCTTTTCTGGCTAACTATCACTTCATAGTTTGCTACTTGAAATACTTGAAACATTAATTTAAAATAATAAACATTTTATTCATAACTTTGTTGTAAACACGAAACAAAATCTTTCTCATTTATTCATATTGATAGATAAACATTTACATTTTGGTTTTCGATACAAATTTATTAATCTTTTAAACGTGACTGTAAAGAAGGGAAAAGAAAGAAATCAATTAGCTTTTCACTTGCAATTTAGAAATAGATCACAACTTGTTGAAAATCAAGTCTGTCCTTCTAGAGAAAGAAGCATTTAGACAGAAATGTCCAAGAAATAAAACAATATTGTGAAACAGAACTATTTGTTGTATTAAAATCAAAACAATCATTGAATTAAAAAAAGATAAATAGTTAATTAATAAATTGTCCTTTTTCAAAACCAATATGCAAATTAGTTAACCTTACGACTGATATCACATATACATAAGTATATAAAAAAAAGAAAAAAAGATGGTGTTTCTGTTGTGTAAAGTTGAATTAACTTGAAATAGAGCGTTTTGACTTTACTGTTAGTGTGAGAAATAGGCCCAACTTTAGTTCTGGGATTGAGTTATGTTTGAAAAAAAAAACCACTTTAATTGTTCTAATTAGCTGTATAATGTAATTAACTGAAAAATTCACCCACCTCTCACTTAGCTACCTATGTATTTCTCTTGCCCTCCCTCACTGTTGATTCAACCACTCTCTAATAATTTTAATATCTTTTTGCACATTTAGAGTAAGAGTGGCTCTTTTCAGCTAATTACCATAAACACATATGTAAATTAGATAGCAAAATAACAAATCTCTTTATTTCTATATTATCTATAAGAACAATACAGAGGTAAAGAGAGCTATTATCTTAAGTTATGCAAGAATTTATTAACAGATAGATATGTGTTTATGAATGTTTTAATCAAATCAAAGTGGAACAAATAGTGGTATTGGTTGTGACCCAACAGGTCATGGGTAGTCTAGTAATTTTATAAAATAAAACCAAACATACAACACTAAATAATGTCCTATTTAATCATAAAAATAGATCTTGTGGGTGCTCAGAAGTTGGCCATCAGTGGTGAACTAGTTTCACTGCAGGTTTTGGGTTTTAAATCATCAGAGCTGAAGAAAAAAAAAACCCTCAAATGTAATGTCATGCTTTGCACCACAAACATTGCAAACTAAAATGATCTGACAGACAAACAAACTACATGTGATATGGGCGCTCAAAATCAGCTAATGAAAATTGTTCCAGCATTCCCATTTCTTGTATTTATAGGCTCCGTCAGAGAAGTAAAGGAGAGAAAGAAAGTAAAAAGAACAAATCCTTTTCACAAGTGAATCTATAAAAATTTATCTTTAATGTTTTACCCCGGTGTCCATGGGGAGAGAAGGAGTACATCTGAATAAGGAGAGAAAACTCCTCCCTCTTCCTTTATTCATGACTAAAAAAATTAAATTAAATATAAAAAAAAAAAATCAAAAAAAAATCAAAAAAAAATCGATGAAATCAATTAATAATAATTTTTTTGTTTTTAAGAACACAGACCAAAATTTGCTAAACTGACTAAGTGAAGAGATTTAAGTATTTACCTTTTCTTAACAAAGCTATTATAACAAAGCAGAGAGAGAAAGAGACCCCTGTGAAAAAATGTTTTTATTTAGTACAATAGATTACTATTGTAGGAATATTTAGATGAGAGCATGTAAAAATAATGTTAGAAACGGTATTTTCCATAAGATTAAAGTAGTGTGAAATTTCATTAGAAGTTAACAGACTAGAGTTCAAACAATGTGTCAGGATATTGTGTCAGACAGGAAGAGACACGTAGCAGATACGCTTCCTTTTTTCTGAAACACAGGAGAGAGCGATCTGTATACTGTATATTTGAAAAAGAAAAGAACCAAGAAAGCATTGTTTAACCCTAAGTGATTTTGTGGTGTTATCATTTACAACCACTTCACATCATGACAGAACCACGAAGAAGAATAGGGGAGCGGACGAACTGCTGCTATGTGTCATCAAACCAACAAGATGCAAGCTGTCTACGTGATGAGTCGTCATCCTGATAATCTGCTGGGATCGAAGAATTGGTTCCCTGTAATGTTAATACATCACTCAAATAAAACAAATCCGTATGATTTTTATAAAGTACTAACCTTCAAATGATATGTGTCAAAACTTGAGCCCAATTAGTTTACAAATTACAGTTATTTAAGCTACTGTGATAAATTTTCAAAACAATGGAAAAATCTGAATTTTGTGTGTTGATAAAGCATTGCTTTCTAATGGGAAAAATGCTATTCAAGCAAAGCAATGGCTTGATAAGTGTTATTCAGACTTTGCTCTGTTGAAAACAACGGGTAAGGGGTGGTATGCTGACTTTAAATGCGGTAGTACAGACACAAATGATGCTGAACGCTCAGGTCGCTCATATTTGGCAGTGGTCCCAGAAAACATTTTTAAAAAGTTCACAAACTCGTTTTGGCTAATCGTAAATTAAAGTTGCGTAAGACAGCAAAGGAGTTGAAGATATTAGAAGGCAGTGGATTCACCATTTTGCATGAACATTTGTCAATGAGAAAGCTGTGTTCAAGTGGGTGCCATATTTGCTCATAGTTGATCAAAAACAATAACACATCGATGATTCAGAGCGTTGTTTGCAACTATTTCAACACAACAAAAAGGAGTTTTTGCATCAATATGTAACAATGGATGAAACATGGATCCACCATTTCACCCCAGAGTCAAATCAGAGTCAGCTGAGTGGATAGCAGCAGGTGAAAGCCGTTCAAAGCAACCTAAGACGAAAACATGATCAGGCTAGATTTTGGCCATCGTATTTTGGGATGTGTACTGTATTTTATTCATCGACTACCTTGAGAAATGAAAGACCCATCAATAACGAATAATAAATAGCATTATTGGTGCGTTTGAAGGAAGAAATTTCCAAAAAAAAGGCCAGAAATTAAGAAAAAATGCTCTTTCACCAAGACATTGCACCGTGCCATAAGTCGACCGCAACGATGACAAAACTATATGAATTACATTTTGAATTGCTTCCGCACCCACCCTATTCTCCAGATCTGATCCCTCTCCCTCCTAGCTACTACTGGCTGTTTGCAAGACCTCAAAAGAATGCTTATGGGAAAGAGTTTTGGATTCAATGAAGAAGTGATATCAGAAACTGAGGTGTATATATCTCTATGACCCTGGCAACATATGTTCTTTCTTATTGTAATTGAAAGCATGATGTATTCCTTATTTAGTCCTCATGTCTGTTCTCCCCTTGTACAAAACATGTTTTGTATCCCCTTTTTACATTTGTCTTCAAATAACTCTTTATCTGTGAATAAATGTATGTGTTTTTCAATCCAACAGTTTCTTCACTCTTCTTCTTTTGCGACACTCTTACATTATCCACGATAACACAACATGCAAAATGATGACCTTGTGTGCGGAGATATATTCCAAGATATTTCCAAACATGCTTTGCTAAACTCGTAAAAGCTAGAATATAATTATTTGTAGCTTTTCAAGGATGTTATGACTGCTAAAAACCTACTACAGCACTGAGTTAACTCCTTGATGTTTTGTAGACATGTCCAGAAGAAATACCATAGTGTGTCAAGATAGACATCAACCTGAAAAACCTCAGAAAGACAACTGCTTTTGTATAGACGACTTGTATCTCCTTGTAGTAATCACAGGAAAAAAAATACATTTAAAACTCACTCTGACACGGTCTGTCAATTAATAAAATCGAAATTTTAGCTATTCACATGAATTGATTGGATTCTAATTGTCGGTTATCTTTTTTTTTCTACATTTCATCATTTTGTCGGATTTTATCCAAATCGTTTTCCTTTGCAAGACGGAAAGCATTTAGAATAGTTTAACGTGTGGTAGAGTCATTAAATTTGCCTTAGATGAAAATTAGAAGCGAAAAGTGTCAGTTTATTTTTATTTCTAGATCTTTCATTTAAATTCTTGTATAATGATATGTCTGGGGGCACATTTCTGGTTTGGGTCAACTTCTTTTTTTCTTTCTTGTGGATGCATTATGAAAGCACTTCTATTTCAGTATAAATATACAAATAACATTTTCAAATAAGATTAAGTGAATTTTTATCTTAAAAAACAAACTTTATAAACGTAGAAGAAATATAATTATTTGACCTTATTGCTTTATGTGTTTAAAATTGCCACTGATTGATAACATTTAAAACAGCTATAAAAATATATTTTTTTTTTTACTTTTAAATAATGAGAAGTGTTTGTTGGGTGGATATTTTGTGAGAACAAGAGAAGGAGAGAGGGCAGAGAGAGAAAGAGGGGGAGAGGGGAAGCGATAGAAAGGGGGACAGAGAGAGGGAGGGGGAAAGAGAGAGGGAGGGGGAAAGAGAAAGAGAGAGTGGAAAGAGAAAGGGAGACAGAGGAGAAGGGAGACAGAGGAGAAGGGAGACAGAGGAGAAGCAGAGAAGAAGACAAGAAATTATTAAGATAAATATTTTTTTTAAGTCTATTTTATATTCCTTATAAGTTAAAAATTGTAGAATAATTTTATGAATTTAATTTATGTGATTACTGAAGTATAATATTAAACATGAAATTTGCATAAATTTAAACCAAATGTCTTCACAATAGCATGCGACATATAGTACTATGCTACATGATCTACATTCATATCGTTTATATATTAAACGTGATGTATAATTCAAGCTATGAAGATTCACTTTCGTTGGATAAACCACAATTTTATAAATCAAGATTAACTCAAACAATTATGATAATCTGAATATCAAAATGAAGCTTAGAATGAATCCAGAAAGGCTATTCAAGAAGTCATGAGTTCTATGATTGATAGTGTCAGCTTGTTTTCACTTTTTAAAATCTAATTATTTCAAAGTGTAATGTGATAAGCCATGAATTTTTAGTTGGTATTCTGATTTTTTGAGTCATAACAACATTTTTTAAAAAATCATTTTTTAAATCATTAACATTTTTTCTTATCTTTTAATTGTATAAATAAAGTATATAAAGGTATACCCTATTAAAATAATTTATAAAAGAAACATCCTGGAAAAGGTAAGTCTCTGGGGCAGAATTGGTCAACAGGTTTGTTGCATATTTATGGAGGGAGGAAGGGTCTTGTGTGGATGTAACATCATGAACAAGAAGTAGCAGTCAACCGCTTTTCCTACCTATCTTCAACGAGAGCAGACGTGGGTGGGGATACGTTAATGATAGTGATTTGGCATCACGGTCCATGACATGTTTCTCTGACCATGGATAAATTTTTTTTTTAAATGGAACCGTTAAAGCATTGTTGTTGCTGTTAAAATCTTTTTTGCAGAAGAAGCAGCATGGTGACAAATAAAGATGGTGTCGGACCACATGGCAAAGAGACGATGCAACAGGTTCAGATATCAAATAAAAGTTTTGTGGTTTAATTCCACTCAGAAGTATTTTTGTTTTAACGTTATTAAAATAATTAATAAAAGAAAAGAAATTTGGGTCGGGTCATGAAAACACCTGTGGCACAATTGGTTAGCATGCTGTTAACCGCTAGAGAAACATTCCTGTCCAGATCAAGAAAAACTAAAAAATAGTAATGTTGTAGTGAGTACTATTGTATTTAACGTGCTTTTGACGACAGTACACAAAATCTTTATGTCATCCCGATACCATTTAGAGAGTGTGGACAATATTTGTTCATAATTTTCAACTGCACTTTTATTTCTATTCGTTGTCTTGCCGCATGAAAACAGTGACTATACTTCCATTCTTTTTTTTGCAAAATAATATAATCGATTATGGATAATTTTGGAACCTCCACATTAGTGGAAGAGACAGAGTTCTCCTTGGAATCTGTACCAGAATGGATAAATAAGATTTCATTTTCAGACTTCCTCAGCGTCAGCAGGAGGATGGTAAAAACGGTCAAAAGGAATTGAAAGATTCAGGATTCGACTTTGAGATAACATCAGAGAGAAAATGCCTGACCAATAATCTGATAGTGTCAGAATAGTGCTGTCGACAGTGAAGGTTACATTATGCCACCCCACTTCTCCACTGAGCGCCCCAAGCTGAACACTGATGGCTACATCCGCGTTTTGAGCAAAGTATTGAAACCCTGAATCAACCAGGTAGTTGCAGGTAGGCCGTACATGTGGCAGCAAAACTCTTCACCCTGCTATACCAGCTGGAAGATCCAGGCCTGGCTCTCAGAGAACTGTCAACCACACTTCACCTGACATCTTGTTCCCCAGCTCACCTGAATAAGATCTCCTTGATTTCTTTATGATTCAGATGCAACAGATACAGCTGTAATAGGAAGGACAAGCTAAATGTTAAGATCACCAGAGGCTATGGAGCCTTAAGTTAGGAGACAGCGACGAAAGACCATAGCTGGTTCTGAGGCTGTTATCAAAGTCAAAGGCAAGTTCATCAAGTGAAATCAACAGAACAAGTCATGAAGACGAACTGACTCAAGTTTGATGAACAAATCTAAATTAAAAAAAATTAAATTAGTTACTTTTTTCTAGATTCTTGAGGACAAATATCGTCCACATCCTGTATGCACCATCATGTCTTTTTTGCTTCAGCTTCTCGTAAAGAATGAGCCAAAACAAATATTTGGTAACTGTGAACATGCACAAGGCGGCATGTTTAGTGGGTTGCATAATTGTAATGCATGCAAATAACAGGCTTGTTGTAGAAGTATTTAACTGAAAGAAAAGGGACCACCCAAGAAATGGGAAATACATCTGGTTTTGAGTTTGACCACCCAGAATTTTATTTCTTCACTTGGAAAAAGAAGGTTTCAAGCTGAGAGAGGAGTACTCGAAAAAGTAATGTCCATCCAGATACGAGACTCCCTTGGCAGTAAGTTTTTTAATGTCCATAGATTAAACTGGCCCATTACTTTCAAGTTGATGGCTGGTTGGTCTATGACAAAGGACCCCAATATCTATATATATTCCAGCAGAGGGGTAGAGGAGGTCGGTTAGGTTTGTGTGTTTCTCAGAGCAAAATGGGCTTCTGAGCTCTAAGCTGAAGGACTATGTTCGGTTGGACTTGTGTTTTGATTCGGTCTGGCTAAGAGTTTTGGTTTGCAAGCCTGTTGAAAACTATCATTGTAACATCCCTCAAAATAAAACTTTGTTACTTGTTTTAAACTGGAATTGTAATTTTGTTTGGAGGGAGAATGCTTCTGTTGTAGCACTGACTGAAACCACGCAGTTGACACTGCGACCGGTGTAGAAATCGAGCACAAACTTCAGATCACTACAACAAGCGGTCGATCACAGCCGGTGCAGTGAATACACACAGATGCACGTTCACATAAAGATGGGAAAGACATATGCATAGTTGTCAAATATTTTACCCATGGTGGTACATACCATTGACAACCATGTAGCAATCAATTAAGTTTTGATCTCAAAATTCGAAACTGAACTAAGACTCTTAAGATTACTAAAACCGACTTCAGTGTTAATCTCTTAAGCTGAGGAGATGGAGTGCAATTAAGAGATTATGTGGATAAATGAAAGATTGTCGAATATATTTCCGTGCATCAATTGACATTGGCTCAAATACATATAACACAACAAAGTTAATGTTTCAAGTTTATATAGTAGCAATCTGAAAGTTTATAATTGCTATGAAAAGAAATGTTAAATGTAAAAACAAGAAAACTGATGATTGTTGTTAACATTATTTACATGTTTCAGACTGTTTTTCTTCATCTAGCTCGTTGGCATTTCCACAAAGTTTTGGCTGTTATAGTCTCTGGTCTTCTTCAGGTGCCTTTTATCAAATTCAGTAATCTGAGAATTTTGGAATTAACTCTTTATTTAATCCAAAAGAGTAGATGTGTCTCATTTCGTGTTCCATCGATTTTAGATATCTCACAGTCGATTTTTCTTAAGTTCGCTCACCTGGGATTGAACTCACAACCTCTTGGTAGAATTCACTTTAGAATGTCTGTTAACCAACATTCATAAAGCCAGTGGCTTAAGTGTTGAGAAAATGACACAGTAACCAACAAGATGAGGAAAACAGTCTAAAACAAGTGAATAACAATATTTAATCGGAACTAAAAAATAGTTTTAAACAATATTAGAAAGATTCCAGAGTTTGACAAGATACCCCTGAAGAAGGTTGGAGGTTACATCGGACGAAAAGGCTCCAAAAATTCATACTATAATTGTCCGCAAGGGCCCATGGCGTAACTGATAAAGTATTAAGTAAAATTCAGTTCTAAGTAACACTCTTCTACAATTGCAAATTACTTAGGACTTCTGTCCTGTCATGGCTGACGGAACGAAAGCATGTTACCCCCGTGGATTAAATAAAGAGTTTTGTTCGAAATTCGGTACAGTTTCCCCGAGTTTGACAGAAAGATTCCCGCGTTCGACAAGATACACCTGAAGAATGTCGGAGATTACATCATCCGAAACGTTGTGATAATAACACTTAATATCAGAACAGTAGTCCAAATAATCCAATATTAGACAGGTCTGATGACTGGAGAGGATATACATATTTACCCTTCCCTGTCTCTTTCCCTTACACTGCCCCACCTACTCTATTATTCACTCCCTGTCCATATTACTAGTAAATTATTACAAAAGTTTTAAACTAACACTTTCATGTTGAAACACACACTGCCTCCTCACGACCAACACACCCTTCTCCCATGCATTTTGAACTTCTTACTCCCATCACGGCATCCAATCTATAAATATTGACCGTTAGTTCATCAGATTTATACTTGATAAAGTTCTGATTTTGGCCGAAATATTGAATCAAATCTTGATCCTGTGTTAATCTCTTTTTGTTTAAATTAGTTTGTTACATATACATTCTGTTGAATTATCATCCTCTAAATATACTTCACACATATTTAGTTGAATAAGATTAGTTTTCTTCTGTCGATTACTCTCTCATCCTAGTCATTTTGATTTTAATACTATTTTTTGCGTCAGTTTGCTGCATTTACTTATGATGTCATCTACATTTGCTTTTTCTTGTCTTTGATTTTTATGCTATTTGTTCTTTGGGCAGTTGTCAAAATCAATTCAGTTTGGTGATTCCCTACCTCAAAACAAAGACTGTTGGATATTCATGAAGGAAATTTGGTGGACAAGTCTGGCATCGACTGAAATTTATTTGTACCAAACATGGTTGGATTGCAGAAAGAGGGGGGGGGGGTTATCCTGTACTTTCACTCCAGTTCAGAATGGACCTGCAGGTAATGGCAACTATAGGGTAACTACACCCCTAAAGATCCCAAACTGGGGCCTCACCAAAGATAACAGCTCCATATCAAACCCAGGACAAATGATTTGGGATGAATGGATAACATTGAATATTCACAATATTAATATATTTAATTTTACAAACCATCACATCTGGTTGGGTTGGTTGCATCATAAATTCTGAGAACTTTCAATTATCATTTCCTTATCTAGGCCATGGGGATAGATGTCCACGAGCCACTGTTTCTCCTCACACGACTGCTTACTTTTTCAAATATATCTATCTATATCTCTATATCTATCTATATCTCTATAGCTTCATCCAGCTCAACCAATCAAAGTATTTGATATCCCTCAGTTCCAACTTTATTATCTAACTAGAAGAATACCCGTCCTAGGACGAGTAAAATTAATTCCCCAAACAGTACAGTTTTGCACCACTTATGTTCTCTTATGAAGATTAGAATCAAGATATAATGATAATAAAGCTTATGTCTAGAATCATTATTACATGATTTTTGATTCTAGGAAATGTCTAAAATTTAAAATTTAAGGCTTAAGCTTAAGGGGTCTTGAGAAGAAATTGAAATTCAGGGAATCTTGCTTAATTAGTGTCTAATGACTATGCATCAAATTTAATGCAAATCTGAAATGTTTAAATGTGAGGTTGTACCCATATGCCACCTAAAATCCTTTAAAATACTCCAAAAAAACTGAAATTTGGAGAATATTTATGTCTAATACCTATTGTTAAAATTTCACAAAAATCGGAAGTGTCTGAATTTTCACAAAGAGCCTACCCCCTTTTTTCCACCTTTCCATAAATACAGCCAACATCACCTACCCTTATGCTAGCAGTTGCATTCCAAAATTCATAATGATTGGTTAATTCGTTTAGGGGTGAATCCTGTACATACGAAATATATAAGCATATACACATATGTAGTTTGTAAATAGAGATAACATTAAGCTTGAATAAATTTAAACTAATCTTATTAGTAACTCGAAATGTTGGTAGAAATAAGTTCATAATGTGGACTGGTAACTGAAGAAAGTTATACGTACATAAATCAATGATAAATTTTCCTACTGAATTTACATCAATAAACCATTTTACATTCCTTAGATGATAGACAACAAAATATATTGATAAGATATCTTATTTACCTTGGCACACTGGCAAGATAAGTCATCAATCGTCGGAGGTCCTCATATTTTAACCTTTCAGGATGTGTATGTGAAGGGAATGTAAGAATGGGGCCTCCTCGTTTATCCCGGCCACCTTAAAGAAAAAGAAAAAAATATCGTAAAGATATACATAAAAAAATTGATGTATCAAAAAACTCTGTAAAAAAACAAAAACAATCATTATTAGTTAGATATGGCTTAATCGGTAGAGGAAAGAACAAAAAACATTTGAGGTTTCATCTCAAGTGATTTCTTGACTCCAATGAAAATAGTCTAAAATAAAATTGTGGAAATATAGCTTGTAACATTAAGGTATCAGTCAAATTAAATTTGTTAAAAATAATTTGTTTTTGAATCAAATTTTTTTTACAATGTAAGGGATCAAGAAGGAGACCCAAGGTTGACCAGGTGTAGGTAATAAGATTACATAAGGGAGGGCTCTTGACTCCCCATAGTCCATATAAATAATAAACCATTCTATGTTTTTTTTTTTTAATCAAAATATTTTATATCCTTTTTTAATTGAACATATGAGAGCATCTATTTTATTTAAAAAGTAAGTTCTGACTAATCTAACTTCATGATTATCTGTCTGTATTTTTAAAGGAATTTATTGGGAAGAAATACTTTATTTGTCATAAACGCAATTCTTAAATACTCACTGTACTTACACAGCGTTGCCTGGGAGTGTATTTACCTGCAATTTGTTTTGTTTTTCTTTAAATATGCCAAAATAATACTTTTTTGTAAAATCAAAGGGAAGTAACTATGTATGGACGAATACAGAGTTACGTCCCTATTTTAAAGATGGCAGCCATTTGAAAATAGTTCTGAACCAAAGAAAGTATTTTCTGGAACAAATTAAGTCAAATTACATTTTATTCTTTTTAACATGCTGCAATGATCACCAAGAAAAACTGACAAATCAGAATCAAATATTGAAAGTTATCAAACAATAAAGTGACTGATTTTTTTTATTCAATTAAAATCCTTTAGTAGCTTATATTGCATCTTTTAAAATACATACAAACCCCTGAGTTTACTCTCATAAAATAAGTTTGTGAGAATCTGCTCATCTAAACCTGGTCGGAATAGGTTTTTTTGGGGTTTTTTTTTTTTTTTTAAATGACCCGGAGTTCAGAGATAAAAGTGATTATTTTAAGACGCTCTCTCATCTATGCATTACAGTATAGCAAAAGATCTGATATGATATATATTTTCCAATTAATCTATTTGTTCATTTATACTTCAAATTAGATCTTAGTAAAATGTTGTTTTTTTTTTGTTTTTTTTACTAGAGTTATCACTTATCAAGGCATAAAAGCCACTCGAGAATAAGGGTTAATGAGTGTTGGGTGGACAGTGAAACAACACCGTGATGATTGGTAATGATGATGGAAGTCTGGCAGAATTTGATTATTTAGGCGGACGGCTCAACAAGAATTTGTTTATTGATTCATGTAAAGACCATAAGTGGTTGATAGTCACTTAACCATTATCATTAGTTCACTACAGAGACTGCAAAATTACTTATAATTCTGCTCCTGCTAGCTGAATCAACTTGAAACTAATTTCACTTTCGTTGCCATGTAAATCTAGAAAAGCAACAGAACAGATACTACACTTCTCCTATCCAAAGTTGTCATTTAAACATGTTATAAAATACATATGCATACTAAGTTTTAATGTTTTGCAGATACAAAGAGAAAAAAACTTATGAAAGATCATGAGGCGTATATAGGGAGGGAGAGATTTATCGAAGGGAAGGGACGTCGAGGGCGGCCACATCAGTAATGGGGGAAGTGTCTGAGCGAGAGGTTCGGATAGTTGAGGATCGTAGGTCGACTCGCCACTGATTGTGAGTTTCAGAGTTGCTGTGCAGATTGTGACGACCTAAGCAGGCCACACTGACAATGAAGAAACCAACCGTATTAACACTATTCTATTATTGCATAAAAATGTCAGGTTGAGAAAAAAAAAAAAATTTTTTTAAATTGGATATAGATGGCATTAGATAAGATGGAAGGCCATCTTAAATTGCTTCAAATTGGTGCCGCTTCCTTAAAATGCCATCAAAAAGGTGAATTGTACTTTATAAGTGTCTTTAAAAAGAAAGCTGATGTTTAATATGAAAATGAGACCAGAAACTTTCAATATATCAAGCAACGTTTTATGTCAGTCCCAAAACACAATTTCTACTTCAACATTTATGAAAAGTCAAGTGGCAGAAAGAAAAGGTGACTCATGACAAAGAACAAAGTTAGGTATGTGTATATGCTGATATATTTGGATGTGCAGGATTCACTCCTAAACTAATTAACCGATAATTATGAATTTTGGAATACGGCTGTTAGGCGTAAGCGGTTCTAATGTGGGTTATATTTAGTTAAATTTAGTTTTAGGCAAATAGGGTAAAAAGAGGATGAAATCTTTGTGAAAATTCGGATACTTTTTATTTTTGAGAAATTTTAATAATAGGTATTAGGACATCAATTAATATTCTCCAAATTTCAATTTCTTTGGAGTATTTTAAAGGGTTTTAGTGGGTTTAATATGGGCAAAATCTCACATTTGAAAATTGAAATATTTCAGATTTGCATTGAATTTGATAAAATAGTTATAAGACACCAATGAAGCAAGATTCCCTGAATTTCAATTTCTTCTCGAGACTCCTTAAAGCCTCAAATTTTAGACATTGTCAGGAATCAAAATCATGTAATAGATTTTGATCAAAATTGAAATAAGGATTCTAGATATAAGGTTTAGTATCATTATATCTTGATTTTAATCATTGTAAGGGGGCAGAAAGTGATGCAAAACTCTTGTTCGGATAATTAATTTTCCCCATGCTGGGATAGGTATTCTTCTAGTATATGTAGATCTCTATCTATCCATCTATATATATATATATATATATATAGATATACGCTTCCTTAAATACAAAGATGGGCTTCTAGGTGAATTTATTAACAGGTAGTCACACTAAGCTGCTAAGCAACGTTCCTTGCAAGTTAAACACTCTCCGACTGCTTGCTATACGTGTCCACCAATTTTACATTAAAGACATTAAATTCCCTTCTTCCTGTGTTGATTAGTGGTGGCCTGAGGGTAAGAGCTCAGCCTGCAGAGTCGAAGGTTACTTTGTGAATGAGTTTGAATCCTTAGACTAGCAGTAATTAAAATTTCCTACACTGATGATTGCATATAGCATGAAACACTAGTGTCTGTAGGTAAAAATAATTAATATTTATAATATATATATATATATATATATATATATATATATATATATATATATAAACAAACACACACTAACTTACCTACCAGGCATTGCCTGGGATGCAGTGAAGTTATTTGAGGTTTTAATTTTTATTTATTTGCAGTTTTTAAACTTATACAGAAATTGAAATAACATTTTAGTTGTAACGGAGGCAACCCATTACATTCTTTAATCAAAATATGAGTTATTCCCCTTACAAATTTTGATTTTTTTTATGGCCATAGTTTAAACTGTAGGCAAGTATGTGATAGTGCCAATAACAAATGAAACAACAATAACAAATGAAAATTAGATCGTCAGAATCAAAATTTGCTATCTCAGCTTATTTAGGTCAAACTTTTAAAATCTCACAAGACAACTTTATAAGCCCCCTTCACGGGTCAAGCACTGTCGTTGGGTTATGTCTCATGCTGCTTCTTAGCGCAATGCAAAACTTAGTAAATAAACAAATTGAGCATGGTGGTAGCAGCGGCCGATGTTTATATAAATAGACATTTTAGATATCATTTACAGAACGCTTTTACGATAACCTAATGTTAAGAGTAGTCAACTGTCAACCAGATGGTTGAAGGTTCGATCCCTAGTCTAGCCGCACTGAAGAGCTGTGATAGAGCGAAACAGTCTGTGGATGACATTATATATATATATAACACATCACTGTTTAAGTCCTATGCCTGACATATAGCTGGCACCGCGAATTTTATAACGTACTAACCTTCAAATGGTACGTGTTAAAACTTGAGCCCAATCGGCTTATTGGTTTACAAATTACAGTTATTTAAGTGAAGCTAGCTAGTGTTGCAAGTTTTCAAAACAATGGAAAAACCTTAACTTCCTGTATGGATAAAGCATTGCTTTCTGATAGGGAAATATACTATTCAAGCAAAGCAGTGGCTTGATAAGTGTTATTCAGATTCTGTTACATCAGAGACAATAGTTAAAAGGTGGTATGCTGAATTTAAATGTGGTCATACAGACACAAATGATGCTGAATTCTCACGTCACCTAAATTCGGCAGTTGTCCCAGAAAATATTTTTTAAAAAGCCCACAAACTCGTTTTGATCAAATCATAAATTGAAATTGCATGAGATAGCAGAGAAGATGAAGATATCAGAAAGCAATGTATTCACCATTTTGCATTAAAATTTGTCAATGAGAAAGCTGTGTTTAAAGTGGGTACCGTGTTTGCTCACAGTCAATCAAAAAGAATAATGTGTCGATGATTCAGAGTGTTGTCTGCAACTCTTTGAACAAAAGAAAAAGAAGAAGTTTTTGCGTCAATATGTGACAATAGATGAAACATAGGTCTACCATTTTACTCCAGAGTCAAATCAGCAGTCAAGTAAGTGGACAGCAGCAGAGGAAAGCCGTCCACAGCGACCAAAGACGCAAACATCAGCACGCAACATTTTGATCTTCGTCTTTTGGGATACGCAGGGTATTTTGTTCATCGATTACATTGAGAAAGAACGAACCATCAATAGCGAATATTATTGACTGTCACTTTCCCGACCCGCCTCTCTGATCGTGTGGACCAGCAAGCCTTACTTCTCGACCTGTTTTTGACCTCACTGCCCGAGGCGTGTGCGATGAATGCCCATAGCCAGCTCAGGAACACTGATCACCTTGCGGTAATGATTGATATCACACTAAAATCTTGTCCTAAAGCTGATGAGCCATTGCTCTAAATGACCAGATACTACAAGTGGGCTGATTTGGAATCCATCAGAGATCACATCAGAGACGACCTTTTCTCTTCCTGCTGATCAGTGTGCAAATGAGTCAACCGAATGGGTCAAATCAGGCATTGAAGCACATGTCCCCATGCGAAAATTCTACAGCAAGTCCCACTCTCCACAATGGTTCATAGCAAAGTGTGCAGCTGCTATTGCTTAGAAGCAGCAAGCACTCCGACAATTTAACCGCCATAAGTCAACTACAAATAGACAGAAACTTATAGTGTCAAGAAATCATTGTAAGACTGTAATAGATGAAGCAAAGAGAAGGTATACAGAGATAACCAGAAAACGCATTCAGTCGCAGAAACTAGGTCCTCGCGATTTTTGGAAAATCTTCAATAGTGTGGTGAATAATGGGCAATCAACAATTCCCCTGCTATCCAACCACAATGATGTTGTTTGCACGGTCTTCTGCGGATTTCCTAACGGTCATCTCTGAACGCATATACCATGCACTGGACAAGGCAGGTGAAGCTAGGGCTGTAGCGCTTGATATATTCTAAGCCCTTGACAAGGTATAGCATAAAGGTTTTCTCATAAAAATTAATTTATATGGTATTACTGGACGAATACTTAATATAATTAGATCCTTCCTATCCAAAAGAAAGATACAGGTTGTCCTCGATGGCCATTCATCCAAACAACATGACATAAATGCATGCGTACACCAGGGATTGATCCTTGGATCTTTATTGTTCCCGATTTTCATAAACGACCTTCTTGATGACATTGTGTTTCAGATGGGTATATTTGCTAACACCACGCTCTACTCTCGTCATGTGAGTTAAACGGACGTGCACATATTCGAGGCAACGGCTGAATCCCTAGAAAATGACCTCCAGTCTGTAGTGGAATGGGGTTAAAAATCGATGGTAACATTAAATGCTGCTAAGACAAAGATCCTTTCCTTCAACAACAAGAAACCTCTTCAACCACCGATTGCCATGGCAAATAAAACCCAACCTAAGGGTCAAACGTATAAACTCCTCGGCCTAACATTCACAGGTAACATGAATTGGAACAAATACATAGAAGACATTGCCAAAGCTGCTGCAAAGAAAGTGGGCTCCCTCTACCGAGCTAGAAAACTTCTCACACCTGACAGTATCTTATATCTCTACAAAGTGACCATCCGCCCATGCATAGAGTATTGTTGTCACATCTGGGCTGGTGCACCATTCACTAGTCTCTCCCTCTTAGACAAGGACAAAAAAAGAGTCTACAGTGACAACTTGCCGTGTTTGGGGTGAACTAAGTTAAAAAAAAAAATTATATCATATTAATGTGGTTAAAATACAAAATCGCCAAAAACGGCCACAAATGCAGAAGAAAAAAATGATTCACCAAGACAATGCACCATGTCACAAGTCGATCACAATGATTGGAATGAATTGCACTTTGAATTGCACTTTGAATTGCTTCCGCACCAACCCTATTCTCCAGATCTGGCCCCCAGCGACTACTAGCTGTTTGCAGACCTCAAAAGAATGCTCCAGGGAAAGAGATTTGGCTCCAATGAAGAAGTGATATTGAAAACTGAAGCGTATTTTGAGGTCAAAGACAAATCATTCTACGCAATAGTCATCGAATTATTAGAGAAGCGTTGGAATCAGTGTATCACCCTAGAAGGAGACTATGTTGATGAATAAGGAATTTATTTAGTGCTGTGTTAGCTGTATCTGAAATGGTATTATTGATTCAAGAGAAGAGATGGCTGCAGAGGTATAATAAATAGTTACTTTACTGACAGTACTTATTAACTTCAGTGTGAAGGCTTCTCACCATCTTCTGCAAACAGTTTCACAATTTTATTTTCCAGATTTCTGATTGGCTAAAAACATACTTGGTTGTGATTACTGCCAAGTGAAGTTTGATTTTATTTTTCTTCTAAAGAGCCGGAAATGGTCCCACTTGTGACTACTGATTACTTTTTTCTTTTCTTTTAACAGCGACTTTACAGATATTGGCATGAACGAACTCTTTCAATTGACATTTAATAGCAGTGACGACAATAACAATATCAGTTATCAAAGTACTGCAGGAAACACTCGTTTTATGTTTCGAAATTAGCAACAACAATATAGGATGCTAATAATAAGTGCTGTCATTAAGGAGTAACTATAGTTATACTATTATTGTGTAAATAATTAAACTATAGTTACTTTAAGTTATTAACTTCAATGTGAAGATTCTTCCCATATTTTAGAAACTTCTATTTGTTTAATGTCATTTTTCCCTTGTTCAAGGATTAGTCGATTTTTTATATTATGCAAGCCCACTCTCCAAATTCCATTCTGTGCAGTTTTGTCCAATCACTTGCTTCCAAGTTTTCCTTGGCCAGCCAAACTTCCTGCGATTTAAGGCATCCCCCCTTCTGCAACATATGACCATACCAGCATAATCAATTAATTGTTAGGATAACCTCTATGCTGGGCAAATGTAGCATTCAGCAAATTCTCTGACCTGATGTGTTAAGTTTGGTCAGATTTCACAAGTTTCGTAATTTTATTTTTTAAGATTCTCATTGGCTAGAAAAGAACTTGGGAGTGACTGATGCAAAGTTTGATTTTTTTTTTCTATGAAAAAGCCAGAAACCGGCATACTTGTATCTAGCGTTTGTTATTTATTTATTTATTTATTTTAACAGTGACTTTATAGATTTTTTTTTAGTGAATGAAAATATTGAGCGGAGAGTGAATAGTGGTCAATAAATAGAGTAACATTTTCAGTTATCAGAATACTGCATGAAATCCTTTTACAAATCTTTGTAGGTTTTGGAAACACAAGTTTGAGACCGCTTAATTTATATAGTAACAATGAAATGCAATGCTATTGTTATTTTTTTTTTAATTAAGCAGTCTTGGTGTGAATGAATTTTTAAACAAAATAATTTAGAACAAATATATATATATATATATATATATATATATATATATATATATATATATATATATATATATTTGTTCTTTTACAATTCTAAATTGAATCTTTTCTACTTTTAATTTTATTATTCTTTCTGGTGTAAGCAAAATTATAGACAAAAATTTTTGTGTGAAGTCACTTTTAAATTTCTTAATAAAATTGTGTTTTTTCTTTTCTTTTTTTAAAGATGGCAGCTATTTGAAAATAATAGTGACACAGTATTTTCTGGAACAAATTTAATCAAATTACATTTTATTCTTCTTAACATGCTGCAACGATCCACAAGAAAAACTGACGAACCAGAATCAAATATTGATTTTGTTGTCGGAAGAAAGCTATCAACAACAAAGAAACGATAAAATGACCGACTTTATATTAGATTTGTTTAGTCAATTAAATCCTTTAGTAGCTTATATTGCATCTTTTAAGATGCAACAAACCCCTGAGTTTACTCTCATAAAATAATTTTGTAAAAGTCTGCTCATCTTAACCGGGTCGGAGTAAAAAATGACCAAAAAAAAAAGATAAAGAGACTACTGACTTTACTTTATATATTAAAAGGAAAAAAGTCTGATTGCAAAATGGGAACTCATAACCTTGATCTTGTTAGTGAAAAATGCAACCAGTGAGCCACAGAAGGATTAAACTAAGTGTATTAATGATAGAACGCTGAACAGTGTTCAATTTAAATAATGTTCCTCGATTAAATATTATACAAAATTATGATGAAACTATAAATTTATTGTATTATTTGCATTATTTAGACTACTGTTCTCATCTTCGATGTTATTCTTACATTTCAGCTGATGTAACTTTCAACCTTCTTCCGGTACATCTTGTCGAACGCTGGAATTTGTACGGAATTTCAAATGGAACCCTTTATTTAATTCATGGGGGTAGCTTGCTCTCATTCCATCAGCCATGACCAGGTAGAAGTTTGAAGTAATTCTTAATTGTATTCTTAGTGTCACCCATACTGAGGATTGAACCTTTAACCTCCCGAAAATTGTCACTTAGAACTGATTATTACTTAGCACTTATATCCGTTACGCCAAATAATACAAATTATCAATCCCCATCTCAAAAATTCCGAAACATAATGAATTTATTATCTTGGCATTGAGGTAAATTCACATCTTATATATGGAGGAAATTACCTGAAAGAGACATTCAGATAATTTTTTTAGATACATGATATACTGACACACAAACACATGCTCAACTTTTTATATTAGACTAGTTCATACCGGTCACTTCGTACAGTACTTGGGTATGTCAATTTCTATCTTTACCTGCTATTTATTTACTATTTACTTAATTATTTTTGCATTCTTATTTCTTTAAATTTATAAAACCTGTATTTCGTTCATTGTAAAAACTGAAGAGTTCGAATGCAAAACGCGATAAATCCAATTTCTTCAAATTGAGAAAATAAACATTACAAGACGAATATTTCAAATCTTAAATTCGACTGTAAAAGCTTATTTAAATTAAAAGCAAGAATATTAACCCAACATTACAATACTTAAACGAAATGGTTTGCTGTGTGATAGCGTGATAAAGTGTAACATTTTTAGTAGAGGTAAGTCAACAATTTTTTTAAATGGCGTTTATCGCATTTTGCATGTGAACTCTTCAACTACTGCTTTAGTAATTCTGCCTATTACTTTTGTGTCAACCAATCACATGTTTCTAGGTGTGTACGAACAAACTCCCAAAACACCACAATTTTTGAATAGTTGTATAAATAAATTGTTGAAATTTGTGAAAAGAAATACGCCATTATTTTTTCTGCCGTGCAACTTTTTCTAATGTGATATTTTACTGCTGAAAAAATGCAAAATTATGCAAGTTTCCTAATGTTTCAGATGTTTTTTTTTTCTAATTCAACTTCAGTGATAAGAAAGCCGAAAAGCAAAGAGATTATGGAAACAAACAAAAAGGAAAAAATAGAGAATCATTTTCAAAGGACAGGGGAAGAAAAGTGAACTCGGAAAAGAAGTCCAAGTAAAAATTTTAAAACGAGCAGAGGATCGAAAAGGCAAAGAGTACGCAAAATAAAATATATCAGGAAGTAAAGGAAATGATACACCCGGCAGCAACTTTGGGAAAAGAAACATCAAAGACACATAAAAGCTTGCCTAAAACTCCAGATAGGAAGTAAAAGTACTTTTCAATATAGTAAAAACATTACCGGTGATCAGTAAAAAGAATTTCTTTAAGATGTGTGGAAAATCCAGCACTTGGAAAACCAATCTTGCCTGTGGAGACTAATGCAAAGATTTTACATCTTTTTTTTTTCTTTAAAGAAAGAAAGGCCTGCCATCTCAAATTGCAAATCCGGGAGGAAGGAGACACATGATTGTGGAGAAGAAGATTATAAAGGAAATAATGTGTACAAAGCTGGAGATTATCTTCTTTGAACTTTACCAGAAATTGTTAACATTTCAAACATACTTATTATTGCTTGCAAAACATTATACCCAAAGAGAAACAGATTTTATCAGTTCAGGATACAAAAGATTGACTGCACATGTAAAAAGTGCAATAAATGTTGAACTATTATTAGCAGCACTAATTTTTTTTACGCACTGAAAACTGTCGCTAGAAAAGTTGTAATTGTGTATGTACATCTAATTAAAAGTCAGAAACTCCATAAGATACACTCATATAAACCATACATAATCAGATTCAGTGTGACCCTAACCTGATTATGGTAAAAACAAAAAGAAATTTTGTAATGTTCATTAGAGTGGAAAGAGACCACGGACTAAATTAGTGCAGAAGTGTGTATGGGGGGGGGGGGGGGTACTTTTAATTCTTACTGATAGTTGTTTCAAAACTAAGTCAAACAGTCAGTCAGTTTTCTTTCTTCTGCCTTATTATATTAAAACCACTGAGTGAGAGATAGAGAGAGAGAGATAGAGAGAGAGAGAGAGAGATAGAGACATAGAGAGATAGATAGAGAGATAGAGAGAGAGAGAGATAGAGAGAGAGATAGAGAGAGAGATAGAGAGAGAGAGATAGAGAGAGAGTAGTCATGGGGGGGGAAGGAAGGACAGTAGGAGGGGGAGGAGCAGGAAGGGCAGTTGGAGAGGGGGAGAGCAGAAAGGGCAATCGGAACACTGGAACTTGTACGAAATTTCAAAATTCCGTACAAGTTCCCAAGTTCGAAAAAATCTACCTGAAGAAGGTCAAAGGCTATATCAGCTGAAATGTTGTGAATATTACAACCAATATAAGAATAATAGTCGGAATAATGCAAATGATAGAAAAAGGGATTTGAATAAAATAACTTCCAATTAAAAACTTCTGATTTATCAAAGAGAATTTAAAGATTTTGTTTTATAAAGACTTCCCCTGCACTTAAAAATATGTTAACGTTACTAATTACTCAGGCTTATAATTTTTTTTTACTGGAAATCGCTCCAGAAAGGCATGGAGCTAAAACGAACGAAAGATTATTATCACAAAGACAGGAGATGCCTATTGACCGTAGTCTTGAAAAGACCTAGACTATAGGTAGGAGGAAAACAGTCATCAAGAAGAGAGTTCCATAAGTTTGCAGTTCTTGGAAAGACGCTAAAAGAATAGGAAGCCGTATTACAATGAGGTATCAAAACAGCGAACTGATGGAGACCACTAAACCAACAAAGAACAAAGGAAGCAGGGAATAGATCAGACAATTCTGAAGAACAAATGCCATAATAATATTTATAGAAAAGACAGACTAGCAACATTATATATTTGAGGGAGAGTGTGAAAAGAAGAAGAAAGGGTAGGCCAACCAAATTACAAATATGCTTCTGAACCTTGCAATGGAGAACGCACACCAGGGTTCGTTCACAGCCATTTTATGTACAAATTTGAAAAGAAAATATGCCGATTAATTTCTGGAGAAATCTATTATATAAAGGAGAGTTGTCTGTGTGTATGTCTTTGTATATGTCCAGAGAGTAATGGCCTGGGCTGAGGAAAACGAAGGGGTTGGGGAGAGGAAGGGGGAAAGAGAATGATAGAGAGACGGATAGAGAGAGGTAGAAGTTTTAATAGAAATACATTACACTTTCGCTCTGGGCAACGCCAGGTAGCCCTTCTAGTATATATTTATATATAGAACATAAATGAAAGAACTTAGCTAAACAGGTGATTTTTAATTAGGTTAAAGTGGAGCATGTACATTATTTACAGGTTTCAGATGAGTTCCTGCTGTTGTACTCTCCGATTGAGAGCAATCTACCACAGAGGATTAAATTCTTAAACTACAATGAAAGACACTTGAAGACGGATGAGTATATGTTGTGAGAAAAGCAACAACCAAAATGGGGAAAACAGTTGGAACATAATGTAAATTACCTCATTTTAGGAACATTGTCGAATAGAAAATGTACTTTTTGAGGGGGGGGGGGGACCCATTATGCAAGCAAACAAATCATTAAATATTTACACTACATGATCAGTGTTCCCATAAATACCAGGGATGCAGAGTCACACAGTATATGGTCCGATTCCCAAAATTTCAAAATATTCGACCTCTTTATATTTAAAATTTTTTCAGTATTCAGACTGTCTGTTAATTCTTTAGAGATTTAAAAAATCCTACTCTGACGTCTAGCATTTTTACGAGTCCGACTCGGAAACTCTGGTAAATACTCCAGAAAATAGTTTGGAAACGTTTACAGAGCTTATAAATGAAGACAGACAAAATTTGCCTTTTCTTTAAATAGACATAAGTTCAGGAACTATATATATGGTCAAAAGAAACTGCAGGCGAGTATGCAGAAACATTATCGTGATGTAACACATTTGGTTATCAATAACCATCATTTCTGAAGGAATCAATAACAACAGATACAGAAAGCATAGAATTCATCCTAAACAATATAAAACTTGGTCAGAAATGTTGTCTTTATACAGAAAGATACGTCATATGTTAGAAATCAGTTCACCATGATCATCTACTAATGAAGAATAAATTACCCCCCTCCCCTCCAGAGACATAAAACATGGAGCTATCTGATATTTCTCAAGAAAATGTGAAAATTTGCAAAGATTACGATATATAGTTGGAAGTACCGTAAACCAGACGTGGGGAGTCTGCAACTGCAATTCTTACAAGAGTCGGATTTTAAAACAGATTTTTTGTTTTCAGCTGAAGGTGAAAAGTTGGGGGTCAGCAATTTTTTCAGATGTTTTTTTTTTTTTTAAATATTAACTCAGAAGTTAGATTTTTTTCCTTCAGAACCCCCCCCCCTCCATCTCAGATGCAAATTAAAATCAAAGTATTTAAATAAATAAAAAATAGAAGACAACTAATATTAAATATTGAGCTCCACAGTTGGAATATTAACATAACAGCAAAGTAATTTTATTTTTGTATAAAAATGTCTGAAACAGAAGATTTTAAAAGCAAAGAAAGGAATTTGGGATATGTCGACAAAAAAATTTGGATGGGGGTACACAAACCATTGTCTAAAGAATAGCAAAAGTTCAGAAATCCAATAAAAATAACTTTGGTAAACTAGTTAGAATTAGTGGACAATAAAAAAAAAATTTTAAGTTGAAAGAAATGCAGACTGTTTACATTCATCAAAATGGCTCTAAAACTGACTTCTGTAAGTTAATCTATGTTTAAGTAGAGGTGGGCTATAGAAACAAAATTTTTCAAATTTATGCCAAAAGTGGCTTATTACCTTCATTTATATGTAACTAGATGGGAACAAGCCTCAAACGAGATTTGGCCGCGTCGATCCGCGAAAACGGCCCAAATTTCACCCCAAAAGACACTTAGCCACTTATTGCAAGTCTTAGGGTACATTTTTTGACCAGAAATGCCTTTATATACCAGAATCTGTCATTCTCATATACTGTCCTACAAGTATAGGGCTTCTTAGGGTATCTCAGGGTCCAAAATTGCCCCAAAATAAGCCAAAATTGGCCAAAATGGCGGTTTTTGGCCGAAAAACAGCTATTATCAACTCCCCTAGTCTATAAGACAACTCTGTATGGCTCCTAGAAGTTGGGAAAAACTGAAATGGGCATCCTGCTATCTTCTCCCATTCTTTTTTGGTGTTCTTACGTGTTAAAAATGACAAAAAGTGGTCAAAAATAAGAAAAAAAGGGCCAAAACTGAGTTTTAATGAAAATTACCATATAAGGAAATGTTTCCTTTTAATAGCAATTCATTGTCTTCTTTAAATGGACTTGATGACACTACATTGCACTAATTGTGAAATGATTCATTGCACTATGCTTTCTTTTTCAGTTAGTAAATGCAGTGAACATGGCTGGTGCAGCAGGGCAGATTGATGAGAATTACAGTTATGGTGATTGGACTTTTCTTCTGCTTGATTCTCTTCCGACTGAGGCTGAGTGTGTTCAAGCTATACAACATCATGTTGCCAAATACAGTACCATAACACAGAAAAACCATGTTCATCAGTTCTCTTTGCGGCTCCTACAATTGTGGCAGAAAGCCTTTGGAAGGGATCTTCATTATGTAACGATATCTGGGATCAAACATAAATTTGATCGATTGCTAAAAGTCTACGACACGAACGTCTACAAAGCGAAAGGTTCTAGACGTGTGAACATGATCAAGTGGAAACGAGAACACTGTGTCCTTTTCAACCTGTTGGGAAAAGATGTGAACCCTGATGATTTTGATGACCATGAGCGTAGATTCTTTTTTGATCAAAAGTCTCTTGCACGTAAGTGGCTTATCGACACATTCCATGTGGATATGGAACACGAAGAAAGAATTCAGGCAGAGCAGCAACAACAGAATCATTTTGATGATGTTCCGTTTGATGAAGTAGATGAAATAAGTGACCAATGAGCTGCATCAATCTGGCGAGTGTCCACCTGTGCTCACCGATACTGATCAGGAGGATGATGTTCAGCTGAACGAACCGTGCGTTGCCATATGGGATACACCGAAGGGAGGAGAGTGGTTCATTGGTATGACACGGGAGAAAGTTGGGATGGATGAATATATTGTGGAATATCTAAAACCACTTCCCAACCACAATAGAAAGAAAACATGGCAATATCCTTCGCGGATTGAGGAGCAGAAGACATTGAAAATTCAATTTTTGCCGTGCAATGTCATTGGTGCATGGGACTTGACGAAACGGAAACCAGTATTTGTGCTAGAGAATTATGATGTGATAGATGAACTCTTTAAAGCATTATATTGATATTTTACTGGTTAATGATAACCATCTTAATGAGTTGATATACAAATTTTAGATGCTTATGTACCAAATCAATCCTTCATACACTGTGGAGTTTTACAGTATCATATCCAAGAAATTGAGAATTTAGGGCCATTTTCATCGATTTTTGGGAGTTGTGGAGAAAAATTGTGTAATCGATGGTCAAAAAATGTACCCTAAGACTTGCAATAAGTGGCTAAGTGTCTTTTGGGGTGAAATTTGGGCCGTTTTCACGGATCGACGCGGCCAAATCTCGTTTGAGGCTTGCGACCCTCCAATTTTGACCCGTTTTGAAAAAAAATCACTTGTTCCCATCTAGTTACATATAAATGAAGGTAATAAGCCACTTTTGGCATAAATTTGAAAAATTTTGTTTCTATAGCCCACCCCTAGTTTAAGTGCTATTTGACACATGCATAGCTAGAACATTGTATGTTTGTACACAGTTCAGCAAAATATCAAATTCTGGTTGTTTAAAGCAGATATTAATGTAGATTACAAAGCAAGTCTTGTTCGAAAAATGTGAGTGAAATTTAAAATAAAAACAATGTATGAACTGTTGAAAAAGCAGCTGAGGATTATTCAACTCGTAATTTTTACGAAAGAAATAATTGCTAAAGATTGTTCACCCTGGTCGGGTTGAGCCGGTTTCTTCCCAGGCCTGTACCATATGGCGGTTGATGCACAGCAGTATTGAGCAAGGTCATGCAAAATGGTTAACCAATCATAGTTCCACCATCGTAGATCAATCACTTTGTTGACCTGAGAACTCAGCTAAGTCCTCCCTAGTGGTTGTTGCCTACATCCTAAGTCGCACATCAATACGCTGGCGCCACCCAGGCAGAGAATTAGGGAGGATTATGGCACAAATTAATTCTCCCTCAAGGCACCAAGCTGCATGCCTGAACCGTCGAAAACATCGCTACAACAAGACAGATGACAGAGACTTCAGATTGAGGCGTTGGCAGAGAATAGCAGTTAAGAGAGCCAGCACGTCGGTAACGCAGGCAGTCATTGTCAAAGACTTCCAATTTCTGCAAATCGACCACTTTAATTAGCCATGTCTCGCAGCTATAGAAGATATGCTTGAACGATAGATTGATAGACATGCCTCCTGATTTAAATTTGCCAACGCCCCCACAAGATGGAGGCTAAAGAATTCAAAAATGTCATTGCCATTGAAGTTAATTATCAAAAATTAAATGAATCATAGATGGTTGTATAAAACTGATTTCCTTAAGAAAATGATTGAGTCATTAAGTTGACCACCTCCTTATTGAAATAGTGACATAATTCAACAAGATGCAATAATAACAAATCATCACACAAGAAAATAAATGGTTTCCTTAGAAAGACAAAATAGTCATTAAAAAAAAAAAACTGAAACTGAACCGAAAACAGCAATATGAAGGGAAATAAAACAAAATCAACTAAAATTGTCATACCGCTCAACTCTACTATTTATACTCTCCAGCATGACAGACGGACGAAAATGTTAGTCTCTTATATTTATTTTAGATGCTTGAACGCATCTAAAATAAAATCTGTCCATTTAATCTGCATGTTAAGCAATGAAAATGCTACGTTAAACTGAAGTGCGACCCACCGACAGTCTCTCATAGAGATTCGAGGACACGAAAGAAAGTTTTTTTGTCTAATCTTGCTCAAGTGGGAACCTTGTACCTAGTGCAGTGTTCACCCTGGTCGGTTGAGCCGGCTTCCTCCAAAGGAGGAAGTTTCTAGGGAATCAAATTCACAAGCGGTTTCCAGTCGCATGTACATCCTGGTCAGGGGAGGTAACATTTGTTTATGCATTTTAAAATTTTTTTGTAAAGAGGTGTCGCCATCCTCCCACATACAGTGTCTGGTATTTTCAAATAGCCACCCATCTAATACTGACCAGGCTCATCATCGCATAACTTTGATGATCTAATGTGAACCGGTGTGTCAACATGATTATGCTGCAGTGACAAGTGGGTAACTAAGCTTAATATTCATCAATATTCATGAAATCTCAACCAATCAGAATGATTGAACTACATCCGGGATGTTGTTTTCATTCTTATCTAATATGATTATTCTGAAACTAGTGTACATCCACTGTTGAATGGGGGGGGGGGGGGGATAAAAATGCTTCGCCAGTGTTTGCACTAATATTCATATAAAAATCATAAAAATAAAAAATACAATTTAGAATAGAAAGGTGTTTTTTTATTGTTTTTTTTTGCAAGATGTCGCCATCTTCCCACATACAGCGCCTCACTAGTACTGACCCATGCCCAACGTCGCTTAACTTTGGTGATCGAATGAGAACCAGTGTGTCAACATGATTATACTTTTTATTTAGAGTAGAGGATTTCTTTGCAAATTCATTTTGGGTGGCGGGGGTTGCCTGACTTGCTATTTGTTTTCTCTTTTCCCCTCACTACTTGAAATCGTTTTGTCTGAGGACTAAAAACGGGCACCTTGTTTTTGTTTTTTGTTTTTACTAATTTTTGTGTGACTGTATGGATTTATATTTATTTATCTATCTAAACGAATAAATGCAAAAATTTCTTCCATCTATCCTAACTATATTAACATCAAAACGCCTCAGCTTACTTAATTCTGATACAAGATAACAGTGTTGTCATGATACCATCCTTCTTTGAGTAGTAGTGTAGCATATGTTCGTTCATCCTAATATCATCCTCCCAGGCATTATCAACTCCCTTTTTATGGGGTGGGTGAACCCTCCTAAGCTTTACCTCCCCTCTTGGGGGTAGTGTAGTATATTTTCATTTGTCATGATACATTCTTCCTGGCCATTTCTCCTCTTTATGTGTGTGTGTGTGGGGGGGGGGATAATAAATTACTATCTTTTCTGTTGTAATATCATTGTCCCATGCATTAACTCTTCTGTTTGTGTGTGGAGGGGGGTAGTGTTCGCTCATCATGATACCATTCTACATGACATTACCACATATGCTACACTGACCCCCCCCCCCCCAAGGAGGAGGGGGGGGGGGTCAGTGTAGCACCATGATATCATTATGCCAGGTTAACAAAAATATGTGAGCGGAGGGGGCATATATTTACCACTATACAAATAAATACACATTGGCTTTTTATTATAGAGTGGAGGATAATAAAAAGATTTTTTTAAAATAAAACAAATCAGTGTGAAATGCTACTAATAATAGACACCAGCTGAATTGACCGCCCCCCTCCCTCTCTCCCCAGTAGGGATTACAATAAAGAGATTATCATCCTGTGTAAGCTTAAGTTGACCACTAAAGGGTTAAATTCTGACATCCACTGACCTTGTATTCTGCGAAAATGAAGTTCATGGAATTACCTACTTTTCTGTCTAATCAAAAAAGCAGCACAGGAAATGAGATTTAAGCCACAATATCCAGTTGATGGAACACTGGAAAAATCATTTTGTGTTCATAAATGGATACCAGATACAAGTTAATGGAATTTCCCTACAAAATATAAGTTATAACAAATGTTGGGATCTACAGGAGCTTGGTAGCACAATGAGGTCAAACTTTGGTATGTGTTTTTTTTTTTAAAGATTTCTGGTGAATAGGAAACATTTTGAGTGGCATAGTGGAAAACATATTTGCACACCCAGAGGAACCACAGTGACATTGGAACTAGCTATCTACTACGGCTGTAATAATATCAGAATTTAAACTCTGATACAATAAAAAAATATGTCACAGACATAAACAAGACAGAAAACAAAATAAAAAAACAATGAGATAGAGAGGTGAGATAAAGAGAGCAGACAAAAGAATGAAACAGAGGGAGTGAGAGCAGAGAGAGAAAGAGAGCAAATACTGAGGGAGAGAGAGAGCAAAGTCTCTGCTCTATCTCCCCCCACCCCAATCTTTGCGCTCTCTCTCTCTCTTTCCCAGTATTCGCTTTCACCCCTCAGTCTTTACTCTCTGCTCTCCCTCTTTCTGTACTCTCTTTTTTCTTTCTCTGCTATCTCTCTTTCATTCTTTCCTCTCTTCATCTTCCCTCTATCTCTTTTTTTATTTTGGGGAAGAGAGAGAGAGAGAGAGAGAGAGAGAACGAGAGAGAGAGAGAGAGAGAGAGAACGAGAACGAGAGAGAGAGAACGAGAACGAGCCGAGACGAGGGGGGGGGTATTATTCCTCTCTCTACCAGTCTTTGCTTTCTCTCTTCCAATGTTGAATGAGTTTTGCAGTTTCCGCCTTTTATTAATATAATTTTTTTTTGTTTATATTACAATCTTTCTTGCCATCAGTATGGTTCGATGGAGGTTCCGTATAACATAATATTTCGGGGGGGAAAATTCACTTTCTTAGATGTGTGTTCAACTTTATTTCAAACGTTCATAGGAAGATCGTTGCTGTTGGGAATAGCTCAGCAGAGAATGAGTTGAATTTAAAATTAAAAGTTAAAAAAAAATTTATTTCAAATATTTTGTTTGTCTTTCATTTTAGTGTCACTTAATATTAAGATTTTTCTATTATGTATGTTTTATAATAATTTTTTTTTTTTTTGCCCAATCTTACGTTCAGTATTTCATTTTAATTAATTTACATTTTTTTTTTTCGAGTGCAGACTTTATAGGGAAGGGCAATCGTTCCATTGAGAGTGGTCTCCCCTTCATTTAGATTTGTAATTTAAGGTTTAAGATTAATTGTTTTTGAATGTGCCGAAAATACACTTAATGTATTAATTAATTTAATTATTTTTTGTGTTTAACCTCTGCATTGTATTGCCTTCTATAAATTACCTTTATATACAAACTAAACAAGGCTTCAAACAAACTACATTAACCTATTATAAATAATGTATATCATATCGTTTTAATAATAGTAGTATTGAAGAATATGAAAACATCAATACTTTTGACAACTATCTATACGATATTTTGCAAAATATCCTGAAAAATATTGCTACACTGAAAGGCATGGTAAGCAAGCAAAATCTACTTTAAAAATCTTGAAAAAAAAAAAAACTGCCCTCACCCCCACGATCACCGGGAGCTAGGAAATGAATGACAATATGAAAGTGACAGATCCATTGTGTTACACAGACAAAGTGACACCAAGAACAGTTAGCCGTTATAAGTCGGGGAGAAGAGTCAAGATAGCGAATTCGTAAGAATGTATTTAGTTTCCAGAGAAAGTAAAGAGCTGAGAAATAGCAGATGTAGTCAGTTTACATCAGTTAACTGTGGGAAAACCGGATGCATCGGATTTCCGAGTGAAAGTAAATATATATGAGCGACACTGGCTGTCAAAAGCAAATCGGCAACAAAATTCAACAGTGAATGATCACGAGGGGCAGATCAGTGACTGAGCCCAGCAAAGTAGTGTCATGATGAGACTTTAGAGTCAATCTTAGCTGAGATCCTGAATTTGAGAGAGGGAAGGTTTAGCTCAGATATAGAAGCTAGCAACGGGATACTAATGACACACATATCCATGTTCAACAAGTCGATTGTATACAAGCCTGTGTCTTCATTGTTTTTCTTATGTATGTAAATCGTGAACTGTTGCTTTGCACGGCTACAGACTACATTAGAATCCTGACACTGCCGAGAAGACGAAGAAGAATAACCGCACATGTGTTTGAAGTAAGGTCGTCATTCGGGGATAGTTTAACAAGTTGTGCTATGACCATCAGATTTACGCTGCAAGATGCAACAGACTCCAGAGATACAAACAGGTAGCATAAATGTTGCCAGGTGATCTTAGGATTGACCTTAGAAGCCCCCAAAAAAAGAGACAAGGAAAAAAGAAAAAAAAAGAAAAGGCAGAAAAACACACACAAACCCATATACAGAGGAAGTGAAAGACAGAAAAAAATAAAAAGAAAAGAGTATGGACACACAGAGAAAAGGAAGGGACAATGATAAAGTTAACAGAAGACAAAAATAGTGATCAAGAAAAATGAAGAAAAAAATGGTGAGTGGGTGTTTTTTGTTTTTTTCTCGTTCTAACTACACAACAACAAAAAAAAAAGAAATCACCCTTGGTAAATAATCTTGTTAATGTTTTTTTTTTTTAAAATAGCGCTTAAAGCTTTCCAGTATTAAATAGTTGAATTGTGTGCTGTGTATTTTCGTTGATATCTAAAATGTAACTATTTGTTTTGTAAATAAATTAAAGTTAGTAGAAAAAACGGAGACAGAAAAAAGTAGAGAGTGAGAGAGAGAGAGAGAGAATGGACATGGGAGGGCCAGGGTAGATGTATGAATCTGGTGATGGTAGTAGGAGGAGGGTCAGGAAACGCTGTGCATGGGTGGCCTTTGCCAGTGTGTGTTGTCATTTGTTAGTATATGGGGTCGGGGGGGGGGAGCATTGTGAGCTCTTTATCTAGCTTGGCCATGGGGAAGTTATTTAGGCCGGTGAATTATGGGGAAGCCAGGAATGATCTGAGGATGAAAAAAAAAAGAGATGGGTAGCTGGTGGAACATGAAAAGAAAAACAATAGCCTACACAAGCCGGTAACTTATTAAAAGTTGATTGTCTTAGAGGAAGGGAGAAAATAAAATAGCGGAATGTCTGTTAATATGATAGGTGAGTTTAAAAGTCCTCTTGTAGGAGGTGATTTAAAAGGTCCTTTTGATTTTTTTCTCAACCTCAATAGAAGGACGAGGTTGATTTCCCTTCTCTGGTATGTGAAACAAGTACCCATAGACAGGAGTCTATCGAAAAAGTAATTGCTTTGTTGTATATATTAATTTTTTTAGAGGTACTCAAATACCTCTTGGCTAGTGAGAAGGGAGATGTGTGATACTATAGACTGCCCCCACCCTCACAATCAAGACAAGCGGGAGAGATTACCTAGAAAATGAATGACAACATGAAAGTAACAGATCAATTGTGCTCCACAGACGAAGTGACTCCATGAGCAGTTATCCAGGGGGAGTGATCAGAATAGAGAATTCAGAAAGAAGTATCTAGTTTCCGGTGGAAGTAAGCTGAGAAAAACTGGACATCTAGGATTTCTGGTCGAGAGTAAATATATTTGGAGGATGCTAGCTGTTGAAGCAGATCGGCAACTGAAACTCAACAGGCTATGATCACAATGGCAGATCAGAAACAGAGACCTGCAGAGTAAAGTCGCGATGAGACTTCAGAATTAGTCTTAGCTGAGAGCCTGAACTTGAGATGGGAAGCTTAGCTCAAATGTACACGCTAGCGACGAGACCCCAACAACACACACACCCGTGTTCAACAAGTCATATGTATACAATGCATGTGTCGGAGGTGTTTTTATTATTATGTATGTAAATTGTGAACTGTTGCTTTGCCGGCTACCAACCACATTAGAATCCTAACATGGTCAAGAAAATGAAGACGAAGAAGAACCATAGCACATGCGCTTGAGGTAAGGTAGTCGTTCGAAGATGCGTGCATAGTTTAATAATAATAAAATTCACAAACTCAATACTAAATAGTAAAAGTAGATAAAGATGTAATGGGCCTACACAAAGATTAAATATTACATGCTCCTATGTAATTAAAAAAAAAATTTTTTTTTTTTAAATCTGCATCTTTTTATTTTGTATCTAAATTAGTTTGGAATAAAAATTATTAGATTTTTTTTTTCAAGTCTCTGTTTTATCAAGCTAAAATTCTAATAGTTAATGATCCTGGGTATGATCATAAACTACATTCAGTGATGAGGTCCCTAATTTGGGAGCTGTTGGGGGTGTAGTCATCTCCGACTTGCCATTACTCTTGGATGCACACTGACCCATGGTGTTAGTACCTGTCAGGCAATAGGTTAAATAGAATCTATCGTTTAAAGACATTATGATCGTAGAATACATCTTGTAGATGCTCCAAGGTCACTCATCAATGATAAACTGATTTTGGGTTTTAAATCATCAGACTCGCTCCACCAGCAACCCAAGCATTTTTCAAAAGAAAAAAAATGCTTCCTTCTCAAATGTGACATTCTGCTATGCACCACATAAACTGACAGAAAAACAGACCATGTGACATGGATGGTCAGCATCAGCCAATGAAAATCGTTTCAGCTATTCCACTTCGTATATTTAAGATCCTTCAGGATAGATCTGGTTATTTCCCAGAATTTGATAGAAATGAATCTCAACTTCCATTTGATATACAACCACAACAAAAAAAAAAAAGTCCAAAAAAACATCTGTATACAAATAGAAGTGTGATTTCGGAATAAAATGACTGAACAAGGGGTGACATGCCATAAAACCCAACAACCAGCCAATCAAAATGAAATTAAATTATCAGAAAAGGTTTGATACGCCATGAAAGAAAACAACCAGATCAACATTCCGGATTTTTTTTAGAAAATGTGGATGATGTCATCCATTATTCGGATGACTTGTCTAACTTAGGAATCTTTATGCAGAATTCTGTAGAGGTTCCTGAGTTTGACATAAAGATGCACTTGACAAAGGTTGAAGGTTACATCAGCCGAAATGTTGTGAAAATAGCAACCAAGATGAGAATAACAGTCTGAATGATCCAAATAATACTAAACAAATCAATGTTTACATTTTTTTTTATTTAAATATTTTCGATGCATAAATTATATATGGTTAGGAGTGTCAGACTAAAATTGCTTTGCCACCAAAATTTAAATACTTCTTGCATGTGTGAGAAAAGCTGACAAAATAGATTTTAATACGAATAGTAATTAATTCTGTTACACTTGAGTGAAATTAATTTAAACTATTTGCAATTTCATGCAAAAATCTGAATTTTATTCCTCAGAAATATTTCAGCAATTCTTGGATATAAAAGATTCTTATATTATACTAGCGGACCATGTGGAACTTCTATAGTTGCTTTCTTTATATATCTGTTTTCAATAGAGTGTATAGTTTTTTTTAATCAGGCTTTCATTTTTTTATTTTTTTTTTTATTCGATTCTAAAAATGAGAGGAAGCGGGAGTTACAAGATGGTTGAAAGTAACCCCAAGGTCCGTTTTCTACTCTCCACTGTTCTTCTTGGCCTTTTGGCTAAGATCAAAGTGTAGTATCTGTTCCGATGGATAATGCACCCCATACTGGTGTTGTCTTGGCCTTCGGGTCTTGATTTACGCCAGTCAATGGGTCTGTCCTGTGCAGTTCTGGGAGGTCCACCTTCCCAGGCTTTGCCTCCCCTCTTTGGGGAGGAGTAAGTTTATTGCTTACTGTCTGAGGCGCTTCTACCGGGGAATGCCGACGGGGCTGCCCAGGCAATTTTTAAACCCCACTTTCCTGACTCGACCTTGGGTCACATCTTACTTGTGGGAGTAAGATAAAAACTGGCCTTGTGCCTAACTCCTGGAGAGGAGTAAATCAATACTCTCCACTTTATTGGGGAAAAAATGGGGATATTTGTCCTAAATGTTATTTTTTTCTACTAAGTCTTCAGGCAGCTGTCAACAATTTTACAAAACGTAGGGATCTCATTGTATGCAAGTGTGGCAGCATACAACGCACATGTTCGACCTGTACTCTTGTATGGCTATGAAATGTGATCAACGACAAAATGTCAGAATGACACGATCCTGGTTTCAGTGAATCGGATGGAGAAAATTGTAGGTCTCACTTTACCAACCTCCGTGAGAAGTATGTCGCACAACAACGTCTCAACTGGCATGGGTACATCACCCGCCGTCAATCATCTAAAGCCATGTGGTAGGCCGCTTAAGATACGGAGGGGATCAGTTCATCATGACTTGATCCTGGCAAGCGGCACGAGCGAAATAGCAACAGACAGCAAAAGTTGGAAGTTATTCACAAAACGTCTACCTTAAAGCATGAGATGAGGCGAAAAATGAAAATAGTAATAATAATACATTTTGGTTTTGTTTTAGTCCGACCATTTTAAACCTTATTCATATATAGAAATATAGAAAAGGCATAAGATTGTTATGACTATTTTGCTGTGAGCTAGAGATTATGTGAGTAAAGCTATAATTATTTTTTTTCAATGTTTTCCTATAAAGACTGAGAACAAAATTCCAGTATAAATGGAAAATAATAAGTTTGCTTATGAGATATAGACATATGCAGAAATATTTACCAGAAACATAATATTCTACACGATGGAATCTGAGAGAGAAAAAAAAAACAATCAAACTCTATAATCGTTTATATTTACAGAAATTATATTTATTAAAAATTGTTTTGTTTGGCATATAACTTAAAATGAATGTATTCAAGTTTTATAATCAAAAGAAATTTTAAACACGGTTCTCTTTAGATAAAAAAAAAAAAAATTCATAACGTTTTTCTCTGATATGGTTGTTTTATGGCATATCAACCCCTTTTGGGTTATTAAATGCGGCCAAAACAGTACAACCAATAGCTCGTGGAAATACCTTTCCCAAAAAACATTAGTGTGTAAATGCCCACAATAGATCTAATAGGATTTGAACTCTGTCTGCATAGCCAATTTCAGAAGCTGTGATGATATCCATTAGGCCAATCATAAACACTCCCTTCTTCACATGCGAAATATATGCTTTTTAAATTTCATAGATTTGATTTTGAAATTGCATTTCCCATCTTTCGTTTCTAATACACAACACTAGCTGTAACTACTCGGCATTGCCTGATAGTGTATATACTTGCAATACTTGCAATTTGTTTTGAGTTTCTTTTTTTTTTTTAAACTATGCCGGTTTTATTTTTTGTTGTTTTTTTGTCGTTTTTTTTCTTTCTTATAATATATTTTGTTGCAATCAAATAGAAGTAACTCTGTATTGATGAATGCTGAGTCACATGATTATTTTAAAATGGCATCAATTTGAAAATAATTCCGACTCGGACAAAGTATTTTCTGGAAGGAATTAAATCATATTACATTGTATTGTTCTTAACAATATACTGCAACGAAAAACTGACGGACCAGAATAAAATAATGATTTTGCAAGAAGAAAGCTATTGATGACAACGAAACGGTAAAGAGACCGACTTTACTTTGTATATTAGAAGATAAAGATAATAGGTTACCATTTTAAAATTTGTCCAAACATCTCTATCCGTCAGTCGCTAGGTTGGTCTAATGCTTAATTTTGAAATAGCCCATATTGAGTGTACAGTTGGTAACATTTAAGTCTGGAATAGCATTATTAGATGCATCTACAAGCTCCATAAGAGGTTGTGTCTGCCACGGTCAAGCTTGAAATAGAATTGTAATCGCCAAATGCATAGATTTACTGAATGTATCTTATAAATATCAATTTAACTGCCATGATTTTTTTTTTTATTTAACAACTTTTATATGACAGAAAATTAGATTGAAAAATGAGGATTCTAACATTTCTGTAATAATATCTTTTGTTCTGTAGGGGTGGCCTTGAAACAAGCCCCACTTCTTCAGAAATAGATTTCTTAAATAAACTGACGAAATCAAAAGCTCAAAAGTGATATGCATGGGAAACATCGGTATACTATGAGAAACAGAAGAACCATGTAACCGCCTAGTATGTTCGGAGGTTTTGAATTTGGAAAAGTACTGTTCGAAGTGAAGGGGGCAAAGCTTGTGAAATTTAGTCTTAAAAATAACCAGTAGGAAGTCTTTTTCTCTCTCTCCTTCCCCACCCCTGAATAATGTATCTGATATAATTAATAAAGAACGATATGTCTGGTATTAATTATTTGGTACTAACTAAAGATATAGACCACAGATAACCCCCATTAAAAATCCAACACAACAGAATCCAATACAACAGAATCAACAACTAAGCAGGCTTCATCTCTTCAGACTGTCTCAAGTAAATCTTCGTGTCAAGACAGAAAAGTACACAACACTTTCTGCTAAGAATAAATAGGGTTATGGTAAGTAATTTTATAAGTAAAAAAAAAAAAAAAACAATAAATAAAGAAAGAATTGGTCAAAATCCATCTGAACACTCAACTGACTTGCTGGCAGCAGCTAATGAGATATGATCAAACATGAAAAAAGATGTGAGGTAGTTGTCCGCATCACAAACAAGTATATTGTATGTAATACTTTTTTATCAATTCGACTATTTTAGAATTAAACAAACTAATCCAAAGATTATTTACGTAGCTTTTCTTCAAACTATTTCTAACGAGTTAAGTAACAAGAATGGTTGCTCCTTGCAAGACATTCACAGCAAGAACTCGTCTTCAACCACAAGTGCAAAGAACTTTCTTTTCGTTCTCTATGTGCCTAGCATCAGGCAGAATTTTCATGAACAGAGTTTCTTTTCAAGAACTTTCCATCTGTGGAACACATTACCATAGGATTGCTTCCCTGAAGGTTGCAACATAATTTCACTGCAGCGCCAAGTCATGATTTTCGTGGCACTCGCAAAAGATGTACCACCGTTGCTTTCGTCTCAATAGAAGAAAAGCAGCATTCTCTGTCTGTGTTTCTGCTCCGTGGTGCAACCTGCCAGAGGAGGATGTGACGATGACTACCATATCCAGGTTTAAAGCGGCCTTGAACAAACTTTCAGATTGTATGTGGATGTAAATGCCTTCCACCTCTTTATATGGCTTGTTGCACTCTGCTATTTTATTATTTTGCCAAATAAATTTGATTTGAAATAAACTTTTGTGTTAAACGAATTTTAGAAAGACATTACTAACAAGATAGAATCTATGTATAAAGTGATTTCTACTATATAATATAAAAAAATGAATGTATGTGTCTGGTTCACTTCAATAATCACATATGCAAATTTATTTTTATGAGCAAAGAAATAGGGGCTTAATTTTAATAATAACTGATAATAATAATAAAGAAAATTTCTTTCACTTTTAATGGACACAAAAAATATTTCATTTATTTACAGAAAAAGAGAGCTAATGAGTTTATTTTTTTTTTAAGTAAAACTTATGTGGCATATTTTTTTTTGTAAAACTTTACCAACATATTTGTTCTTTAAGTGAGATTTAATTTGCATATTTATTTTTTTGGGTTGTTTTTTTCTTTTTTTAGAAGTTCTACCTCAATTAGGTGTTCCGTTTTCTACAGTAAAATTTATGTGACAACAGTAGGAAACCAATTGTTATTGGTAAAAATAAAGTACTTATTACTCCTCCACACAGCAAAACCGCTATATTTCTAAAAACTAGTTTTTCGGCACGTACAATAACTTTGATTTGTTACAAAAATAACCCGACCAATAGCAGACACCATTGCCTATGACATTCAGTTATTGAACGACAGACAATCCTGAAGATTCATTCTACCTACTCCGGCCTCCCAATATTTTCTCAAAGATTATGGCATCCAGGCCATGTTAGCGTTGAAGTGGTGTTGCATGTGATGATACTTATATGAGGAATTCAGTGACTCGCATTATGGAAACACTGAATTTGGGACAGATCAGGAAACTGAATTCAGTTGTTTTTTTATTATTATTATTACCGGCATATCAACCCATTTAATGCTAAATCCAGTCATTTTAATAAAAAAAAAAAAAAAAAAAAATTTTTTTAATATTTTTCTTCTCAAGTTCTTAATATCTTCAAATATTTATTCCTGGGGTTTGCTTTTTATGAGTTATTTAGGATGAAAGTTATGTGTATACCGTCGGGCGCAGTTTTATGTTATTATCAGGACAGATTTTATTTAATCAATAGATGGGACCATGCCAGAGTCTAATTGGGAGCAATGGTAAAATTCAGTTTTAGTTACAATAAAATATCAAATCTGCAAATGTGCTGTTTTTGCATGAATATGAGAAAGATCTCTACAGGCACAGAGAACTCAGTCGTAAGGATAAATGTCTTATGTGTTATTAAAATGGAGATTATGTGCCTGTCTGTAACCGAAACTCGGTCACAACCTAATTTACAATTGCCCTACGTTTGTTTTGTCTCTTATTTCAGATGATTTTATTTTAAAATTTTAATCAAGAAAACATTTCTTATTATTATGATGTCCTTTGTCTTGAACCCATGTTCGTCTTGACATCACAAACATTTCACACAAAGGCTGTGAGTCACTTATATAGATTTATTAAACAGCAAAAAGTCAGAATAAAACCAGAGAGAAAGTAACACTTTAAATGACGGGTTACTTGCATGCGGGAGAGAGAGGTTAGATATCAGATGACTTTTTCATGCACTTATTAGCCATGTTATGCACCTCAATGGGGCTAAATAGAGAGCGGCGACTTTCACATCTGTTCTGCTCTGTGAGTTGCCAGGAAAAAGACAGAATCCTCTCTCCCCGGAAGTCACGTGATTTTGGCAACTTCAGTTGATATTTGAACTTTCACCTGTCAATCATTCTCTCCATTAAAACTTGCAGCCCAGTTATGTGAGATTATATCATATTTACACTGTTGATCTATCTACTTTACTTTAATAGCAAATTCAATTTATATATACAATATAATTTGTAACATAGGTAATAGACATGAAAGAGAGTGTAATGATCTTTTTTTGATTTATTTTTTAGGGGGTGCAAAGGGGGAAGAACCCACCTTTTAAAAATAAATGTACCCACAAACTTTACTCCTTGGTTCTTACTATAAGGTTTCATGTGATGTTATCCTCAACCACAATCCGAGAAATGGCGGGTAACCCAGCTAGTATACATATATAATACTATTGTAACTGAGATTATGTTTATCTATAATCGAAATTCCATCACTACTTAAGTCACAACTGCCCTAAGTATTTTTTAACTTCTTCATTTGAAAATTTTAATCAAGAAATAATGTCCTCCTCATTCTCGGTTTAACGTCCGTTTTACATGCTGGCATGCATTGGACAGCTTTTAGAAATCGACTTCCAAACTAACACATCACTGGTCAAGTCTTTGAACAGAACCTACTAACCCAAGCACTCTAATCCATTCTTTCAATGTGGCCAAACTATCAAAGTCTCCTGTATTAAATTATTTACATCATTCACCGATCTACTTTAATACAAATTCAATATATACAAATAAATTGTGGTTCACAGAGGGAATGGTATCGCTAATTAACATGGATTTTTTACAGCAGATTTTACTAAATAAGTTGAAAGGATTAATGATTTCTAATTGTTTTCTTATGTTTTTTTATACATATTCAAAATAATTTTGTGGATAAATCTTAAATCAAATCAATAAAACAAAACAGTAATTATACTTTCTACTTTTTTTTTTAAAGTTAAATTCAGTAAATTTTAACCATAAAATATAATCAGCTTCCTTATTCATACAATTTGCATAATTTGAATAAAGTTACCACCTGTATTCAATTTAACGGAAATCACTGAGATTTCACAAATTAGCTTTTTGTATTTTTACCGGAGATGTCAGTTATGGAAAAAGGTAACCCCCCTCCCCCATTTCAAATAATAATGCTGCTAGGGAGATTTATCATTTTTAAATTATTTAAGCTGTACGCTTATATTTATTTAATCGATTTGATTAATTTAAAAAAATGACATCTTGTAGATTCATTTTTATATATATATATATATATATATATATATATATATATATATATATATATATATATATATATTTTAATTTTAATTATATTTTCTTAATTTTATGACTAAATTTATTTTTCATTCAATTCATTCGTGCATTAAGAGATTTAAATTAAGCATTACATTTACTAGCAGAAATATGTGATCAGACGGAGCAAATATTTGGCAGTTTAAATAATAAATACTAGGGTAAGATTTAAAACAAGTACTACTTATTGTTGATCTATATTAGAAATAACCATGTTTGTGTGGCTGACTGTCACTTATAGGCTCCAAAACTACATGACAGAATTGAACCAGATTTGGCATGAAGCATCCTTGAAATGCTGCATGTGTCATGCACGGAGAAGCATTTGTGGGGTAAATGTTAATACTACTACTGCTAATACTAAAAAGAGTAGGCTCCAAAGATATTGGGCAAAACTGAACTAAATTTAACATGAAACCTTGAGGGATCAGGTGTGTTATAGGGGGCAGGAACAAAATTAAAATGCTACTGCCAATAATATTATCATTATTATAAATACTTCTATAAAATTATTGTGTAGAATTGCACCAAGTTTGGCATAAAACTGGGCCTTTGGAAATCCAGATGTAATAAAATAAAGAATACTACTTATTATGCAGGAATAGGGGCCCGAACAACCTCTCGTAGGAATTAGACTAAAATTCATCTTTTGCCAGCATTTTGGATAACGATCTTAAAAATGTATTTAATCACAACTCTTAGTCTAGAAAGATTAAATATAAAAAAAGGAGTGCAGCATTAATAACAAGTCCTGCAATCTGAATAAACATTGTAATCAGTCATCATTTGCTTTTGCATTTATCATGCACAGTGGGGTCATTTCTCCCTCCACCATACACGGTCAAAGGTGAGGATGCAATCCGACCATCTTTATTTTCACACACTTTTTACCATAACATTTATATATATACTAGCAAAAACTACCCGCCCTCCAGGCGGTAATTACTGACGCTGTAGTCTTCTTTACAGAAACCAAAAAAGTAATTTCCATTTGACATTTTGGTAATTTAGAGGAAATTTTTTTAAATGATGACTGTCATGGTGTTATTTGATATATTCCAATATGGGGGAAATATACTGTGCATGAACATCGTAAAATTTTGTTTTTTTAAGGAAAAAAAACAACAAAAAAGTCAATTTATATGGTGTTTAAGATATTCAACATCAATAAATTTTATTTTGTTTCAGCATAAAAATTAAAATGAATTCCCCATTAAAACTGGTTATATAATGAAATGAATAAACAAAGGTGGAATGTCGATTGGTTAAATACTCCACTTTTATATTACTGAGTAATTCGAAATAGGTACTTTGTACTTTTCACCTTTATTATAAAAGAAAGAAAAATAATTTTTTTTTGTAATTTAGAAAGATTAGAGGAGGTTTATTTCTTTTTTATGACAAATCATCATCATTATCATCATCACTACCAACATGTTAACTCCTTTGCCTTTTGGCTAGGAGCAAAAACTAGTATCTGTACTAAATCTGCACTTAGTTTTTATGTTCTCTGTCAGTGAATGAGAAATCCTTCTAGACCAAGGCAATTGAAATTTTTGTTCCAATTCAGAGAGTCCATTTTGAGGGAGCTGGATTCTCCCCACGTTAAATATTGACATTGTGCCTAACTCTGCTCTCGTGGGAGGAAGTAAATAGGAATAGTAACAACAACCACAACAAATTTATTAAAAAAAATAATAAACGCATGTATTTAATTAAGTTTCTAATGAATTAATATTTCCTAATCTGTTAAGATTAGAAAATATTAATTCATTAGAAACTTAAAAATAAATAAATATGCAAATGAAAGGCTGAGAGGATGATATTATGAACGATTTACATACACTGACCCCCACCCCCAAGGAGGGGTTAATGACTGGGAGGATGATATTATGACAACAGAATAGATAGTACACTAACTCCATCCCCACACACACTAAACTGGTAAATCTGAGGAAATAGTATCGTGAGGAACGAATGTATACTGTACGGCCTCCCCCCCCCCTCCCGAAGAGGAGGTAATGCCTGGGAGGAATGTATCATGACGAATGAAAATATACTACAGAAAATTAAATAGGCATAAACTGTTTTAATGGCAATATAGTTAGAATAGGTGGAAAAAAATTTCGCATTTATTTATTTAGATAACATTAAAAACCATGGCAAGTTTCATTGTCCACGTGAAATGCCTAAATGAAAATTGTCTGGAAAAATATAGTCGCCATCTTTATAAACAAAGATAAATATGCATGGTGAACGAACATATACTACACTGAACCCCCCCCCCCTTCCGACAGACGATAATATGAATGAACACTACTTCCCTCCATCCAAAAAGGAGGAAGTCATTCTTGCGTGGATGATGGAACAGAACCGATACTATACTACCCCCCCCCCCCCAAGATATTCTGACTAAATCGAGTCTTGGGGATTTTTCATTCTGGGAGAATTCTCCCCTACACACCCTTAAAAACGGAGGAGGTAATTCCTGGGAGGACAGTCTTATGACAACAGAACCGATACTACACAACACATTTTTTTTTTTTTTTTTTTTTTTAAATTTAAAAATGCCTAGTCACAAAAAAATATTTTTATTGTTCCGTGGTCTTTTGGCTTAGATCAAAGTGTAGTATCTGTTCGACATCTCAGTGATATTTGACACTTTACTAAAGCCGGAAGTAAATTATCTCCCTTGAAAATGAAATTCTAAATAAGTTTTTAAACGCTATCATTTTTTTAATAAAATCTCTATATCTTATTTTATTTATAATTATAATAATAGTACTATCGATAAAACGATTGCGTATGTAGAAGAAAATTTGACAATACAAAGTAAAAATGTATATTACAGAATATTAATTTATTAAAACCTTAAAAATAAATAAATATGCTAATGAGCAAAATCGATATTTGTTTGAGTGAGTTGGAGATGCCTATATATAGGGTATTTCAATCTTTCTCGGCCTTTTGGCTAAGATCAAAGTGTAGTATCTGTTCCGATGGATACTGCACGCCTGTCCTGTGCAGTTCTAGGAGGTCCACTCTCCCAGGCTTCGCCTCCCCTCTTTGGAGAGGAGTAAGTTTATTGCTTACTGTCTGAGGCGCCCATACCGGGGAATGCCGACGGGGCTGCCCAGGCAATTTTTAAATGGCCAGAGTGCTCACCTCTCGAGCGCTGGCTTTTAACCCCACTTTCTCGATCCAAGCTGTGGTCACATCTTACTTGTGGGAGTAAGATAAAACTGGCCTTGTGCCTAACTCCGGGAGGAGTAAATAAATATCATTAGAATTAAATAATCCTAACGTGGTTTGATGTTAATATAGTTAGGATAGATGGAAAAAAAACTTTCGCATTTATTCATTTAGATATATATATTTTTTCATTTAAAGTATTTTTGAGTGTGGTCTCTTTAACTTATTAAAGGATTCTAGTGTATATTATAAACTTGTCCTGGGACAGGTATTTCAGCTCGTTGGTATTTACCCCTCTTCCTCTGTGGTAAAATGTGACACAAGGTAAGAAGGTGGAGATTAAAAAGCCAGCGCACAAGAAGCACACAAAAAATGCCTGAGCAGCCATGTCGGCATTCTTCAGCAGGGGGACCTCAGACAATTAGCGAACCACTTCTTAAAGTGCAAGAAGGTAAAGCCTAGGAGGTTAAAGCTTCTAGAACTGTACAGAACCATACCTCAGCCGAACAGAAGCAAGGCTTCCAACTCAGAACTAGATAAGTCACTGTAAGTGTAGAGGACATATCCACGATTGGTATGGACAACACAACCCTTCCAGCTAATTCATTCATAAAAAAATAATTTAAAAAGATTTTTGTTCAGATATTCTAAGAGGTAAGTAGTTATCTAAAATTGTGTGCCATATAAATTAATCCATAACCTTAAAATAGTAAATAAAGAAAGAATAAAAATAAAATAAAATCAATAAATTTAATAACTATCAGAAAAATGATTCCAAATTATCTTGCCGGAAAGATAATCAATTCTTGAGTAGAATAGGTATTCCCACTTATAAAATACCTCAAGAATTGCTCTAATTTAAAACGGTGTAAGTAAATCAATAAGTTCATAAAATCTATTTTATAATTTTTTTCTGATATAAAAGGGATTATGTCTTTTATAATCTCTCTCTCTCTCATTATATATATATATATATATATTAATGTCAGTCAATGTCTCTCTGTGTGTTCTAGGTTAGAATATCTACATAAAAAAACTCAAAATGTATTTATATATAACATTTTCCAGGAAAGACAATGGAAGTGGTCTCAAATATCTAACTGCCACCCTAAGGGAGCTATAGAAGCAGAACCTCCCTTAAAATTTTAAATATATCCTATGTTTATGAAATCTAAATCATATGTATAAAATTTTCCAGGGAAGACAATGAAAATGGTTCCGAATTTCTATGTATCTCTCTGTGTGCTGAATCTCTACATGCCCCATATATCTGATTTTAATGAAATTTAAACCATATGTATAAGACACTAATTCAGAGTGTTTTCCAAAATCTTACTTCCTTCCGACTGTATTAGGAGGCGAAACAGGGGTGGGTGGGAGGCTGTAATAGTGTTATGAGCATAGTGAAAAGGGACATAATGTTCCTGCTTAAATCCCGAGTAACATCGGATCTTCCACCTAGTACTTTCTATTATTTAACAGATACAGCATAAATCGGTAAAATTCATTCTATTGTAAATTAAATATGCTTAAGAAATTTTGTTTGTAGGTCCCTACTTTCTATCACTAGAACAAAACCGACACTTATTTTAACTTGATTTTAATAATTCTTTATTCCATTCATTAGTATTTACCACTTTTTTTTTCAAAGTATCCTTTCCATGCCGACCACGTGACACACAGCCATATCAACACTTTTCTCTCTTCGTCATAACACCAGATGGATTTTCAACTTGGCCACGAGAATGTCTCAACCAAGAGGAAAAAAGAAAAAAAAAAAGAAATATTCTTCTGAAGATGGTAGATTTACCGAAAGTACTCAAGTTCATAAAAAAAAAAAATGTTTTTAAGATGAATAAATAATTTATTTTTAAAAACAAATAATCTGCGTTGTGCAAGGTTTTCTAAATATTTTATAAAAAAAATATCTTCGTTATTATATACATATATATATATATATATATTATAATATAAAATGAAGTAATAAAATAAGGTGTCAATCAAATTTTATTACTTCATTTTATATTATAATATTAATGCTCTATCCAGTATATTGAGCTTCAGTTTGTATCCGGATGTTTCACTAATTATAAGATATTAGTTGACGCTTATATCTTTTGTTGGATTGCTTCATATATATATATATATATATATATATATATTGATATTAGTGTTTACAATAGATATTAAATTTGTATGAAGATTTTAAATTTTACTTTTAATAAATCTTTATTTTCAATTTAATCTTATTTTAATATTTATATATAAGCACAGTAGAAAAAATTGCTTTTTTTTTTAATGTAGTGTTTGTATGGGAATAAATTAATTCTGTAATCTATAAATTCAGTTGTATTGATAACTTATTTAAATTTAAAGAAATTTTCTCATCTAAAATAACTTTCTTTTTTTCGGCACACATTAAGCAGAGTTGCAGAGTCAGAGATTTTGGAAGGAGTCAAAGTCAGACTCGTAAGAATATTAGGAGTCTGAGTTGAACTTAAAAATCCAACTCCGATTATTACTGAATATTACAAGACTTTAAAATAGAAGTCAGATATTTGGGAATTCTTTCTAGGAGTCATAGTTGGAATTTTGGGAATCCTGGGAGTCGAGAGTCAGATCTTATACCTTCTGACTCTGCAACAAGACATAATTTAAAAAAAAAAATATTTTAATAATAAATTCCGATAGATTTTTAGAAAAATCTTTTTGTTTTTTGGAGCTCGGTACTATTAGTAACTATTTGTTTATATTAAGATTGCAGCTTTATTCTTTCTTTCAAATTATTCGCAGAGCATAAATTAAATCAGAAATTGATATAGCAGTTGATCATACATGCCACACTTCGCAAGCTTGTGTTATTTTGGACTTGACTTGCTATTAAACAAGTTGCTGTATACAGAGTCAATAAAAAGCTTTTTGTTTATTTTTATTAATTGTCTAAGATTTAGCATTAATTAGATTTTACAAATAAACATTTAAAAAAATGTACTGTGTCTCAAGTCATTTTTGTCTTTGTGCCCTCATTTTTAGGAGACTCCAAATAGGCAATTTGTTCATCCTTCTCTAAACTTAAATCCATCAATTGTTAATTCCTCTTTAACAAGTAACACTATAAGTAGTTAATTTATAAAATAAGATTTATTTATAAAATGAATATTAACAAAGCAGTGAAAATAATATAGAATTTTGTATTCAGAAAACAAACACTGAAAAATCTGCAAATCGCTAAGCTAAGTTCTTATGTTAACTAACTTAGAAGTCAAATCTATATAAAAAAAATTGCCTGGGAGTACATTGTCTGTGGCAATTAATGTTTAAACTTCATTCTTTTTTAACCTTTAAATGCTTTATTTTTTTTATATTGGTTTGACATCGAAGATACTGATTACTTATTTAGCGGGTGTGCAGATGCAACATCATACTAATACCTACTCACACTTGCTAACAGGCTCGTTGCAGATGTGAAGCAAGTTGCAGTTTGACACATTTTCGTTAAATATTATATTAAATAGGTATTTTGTTGGAATGTGTTATATTTGAAACAAAAAGCATTTAAGGGTTAAGTATGTTATAACTTTAAGCAATTTTATTCAATTCATGTAATAACCAAATGATACAGCTGTTTAAAGAATTTTTTTTTTTTTTTTTTTTTTTTTTTTAATTGTACCATGTTTTTTTTTTTCATCATAAAAAAAATGGAAAAAAATCAAAAGTATATATGGGATTTAAATTTAAACATTTCATAGGATGTCCTCTCAATTTTATTAGAAAACTGAATTTGTTTAATGATATTCCTTCACTAAAATCTTTTTCCAAAATGTAAATATTTTCTTAATAAAAAAAAAAAATGAGAACGGTTGGAGGTCAATGAACAAAACCATAATGAAAATTAAAAAAAAAATTTTTTTTTTAATTAAACCATTAGGCAACGCCATGTAGATAAAATCTAGTTATTTATATTAACAGAATATAACTTAAACAGAAATAATTTTCATATCAAAATTTGTACTCTTGTATGGCTGCAAGACATGGTCGACGACGAAACGTCAAAACGACACGATCCTGGCTGTAGCGCATCGGATGGAGGAAATTGCTAGCCTCACTGTCAAGGCTTCCATGAGAAATTTTCATCATACGACTTTCAACTGGTATGGCCATGTCATCCAAAACACTCCAAAATGCATCAGACATTGATGATGACAGCCCAAGGCCATGCAGTAGGTCGCTTAAGACATGGAAGAAATCAGTTGATGATGACCTGCTCCTAGCAAGCGACACAAGCAAAATTGCAACAGCCAGGAGAAATTGGAAGACATTCACAAAATGTCTAATTCAGCACGAGATGAAAAATGAAAATATTACAAACAATTTCTTCTTTTTAAAAACAAACTACCAAAATAATTCATGCTGAATTGATCAAAATTTAATCACAAATAACAAATTCCGTTGACTATGGTTCTAATGTAAGTATTAATCAGTATTAAAAGCGTTTTCTCAAGATATACAACTTGACCATATATGGCAGATCTGAAAATGTTAGCATAATGGTGGCAGATGCCGAAATCCACCATTTTGAATGTGGCTCAATTCAATTAAACCCTTCTAGTCCCGGCCCTAATCAAAATAGTGAACATATCTTGCCATACAGCAGAAACATTTTTTTCACAATTTAAAATGTAAAAATTGAAGATGACATTTTTGAGAAATGAAAGGTCAAGATGAACTTTTTTTATTTTATTACACCACTAAACAAATGTCGCTCTCTTTTAAATCATTAAATCTGATATGCAACATGCCAATGCTAAATATTTACTTTATTTTAAAATTTAAAGAAAAAGGGGTTTATTACCTGAAAGGTATGCAACTCTTTCTCTGAGAATAGGGACAATATCTGCTGCTTTCAACCCATCATTTCTTCTGCCGCCTATAATGAATAAAAAATATAGAGATATATTTTACATTTATAACTGTAAATCCAGAAAAAACGGATTCAAGCTTCGAAAATAAATTGTAGTTTTTAAATTATTCATTGAACATTAGGAAAAGACACTGAAAAACAAAACAAAACGACAGTTAGTCTTCTCATAAGAAAAAGATCTTCAAAACTAAAACAAAAGTAAAAAAAAACAGCAACTCTAGATTCTATTTTTTCGTGTTGTGTATTTTTTTAAATGTGGGGGGGGGGGTATATTAAATATTTATTTTTTCATGTAGGGTGCATTTTTTTTTATTTAAACAACCTTTTAATAAATAAACGAAATATATACATTTTTTAAAAATCGGCAGACTTGAGTAATCTTTTTAATCGGTTTTGCCTCCCCATAAGTTTCTAAACTGAAGCAATTTAAAGTTTTGTCCCAATCCAAAGTGCTCCATTTTTTAGAGGAACTGGATTTTCCCTACATTAAAAACTGACCTTTGTTTTTATTAAAACGTATTGCAAAAAAAAAAAAAAAAGACGCACCCTGTAAGATTTTATTTTATTTTATCATGCATTCTGCCCTCGTGGGGAGGCAAGTAAATAGTAACACAAAAACATTTTAGAACGCGAATTCTGCAATGTTTCGTTTGATTATTAAAAAGTTTTGTGAATAAAATAAACGCATCCTATGTTTTTAATAAATATTTCTTAAAATAAATCTTTCTCTATATTAAAAAGCGAGCTTTTGACGAAAACTCAAAGAACACAGAGTTATTATTCGTTTGTTTACAAAAACCGATAAGGTCAATCGATGTAGACCGAATTTCGTCTCTTTTCATCTTTCCAATTTCTGGGATCCTTTTTTGCTGTATGGTCCCGACTATATTATGACCATCTCATGTATCTGTATGTGTTTCTCACCTCTGCATGACTTAGATGACTGTGGTGTCATACCTTTCCCAACAGTTTCAATACATAAATAACCAAAATAGATCTCTATGACCGTATCCATTAGAGTAATCATGCTAAAACATTTTTAAAGAGTTAAACAAAAATAATTTTAATAAAAAATATATTTCTGAATAGATATTTTCACCTTCAAACTTCCAAAGAAATAATGTCAGAATCTTATGATTCAAGAAAAAAAATCGTTTTTTTTTTATTCAAAATATTTTGTTTGACTTATGATGTATATGTGCATATAAAGACAATTAAGAAAAACTTGTTTGCTTTTAGTGTTCTTATTTTAAGCAAAATCTGTAAATAGTTTCAAAATACTTCAAAATTCTAAAAGCTGTTTCTCATAAAGACTATAAATCAAGATGCGTGTGTGCATGTGTCATTGTGAACATAAAAATAGGCAAAAATCCATGTGCCATTCCCCCAAAAAACTGCATTTAGATTATTTGAGTTTTGAAACGTTAGCAAAAATGGAAAGAAACTCATTTTTCTTTTAAGTTGAAGGTTATCAAAAGATGTTTAGAAATCTCTTAATAACATTTCTTTGAAATCATGTAATGTTGAATAGTATAAGGGAGGGGGGGGGAGCGAAAGTTGCCCACAGGCCACTGTGAAAGGAGAGGGTGACGTCATGAGTCAGGTGACTTCCATTTTCCAGTGAGCTCAGTCTTTTGGGTTGGGGATTTCATCCAGATGTACTTAAAACCAACCACGGTTCAGAGAGATTGACTTTTCCAGAGAGGCCAATAAACTGTGTGAATCTATTTGTGTCGTCCTGTCGTTTATTTTCAGAGAGTCTTTCTTTTTCTAGTTTACTTGACAAGAGACCCTTCAAATTAAAAATGACAAACAGATAAGCCAACAACCCGTCATCCTCGACAGACAAGAATCGAGTCCGGCTAAAGCATGGGACAAGTAGTCATATCCAACAGTAAGACTTTACTGTATTCCAGACTGAAGTGACAAAATGTTAAAGCAAGCGACATAATACAGTGTAGTGTCTCTCTTGACATGAATAATAATGATTACACTATAAAGCATAGTCTATTATGTGGTAGTGATATTTTATTATTATTATTATTATTATTATTATTATTATCTGTGTGTGCGTGTGGTGAAAAACTAAATTAAAAAGCGGATAATTGCCAAATACAGAAGACCAAATCAAATCAACATTTTCGGTCGACTAATATTTCGTCCGTTTTATTCAAACAACTTTATCAAAGTACGAAAACAATATTTTTGCACAAAAATATTTCGCTTTAAAAGGTGATAATTTTTTTTGCTTTTGTACATTTAAAAAGGTCTTTTAAATAAAAAGGACAAAAGACAAAATCAAATCAATGACGTTTTTGGTTGACTAATAGTCAACCAAAAACGTCATTGATTTGATTTTGTCTTTTGCATTTGCCGATTACCCACTTTTTATTTAGTTTTTCAACATTTTGTCGGATTTAATTTGTACGTGCTTTTCTTTATTTCTCATTACATATATATATATATATATATATATATATATATATATATATATATATATAAAATGTATTTTTATGTAATTGTTTTTATTGGTGATTGCAGCGTTCGTTGGTTTTGCTTACTACTACTATTTCGATTGTTTCACACCCTGAGTGATTAAGATGCAGAAAATTGCATTATTTGTCGCCATTAACTTTATAGGACATACTTTTTGTTAATATATATTTTTATTAATTTTATACATACATAAAAGTAATATTATATATATATATATATATATATATATATATATATATATATATAAGCTGAAATACCATTCTATGCTGCGTTTCCCTACTTTAATCAAGATTAGAAGTTAAAAACACCTATTAAATATTTTTCATCATTTCTTTTATTAAAAAAAAATATTATTCAGGTTTAATATGATGATCGATATCGGGTTGGAAATAATTGGAAGGCTGTAGCAAAAAAACAAAACAATTGTCTAGTGTGAGATTCAAACTAAACTCATGATGGCATAACATATTGGAACTGAAGATGACATTTGAACCACAAACGAAAATATTTTGTCTTTTAACTTAAATAAGTTTAGCATAGGAATACAAAGATACAGATCTAAAATAGTTTGATTGTCTAATAAACAGAACATTAAAAAATTCTTATTAAAATAAAAAATATATTGGTGAACATTTAGCAAATATTTTATCCATTTTTAATAAAAAAGGATAAATGTTTTTAAAGTAAACAATACGTCAAATATGTATGATGATTTAACATAGAAAGTAGTTTTAGTAGTTGCTAAAAAAAAGTTGAACATTTGTTTTTAATGTTATTAAATACTTTTAATTTTAAATAATGAGTTTTAACTTTGTACATCGATAAGGAGATCGGATCGAAAGTGCCAACTCTAAATCTGGAGTTAGTTTGGCTTAGATCAACCGTTTAACTGATGCCATGACACACAGACATACAACTTTGCTTTATAAATATTTATTTATTTTTTGGTACAGAAAAATTAGTACAACATTATTACCGTCGGTTTCAAGCTCAGAAGGACTTAGCCATCCGGCTCTCTTCAGCTTATGTTGTCATCTGTTTTGGAAATGTGAAGTCATGTGTCATTCTCGTTTGGATGCGTTATTTGCTTAGAGTGGTATGTATATTTGTTTAAATTTAGTGTAAGGGAAGTTTAATAAGGTTTTAAAAAAGCGGGGGGGGGGGGTGAAAAGTAATAGTTGAGATTTAAAAACGGCAAAGATTTAAAAGTATAAAAAAAATAAAAAAATATTTCCATATAAATCCCTTGAGTCAATGTTTATAAGTAGCGTATATTTGGCCGTTACTGTTTTGAGGGTTAATGTGTCTTCTAGAGAAAATAAGAGAAAATGGGTTTAAGGATTATACTTATGAAAAGATAAAAAGGTTAAAAAACACACATTAAATTCAAGTTTAAAGCCTGGATTAAATGACTTTAAATCAATCCAAACGGAATTTAAATAAAGATTTAACCCGTGTCCGGTCTTGACAGTTTGTCGATCGGTCTAAGGGCAGTAACTCTGCAGGGTTCTTGAATGATTTGTATTCGGGATTTAACATTATTAACTAAGGTATAGTGAAGACTTATGGGAGTAATAATATTGGTATACTGATTAAGACTGGTTTAGAGATAAGAGTAAGGATTGGGTTGGCAAGATTGCATCTGTTTGGGAGACATAGGAGGTTAGCATTTTAACTAAGATATAGTGGGGACTTATGGGAGTAATAATAATGTGAAATGGGAGTGTTACCCTCTTAATGACTGGAAAAATTATTATCGGAAAAGTTATTATTTCATATTTACGTGGTGTAAATTATTGGTCTTGAGTAGTGGTGTGGATATGGGCCGATTAAGGTATTTATTCCTATTTTTTTTATTTACATTTATGAGGGGTGATAGTTGGGAGGATTTTCCGGAGTGGAAGTTGGTATTTAGTTGAGCAATTATGGGGTTATGTATTAGGCAGAGGGGGGTTGCTAGGCCTTTATTTGTATCGGTAAGTCCAATTTATAAGTAGTGCTTGTCTCCTGTGGATGCATCCTTTAAAGATTTCATTTCTGATTTTAAACAGACTGTATTTGGGTCAATGATGACCCTTAATATATGGTAGTTTTCTGCATCACACAGAGGACATCTATTTATGGCTGGAGAGAAAGATGGTCTTCTCTCTATTACTTTCCATTTGATGGTGAAGGGTGTCTTTAAATCTTTAAGTTGCCATATCCAGGTCGCAAGTGCCTTGTTTTTGTATCTGAAGGTGTTTCTGTGTGCGTACAATCTTTGCTTGAAGCTTCCCTGCGTCATGCCTATATATTTTTCTGCTCTACCGATAGTCTGGTTTGTGACGGTGGCTTCATATATGAGGGAATCGATTTTGCAATTCCCCTCTAGAGGGCAATTGTTTTTGTCCTGGCATGAGCAGCCTGCGTTTACTATTGCTTTGGGCTCCGCAGAGATGATTTTCTTATGGATAGGGTAGTGGAGTAGCTAACCGTAATAGAATTTCTGTTAAAAATTTTGTGCAGGTTGTGTGTGGAGGAGGGGAAGTGTTTGTCGAGTAAGTTGAGGAAAACGTGGCCTACCCTAATTTTGGTATTGGTGGAAAAGGATGGGGAAAACCAGATCACCAACCTCCTTCTATTGCGGCTCCCCCGTGATTGGTCTCGGGTGGGGATATGAGATTTCCTCTCTGAACTCACTGTCGCGGAGCACTTTATTGTAATAGGGTGCTGCCTGGTTGAAAATGTTAGGACTGGATGAAAGGTTTGGTTAATATTAATGACTTTTTAAAAACAGTAGGGGGTGGCAGGATCCCTTGTGTATGTATTGGAGTGTCTCATTGGGTTTGTGAAAAGGTTTGTGTGTTTGTAAGGTTCAGTGTGGTGTCTAGGAAATCTACTTGGTCTAAATTTGTTTTAATATATATATATTAAAATATAGGATTCGAGCTTTGATTGCCAGCCTTAATTGGTGAGGCTTTCATATAATTGTTAACCGTTATTAGGAAACATTTATAAAGCTGGATATAGGATAGCATGTGAATTTTTGAAAATGACAAAATATGTCATAAATAAAGAAATAGATGAAAATAGAAAAATACCATTACTATCAGAGTTATGGGTCAATAGCTTCTCGTGACTATGTATATATTATGGATGTGAGTGGCCAATTCAAAATGATCTTAAATTGGAATGAATTTCCGAACCTGGGGGCTGTCCCCCCCCCCCCTATCCCCACTCTCACATATGAAATTTAATATAAAATGATCCCCAGTTTTCCGGGTTATTGCAGCTGAAAAGTTAGTAAAAAAAAAAAAAAAAATTACTTCCCTTACCACTCACCCTAGGTCTGAGTGATACGCCCCTACTATAACAACCCTTTCCGTAACCCTATCACTAACCCGAAGTCCGAGTGGCAAGCCCTCCCCCAAAAGCAAATTTCTTTAACTATACCACTAACCCCAAGTTCTAGTGGCAACCCCTCTATAAAAATGTATCTTAACCCTATTACTAACCCTAAGTTCGAGTGGCAAACCCACCCTCCTGACAAGAAACCTCGTAAAAGCACACGTAACTTCATATAAAAGTAGACCCCCCTCCATGCACAGAATTTATCTCCCATAGCAAAAAATAAAATTGGTGAACTGCCCTAAAACGCTAGAATGGCCCAGAACTTAAGCAGATTTGTGAAACAGATGCCCCACTATAAATTCTAAAATAATTGTTTGTTTTTTGTTTTTTTCTTCTGCCAAGTTTTTCAGTGCGTTTACATACCTAAAAAAAAGTAGAATCTCTTTTTTCTTAGGGGTGGCGGGGTTTAGCGAAGGGTGTTAATCTACAATACCTTTTTTTTCATACAGAAAGTATCGACTAATAGGTTTTAAAAGAGATAAGAGATTCATTGATGAAACAAAATAATTCTACCTTCCCTACTCATGAATCGTTTGAAGTATGGCAAAATTAACATTTTCAGAGAGAAGAGAAAGGGAGGCGAAGCAATACAAGGCAAAAATGTGACGGAAAGAAGAGAGAAGAATAATAAAAAAACAGGAAAAGAGAAAGAAAGATAAAGCTTAAAAGAGAGAGGAAGAAAGCGAAAGAAAAATGAGCCAAAAGGGGGTGTAAAGCTTTAGCGATTTGTCCTTAAAGAAAAAAAAAAAAAAAAAAAAGCAGAATTCTCCTAAAAAGGTTGAGAACTGTTGGGTGTGGCTCCACGGAATTTAGTGAAATCAACAACATATCCCATGTATGCAAAATGTTGCCGGAGGGGAAGGGATGAAAGTACCTAAAAGTTAACCGAATTTTCCTCCTAAAACCAGTTTCGTGTAACCTGCAAATGATGATGGTTGTGTTATCTTACTGAAATAAACAATTGCCACCAAAAGAGCTTGAAGAAGTGCAAATGGCACAGACCAGCTGTCATTGTAGAATTCAGTTTTACTTGTGGCCCTTAGAAACTCTATCAAAGCACACTTTATGGTATTACAGAACTACCTGAAGTGTGTGCAATACTCTGTTGATATGTAGGATCCACACCTTCATGCAATCTATGACTTCTGCAAACTCAACAGTCCCTGAAAGAGGTCTAGAAATGTGATTTGTCTGACCAAAGTTAGGTACACTGATTATTTGTAGTTTTTATTTATTTATTTATTCTTTTTTTTATTTATTAACAAGCAGATCAAATTCTTGATCTTAAAACAAACGGTGACGACATCCAATTTATTCATATCTGCTAGAAAAAATATGCAGCTAGAGCAAACATATTTTTGCTAGTACATATGACGAACGAACATATACTACACTGCCCCCCTCTCCCCCAAAGAAGGTTTGGTTGTTTTGTTTTACGGCATAGCAACCCTTTTTGGGTCATTTAATGCCAAATCCGGTCATTTTGGTAAAAGATTTTATGCTTCAAGTTCTTTATATCTTCAAATATTTATTCATTGTGTTTGGTTTGGTTGTTTTGTAGAGGAAAATTATTGTTTTTGTTTTTGGCTTTGCAAAACATGATTGAGTTTTGCAAAGGGAAAGGGAAAAAAAACAATAAATGTATTTTTAGTCAGGAAGCCGGTATCTTCAGACAGCCTGATCTGGTAGCCCTATATCCCCCAGATGAGGAGTTAATACCTGGGAGGATGATATGAGAACAGAAGAGATAACACACTACTCCTGCTGAATTGAGCATTAAAAGTAGTAATAGTATAGTTTTGGATCCAGGCAGGCAAATTCCAAATCTCCATTTGTAATAGATATAAATGAACTCTTATGATGACAAAATAGAAATTTCCAATCATTTTAAATTTTTAAATAACTTAAAAATTTTAAAACTACACTGGATTTTCTTTCAGCTTTTGCAGGGTTTATTTCAAATGAATTGCTTTCACCAATACTAACTGATACAATAGCAGTGTCCCTTTTGCACATGTACGAGTATGACGTCATCAAAACAGACCAATGATAGATACTGAAATTAAAAAACAGTCAGCCATGTTGTTTTTATCTTAGTTATTAACAAAGAAATGTTTTTTTTGAAAAGTTGGGGTAAAAAAATTGGGTGCTTCTGTATTATTGGGGAAAATGAAATTTTCATCTCGAATTTAGAAGAGTCTAGTGAAAAGGGACATAATGCAAACTTTTTTTTGTTGTTGTTGTCGTAACCATAAACCAGAGAATTAGGATGAAAAATTTTTTAAAAAGGCTACATATGCAGTTTACGGACCAGACTAAATTAATAACGTTATAATTTAGAAAGCCATTCTTAACATGGGGAGGTGATTAACTATTCTGTTCATTAAATTGTTAGATGAAAGAACAGAATAGTTAATCAACCCCTTCACATCCCCATGTTAAGAATGGCTTTCTAAATGATAGCGTTATTTTAGCATGGTCCGTAAACTGCATATGTAGCCTTTTCAAAATTTATTTTCTTACTAATTCTCTGGATTTTTTTTTATGGGTTATGGTTACAACAACAACAAAAAAAAAACCAGTTTGAATTATCTCCCCTTTCAACTGACTCATCTAAAATGAAAATTAAAGTTTCATCTGCCTCAATAATACAGAAGCACCAACATTTTTTTGTAAAATGAGAAGAAATATCCTAATTTAATATTTTTCACAATATACATTTTGTTTGGCTGCACAGACAGACATTAAAATTTACACACAACTCTTTCTTCATTAAAAGATTAATCAGAAAAATTGTAAAATGTAGTTTATATTGTGTAGAATATTATTGACTGATGTGGCACAAGGCCGGAAGGTGAGGTTAACCAGCTCCCCTCGAAGGGGCACTATGGGCGTGTACAAAAATAGACATGAACAGAGAAGTTAACATTCCCTGTTAGCAGTGCCTCAGGCAATCGGTAAGAAACCACCCATCCTCACCTTCAGAGAGAGGAGGTACTGCCTACGAGGGTGCACCTCCTAGGATCGATATAAACCATACCTTATTCTGACAAAAGATGGCCTGATGCTGCCACGGCAGCATCTGGTCTGTCGGATTGATTCCCAAAGCGAATTTCGGCTAGTATGAAAATAACCGCAGGGCTTTGTATGTGATTTTATACAATATATCCTGTTGTTCACCAGCCTTCTTAATCACTGGTAATCTATATAATAAAAGTGAAATCACGTATGCAAATTTAAACTTTACGAGCAAAGAAGGAGAGGCTTAATCTTAACTAGCTAGAGAATAAAATAACATCTCGATTGGTTGACTGACTTTTTGTTGAAGGAAAAAAAACTTAGAATTTATTTTTTTTCATTTCATTAATTTAGTGATTTCTGTTTTAATTGAATTAATTTAATTGTGTCTTATCGATTAGTTGTCTTCTTTTTCAATGATTTCAAATATGAATTAAATTATGAAGTGATAACAAGCAGGCGAAGTCAGCTAGTTAAAAAATAATCTTGCCCGGTTTTACTACATGCTTCTAATGTATGCCTGCAATTCAAATACTCTAGATACAATGTCTTCACTGTTGCCAAATTACTTAAAGACAAAACACTGAAATTTTTGGCTCTAATATCACAAAATAGTAATTTCCTTATTTTATTTTTTGTTGCCACAGTTGCAAAACATTCCCCTTCCGGTGTCTATTGCAAGACTAAATGGAGGACATCAGTCTGAGTGCAAATGATGCAGATAACAGATCTTCATTCCAAAGATGGATGCTACAAATGTATTGAGCCATATATACATTATATGAATAAATCTATCTGATAAATGTAACAAGATTCTATCTGCTATGTGACAGTATTTCATAAATATGGATGCGGTGTGGGATTGTTGACAGACCAAGCATTATATAGCTACCTGATGCATGGCATTTTTTTAAAACAAAGAAAAATCAGGTGAGTGATAAAGTGAGTAGGGAGGGATTACCATTTTAAGGGAAGAGTGAAGAGAGGATGGGGCGAGAAAGTGGAGAGAGGAGTAAGATGAAGGGAGAGAGACGGTGAGGGAGGGAGATTAAGAGGGAAAAGGAGTCCTATTTTTTTTTTAATTTAATTACAAAATCTAATCCACCATAATGCATTTCGGTCTGTTCATAAACAAGTTTGCCATTTTAATCTTTTGTGAGTTTAAAAAAGAATTAATTACTTTGTGACCCTTCAAAATCTGAAAGCATTTAAACTGTCAAATAGACAGTCATTTCTTATTTTAAAATTATTAGCAAATCCTCATGTATTAAAAGGAATCTATTCAGATTCAATCGTTTTTTTTTTGTTTTTTTTGTTTAACCGTTCCTTTTTTTTTATTATTTAATATTATTTTTTTTAAATAGAATTTTGAAAGTTAAATTTAACTATTATGATATTTGGTCATTAAATATTGAACCAAACTGTTATAAAACTATAACAAATTTTGTTAACGTAATGTTTTAATCTCTTATGTAAGAGATTAAAACAGTACTCTAACAAAATGAGTTATAGTTTTATAACAGTTTGGGCCAATTAATAATTTAATGACCAAATATCGTAATAGTTAAATTTAACTTTTAAAATTCTTTTTTTTTTTTAATAATATTATTAAATTAAAAAAAGAAGCAAAGTTTAAAAAAAAATTATTTTTAATAACTAAACGAAAATAAAAGTTAAAAAAAGAAAACTCCCGAGCATTGCCGGGTTAAGTTATTATGATAATAAAATGCAATATCTACTTTTTATAGTAACTGAGAAAAACAGCTGATGTTTTTCGATTGAAATAAATTAGTACCATTACTAATAATAGTTCAGCTAAGTACATCAGGTTAGTCTACTCTCCAGACAAGACGGATTGGAGCTTACAATAATATATTGTTAAACTACAAAAGATTGTCTTCCCATTCATAACACTGAAAGATCTTTCCCATGACTTTTCTTCAAAACACTTTGTACATTTCCATTAATACAAGATGCAACAAATAAAAAGTGAACTGAGCCTAATCTGTTTCTCTCCACAAATTCTCATGATTTGGCAAAATTACACAATTTTGTCCTTACACAAGATGTTGCCTTAAATTATGCCAAATTATCAAAAATACTTTATGACAAACATCAAACCCACAAAGACAAAAACAGAAATAGACAAAAAAAACAAAAAAAAACAGAAAAACAATGTTAATGTTATGTTAATAACCTGAGCAAGCATTTAACAACATGCTATTTATAAAAAAAAAATATTTTTTGTTAAATGCCTAAGTAACTGATTTACATTTTTTTTAACGATATCATCTTTATTATTTCGAAAGTTATGGACGAATTACTCTTCTGCCTTCTTCAGAAACATTTTGTCATAATCGCTAACCTTCCAGTGTTTTTGTTATACTATTGGGGTCACCATTTATCAAGGCCAAGAGCCATTTGTGGATAAGGGTTAATGAGACGGGAATGACTATGTGAGTACTAACATTGATCAAATTACTTTTACGGCAGTTCATGACAAGAATTTGTTGACATTGGATTTGAAGATGACCAAGTTTTAATCAGCAGGGAAGTAGTCCCGGGGAAATGTGTTCCACAAGTGAAAAACCATTGTAAAAAAGAATGTACATCGAAATTCCCACTGGTGCAAGGCACATGGAGGGAGAAAGGAAAATCATTTCGAACTCAACCCTTATTTAATTTACTAGACACAGATTAGTTTATACGGATGTTGCTTAGGGTAAATTCTATCCGAGGCGAAGAAAGGCATATATAAGAAAGAAGTTTAAAATTAATAGATCCATCAACGATGTTGTTTGGAAAAAGCGAACATGGTTTGGACAGGTTTCCAAGCTACCTAATTCAGTAATATGTAATTCACGCAGAAGTGAGAAAATGATATGCGAGAAGTGGTAACACAATTTTATTAATATATAGATTAAAAGGTAAAGTATTTGTCTTAGAATATTTAATAAATATACAACTGATGAGGATTTTTAACCTAATCTTATTTAACAATAAAATCACATTTTCTGTTTACATAATAAAACTCAACCTAAACTTAGTGACAATTTTTCAGTCATGATATCTGCTCATCTTCAGATATGGCATTCTCAAAATTTTAGATTGAACTCCTTATATAATTGTTGGTTAGTTTGCTGGACTGTTGTTGCTGCAACAGCATTCACCCTGGTCGGATTGAGTCAGCTTCGTTCCTGACCTGCACCACATCCCAAACAAAGACAGCCCACATACGATAGTCCTGAGTAAGATCACACAAGATGGCTAACCAGTCGCAATTCTAATGTTGAAGGGCAACCACCTGTGGACCTTAGAGATCAGCAAAGTCCCCCTTGATGAGTTTTCTCCTCAACTGTCCATCGATACACTTGCGCCACCCAGGCAGAGAGATAGGGAGAATCGTTACAAATTGATTCCCCTTTGGGTAATGCGATGAGCTGCATGACCGAACCATCGAAGATGCTGCTGCAACAAGACAGACGGCAGAGACTTCAGGGTGAGATGTTGGCAGAGAAGTTGGGACACGGTCGGCCTGTTAGCAACACAAGATGCGGTGGAGGCAATCATTGTCAAAGACTTCCACCTTTCATCGATTGACCACGAAATTCAAAACTAATAATTCCCATGGTTTGACCTTCAACTCAATTGTTTATAGTTAGTATTTTTTCTTGTTTTTTTTTGTAAAATAAAATTGATGAAAACTAAAATCTCCTTCCGAAAAATAAACTAAATAACTATCATAAGGAGAATTTTTTTAAAAAATATTTTGAAAACCTGGACAATGCAAATTGTTTTTTAAAATAAATTATTTATTTACTTTAAAAATTTCTTCTTTTTTTTTTTAACTGGAGTACTTTCGGTAATAAATACCCTTGTCAGAAGTATAAGCATATTTTTTTCTCTTCTTTTTTTCTCCCTGACTGAGACATATCTATCGCAGTCAAGTTGAAATTCGTCTTGATGTTATCGACGACCAATGTTGATATGGCGCTGTGTGTAGCACGCGGTTCAAACTAAATAACTATCTTTTCTAAATTCAGTTGTACCCTTTCACAACGTAAGAAACCAAAAACAAGCAACCATGAAGTCTAACCCTTCCTTCCTGTGGTAAGGGTGGCAGAGCTACTCAGCTAACAGGGCTCTGGTGAAAATCTAGGAAGAGTCAATATCAGGATCTGTCATCCTCTGGTCGTCTCTGCCTTAGGGTCTGTGGCCAGCAAGGGTGTGGCAGGCATAGAACTGCAAATCGATGAAGTGAGGGTAACATTGTTTCTCTGCATGTGAAACCACAATTCCTTTGTGTGTTCTAGGTTAAATCTTCCCAAACTTTGTATGCAACCACTGGGCCTTGTTGCTCTCGGTGTCTGGGGTGAATCTGCAATCTTGCAGATTTAACGAATAGCTACGGTTAATGAGAAGGACTTCATGCAGACCAGACAATCCTGACGCATGCTCTTTGTAGACTCTGTAGAGAAGTCTGATTCGCTCAACAACAAGGAGCAGCAGCAGCAGCTTAGCCGAATTCCTAGATTTTCATGGCCATGGTTAAAGGCAAACTTACAGGTGGTAATAGAGGTGCAATGATCACATCCACATAAGTATTGAAATTCCTCCTTTTTTCCGATAAAAATCTAACTCATGATGTACTTATAAACAAGCATGGAGGCATGGATAACAAAATAAGAGTTAAAAAAAAAACAAAAAAAACAAGATATTTCTTTTAAAACCTCTCGCCATCCCTTCAGCAGCCTTCTCCCTCTATCCTTTTGTGGCAACTGATTCAATATAATAGAAAGAAAAGACAAGAAAAAGGAAGTTGACTGATTATATGACATAATTTCGAAAGAACTACTAAAAATGAAAACAAGTAATGTTTTACCTGAAGGCACTACCCCTCCCCCAACCCCGAAATGAATATTACAGTATTTTTTTTTCCTTACCATAACCAAGTCGGGGTCAGATTGAATCCAATGATGTAAGGTTTGTAAGTCTATTTTGTGCAATTTCTGACTTTTAGCTGAATGGAATTCTTAAATTTGTACCATTCAAACATTTCAGAAGACATCAATCATCTCAAAAGTCTTCTTTAAAAACGACACTTTCAAGCATTTTATTCTCTCTCCATGAAATAATTTATAAAATATAAATACAATAAAAATGATAAAACTCCTGCTCAAAATATTTCAGCAGTAAAATTTTTTCGTTTTTCTTGGTTAGGATCGAGGGATTTATAATGCAGGCAGATGCTTGCAATTTATTATTATTATTATTATTATTATTAATGAGTCACCACTTATCAAGGCCAAAAGTTACTCGAAGATAAGAGTTAACAAGACGGATAGATGAAGAATATTATGAGAGAATTGAAAATGATGAATGGAATGAACAAAGTTATTAATGGTGACTGTTTATGACAAGTATTTGTTGACATTGGATTTAAGACAACTATGCTGTAATCTGCAGGGAAGCAATCCTGTAGAAATGTGTTCCACAAACGGGAAGCCTTTGAAAAGAAACTTTGTTCATGGAAATTTTGCCTGACACGAGGCACATGGAGGAAGAAAGGACATTTTTTTCTGTTGTGGTAATAAAACAAGTTCTTGCTGCGAATGTCTTAAAAGGAGTAACCAGAGATCGAAGCTCAGTTGAGCACCTTCCATGTATTACTTGGTAGCAATATGGTTGACAGGTGATGCCCTTTTGGGTTAACTGTATTCCATATGAGGATAGATAACCGATTGGTTACTTTCATCATGTGACCTAGTGCAACAATATTTGGGCATGGATGTGTTAAAAAGATGAAGAAACAGAATTTTCCAGGTAAAGTTAGATTAAGTAGGAAAATTCTACTAGAAACCTAATCATAGGTATTTACGCTAATATGTTCAGGAAGTTGCATCACAGACAGGAAGTATCGAGTGACATCTAGCTCACATAACAAATATGATAGTGAAATCATTCTTGTTGGCTTTCGATCTGATCAACAGAGGTTTGCTTTTGTGTAGCAATATTTGGACGTGGGTGTGTTAAAATGACGTAAATCTAAATTCATGTGGAAAATTTTCGTTAAGTAGAAAAGCAGAAATTGCAAGCCCTGCATAATGTTATTGTTTTATAGGGAGAGGTGGAGTGTCGGGAGTCAGAGTTTTTTTTTTTTTTTTTTTAACTGATCCCGAAGTCAGCGCTCAAAAAATTTTCAGCCAACTCCCTGTTTCTGCTTGCAGGTCAATTTACTGATGTGATTTTGCAACTTTAAAAATTATGTTGGTTCTTACCAGTCTTTATAGTGCATCTAAGTCTATTTTCAGCCGATTGAGAAGTTTCTCAAAACCTTGCATGTGCATCCAGTCTTTCAACCGGATAATTATACAATATAAATAACAAGACAGACAAGACATAAGAGCGACACGATGAAAGGTGAGACAGGCTTACAAAAGCCAAAAGCAAAACTGTGCAGAGTGATATGTACATAATCATACAACCAGCAAACAATAGCAACACAATGGAGATGATTGACAAGCTTATTTAAAGATACAAGTTGTAGGCAAAAGTTTTGGACTCTGTAAACCAATAGGAAACTGCCATTGATATAGAATAATAACAACAAAATCACTTCATATAGAAATACTTTCAACGGACTGCTGAATAATACAGTAAACTAATACTACCAATTTCAAAGGTCGTATTCTATTAAAGGGTTATATAATCAGTTGTCAAGAATCATCATGTCAGATATTAAGCAGACTTCGGGTAGATACAATCAACTGATGACTGACAGTTCCGTCTCCATCCTCTGTAAAGAACTCTGCTCTCATTTAAATTAGATATACTCCTATCAAGAAAATTGCCTCGACTCGTATCCATTCCAACCAGATGGCGAATTGAGACATTGTCAGTCTGTTTATCAATATTTCACAGATGGGCCCCGAGAACGGTTCAAGAAAAGCTGGAATTTTAATTTTTCTTATTGAAATCAACCCATATATTCTTATAAGCAATCTAATCGCGTCCATTAATATATCTTTTTTACACTTGATATTTCTTTCAGACTTTAAAATAATGTTATTACAAAAAGGGTTGCAGAGTTGAAAGGTATAAGGTCAGATTCCTACTTCTAAAATTCCCAACTCTGACTCTTTCTTTTAACGTCTTCCAATATTTAGATTGTCTGTTGATACTTCAGAGATTTAAAAATCTGACTCCAACTCCTAGCATTCTTACAAGTCAGACTCTTTCCAAAACTTCTGACTTCCTTCAACACCGCAACTCTGGTTACAAATTACACAAATGAGGTAATAAGCATTCGTTAAAATGTATACATGATGTAATTCTCTTGCCTAGGCAGAAGATATTTGAGTATTGTCGGAACATGTGCACTCATTAAGATCTTAAACATAGTTCAAAACGGAAAAGGAAACAAACAATAAACTGCCTTTCCTAGTTATATTAATAACTTTGACAAAGCAATATTCAAGACAACTGTATATTATCAAAAACACCACTGACAAGATGTACGTGCCCATGTGTCTTTCTGTTTGTCTGATCTCGACTGAACATGAAGGGTGAATATGATGAGAAGTCGTGGGAAGAGAGGAATAGGGGAGAGAAATGTATTAAACATAAAAGTTTCATAATCTGCAGGCTGGGAGTTCGATTTTTGTACATGGCAGTACATTTTAATTTTTTATTTTTATTATTCACACACGAAAATAAATTTCACTAAACAATATCCAAGAAACTAGTGATGTAAATAGTTTGAATGTAAATAAATTGTGATAAAAAATGTTGCCAATTTGTTTTCTTTCTTGATGCTTGATTGACTTGTTCGAGAAAAAAAAAATTAAAAATTAACATTTCTCTCCATTTTTAACGAAACAGGTTAATGTTTGAATTGGAATTACCACCATTTTTAGACAATACTAGCAGGACCTATGTCCTGGCATTGCCCGGGAAAATTAAGAAAACTAAGAAACTTCTGCTCCCACCCTGAACCCATATTACTAATTTTATTAAATTTTATTTTTACTTTCTATAAGTAATGGAAGTATGTGTTGTATTAAAATTAAAACAATCATTGAATTAGAAAATAAAAATTAATAGTTAACTTATGAGATGTCCTTTTGCAATGCAATATGCAAATTAGTTTACACACTGTTATCGCAAGAAATGGCCCAGCCTAGTTTGTTAACAGAATCAAGCAAATTTCAGAAGTCGACATTTGAAACCGCAGACAAAATATAATCGGTATTAGGAAGGTGTTTTCTGAGTAACAACTACCAAGCAAGAATAACACCTTCTACTAGTAGAGATAAAACGGTAGATGACAATAGAGAAAGAAAAATACCACATTATATAAAAGGTGTATTGGAAAGGGTGCATAGTATCCATAGACAGGGAGTTAGCTGAAAAAAAGGAGAAAAGAAAAGTCTGCCTCCCGATACCCAACTCAGTTTTAAAAAGCCTGACTCTTTTAAAAGTTGCTGACCGATCGACTGACTGCCTACTTCAGAGGTGTGAAATTGGATGAAATAAATCTGACTATCTAGTCGTTAAAAAAAAAAAAAAAAAAAAAACATAAACAGACTTCGACTACCACTTTTATAATTTTCTTTCAAGATACCAAACAAAAGTCAAATCTTCATCAAATAAAACATGACGAGGGTGTGTATGCAAATTCATATAATTATGATGCATATAAAGACTAGACTAGCAATAGTCTAAGAAGTCAGGTATAGCTGATCATATGTTTATAAAAAAGTGAGAAGATAAAAAGAATCGATGTACATACGATGTAACTATTGCTGCTACTACTAATACTACGACTGTTCTAAGTGGTTAACGACACGGACTGAGGACCTGGGTGTGCCGGGTTCAAATCCAGTTCGTTCCACAGAAACCCTTTCATCAAAACACACACCTGACCTTGTGTCTAACCTCCTGCAGAGGGGGTAAATAAAATACTACTACTGTTCTGATGGTAATTTCCTCATCCCTCATAATCTATATGTATAAAGTTGTAGTTTCCTGTCTGTTGGTTTGTTTATAAACTTGGATAAGTATATTTCATTTTGATTGGGGGAGGGGGGGGGGTGTACAACATCATCATAGGGTCTATGTGCTTGACATCAATAAAAAAGAAATAAATAAAATAAAGTAAAGCCTTAGTTAGTTTTGAGTTATCAAAAATTATAGACATTAAAAAATATTAGAACGGCTAATAAGGGGTTCAGTGCTTGGAGCAGAAGTGCACAGGGGTCCTTTTTGATTCCTGGAAAACACTGGGTGTGCCGGGGAGGGGGGATAAAACTATAAATTTACTGAAACTTATATCAATAAATGCCGCTATACTTACACTTCCATCTCGCCCAATTGATACTAGATACATTCTTCAGTTTCATCCCAAAAAATGGAATATAATAAAATGGAAAAAAAAAAAAAAAAAATGCTAATACGATGTTATATTCTGTGTTTACAAAGATATAGTGTTCCTCATTCAATCCTGGGCAACGCTGAGTCATCTTACTAATCTAATATAAATTAACAGTATTCCTGTTAAAAGATATCATCTAACTAACGTTTAATAAAGTTCCGCTTTCTTTTGAAAGTCTATTTCAGTTTATTATACGTTTCTGAACAGGTCTTATTTTCCTATCAACATTGACAGATCTTCTGAACGATATGCATTTTTCTTAATTAAATGTCAAGTTCATGCATTTAACAATTTCCATGAAGTGTTGCAAATTTTTTTTATGTTCAACTTTTGTTCTACCGCACATTGTTAGATTTTCGACAGACACGAACGTGTCTCTAATATTGCTTTCCTTGATAATTGTCTGTATTACATCTGGAATTTGTGACCCTGAATGGAATGCCGCAAAATTTGTATAGAACTCGGCTTTCTTCGGAAACTGTGTAGGACTTTTCGTTTTTCATTCGTAGGGATGTTTGGTGGTAAGCACTCCGTAGTCTAAAGTTCTAAATATTTTGCATTGGGATATTTTTTTTTTTGCATCAAGTTGCTGATTTTAGATAAAGGATAAATATTCAACATTGTGAAGCAGTTTAGCTGACTAATTGATCTGGAAGTGCATGAATATACGTCATCACGCCATCTTCTCAGTGGTTTACTTTTTTTCTTGCACCCTTCCACCATTTCTTCTAGTCATACCTTATTCACGCAAACTGAACCTTGTTAGAACCTATAAATTAGTGCATACATAGTAGGGCTCGCAAAAAAAAAAATGATAGTTCCCAAAAACGGTTAAAAACCGGTTTTAGAGGACTTAAAAGAAATGTTTTTTTTTCTTTTTGTTTACGAATTGATATTGACTAGATGCTAAACTTTCAGATTATTGAAAAAAAATTTGGGAAAATGTATTACTTTCAAAGTTTCCAGTGTTAGGGATCATTTAAGTCTATTAAAATGATCTCATAAGCGAAACCGGTCCTAACCTTTAGAAAGGGGTTAGGAAGAAAATGACCAGATGCTGATCTAAGGTACCAAGAAGGTGGGAATTGATATGTTGCAATCTATTTTAATGAAACGGACAGCATTCAGCTAGCTAAAGGCTGACTGACTACAGTTATGATATTATTTAAAGAAAAACACTTGAGAAATGTCTTATTGGAAAACAGAAACTAAAAACATTAAAATCGGTTTCGGTGTTAGTCATCATCATATGAAAACTGATTTTTAACCAGTGGTTTCCGGTTTCAAGTCCTGATGCATACATTGTGGACTTTCTTATTTTAAATAAAGAAAAAGAAATACCAATACAAAATGTGCTTAATAGTAAATAATGAACCACAATGAAATACTGACAAAAGAAGACACTGTTATAACAACGACGAAGGGCATGCTAAAAAAGAAAAAACAACGGCTTACTGTATGCAGAGGGCCACAAATAGTGATTGACACTTATACTAAAGCCAGCTAACGATGGACATTTATTTGCATGAAGCACACAACTTACCTTCATAGAGAAGTGCTGCCAACCCAAAAAGTTCCTTAGCAGGATGTTGGGCTACAAAAAATGGGGAAGTAAGGTTTTTATATCATTTTTTTTAGGAAAAACAAAAAGAGAAAACTTTAGACTGGCTAAGGTAACCAGCAGAATATAACTTGTGTTCCCAGATTTGAAAATATAAACGAATATTACGCCGAGAAGTTAGCCTTATTATAAAACAGTTATTCTTGGACAACAACCACAATAAAGACTGACCGTATAACTAAAATCTATATATAATACTAAAAATCTGATAATCTTGCTTGCTTGTACATTGAACGTTTTACATAGTGGGAGGAAGGGCAGATGAGACAAGCGGTGGAAGAAAGGGGAAATATAGCAGTAGTAGTAGTATCAACAGCGTAAGAAAAGGAGAGTAAGAGGATTACCTTATAAAACGGTTATTCTTGGACAACAAACATAGTAAAGATTGGCAACGTTTAAAATCTATATAACACTAAAACTGATAATCTTGTCTGTTTGCATGTTGAAGGTTTTAGATGGTGGTGGTGAGTGCAAATAAGACGAAGTGCTGGAAGGAGGTAAATATAGTAGTAGTAGTATTCTAAGAAAAGGATGGCATAAATGACTTAAAGGAAAGTAAGAACAAAGGAGCAAAAAGAAAAGAATAAGTAATGTACCATGTAGTAACGTTGACCCAATGGGTTATGGATCATCTAGTATTACTTCAAAAGGAATGAAATAAAACAATCCAATATGACATCCTCCTGGCGAATATTTTGAAAAAAGTTTTTAGGCACGGTATTCCACCACATCCCACCCCAAAATCCATCTTTCCAAGCTATCCTATTTCCAAACCCTATGAACTACTCAAGCCCTCTCTACCAGAATCATCCTGGATATGACACAAAACTGCATACGGTGGTGAGGCCCCAATTTTAGAGATTTGGAAAGTGTGAAGTCAACCTTTAGTTACCATTATTTCCTGGTCCATTCTGATCTTAAATGATAGTACCTGTCAGATTCCTGTTCATGCGTTTTATAGAATTTATTAATTTCAGACTATTTGTAGGCCACAACCAAAGTTGGTGTAATGTTACGTGCTACTAATTTTAATGAACAGATTTATTTCCAAGAACTTGCCATCTGTGGAACATATCACCTTGGGGCATCTTCCCTGTAGACTATAACATGGCTGTCTTCAAATCCAATATCAATAAATACTTGATCATAAACGGTCCCAATCAAACTTTGTTCATTCCATTCATCATTTACAATCCTCTCATAATAGTCTACATCATTTAACTGACATCATTTTAAACTGATAATCCATTCATCTCATTAACCTTTATCCTCGAGTAGCTTTTGGCCTTGTTAAGTGGTGACTCAGTCAAATATATATATATATATATATATACAAAACAAATTGATCTACAAACCATTCATATACAAAATAGAATCTAGTAAATATTTGAAAATATTAAGAACTTGAAGCATAAACACTTTTACCAAATATGACTGGATTTGGCATTAAATAACTCAAAAAGGGGTGATATGCCATTTGAAAAAAAAAAACAACCAATCAAAACAATTTTTGGATAATATGAAAAGTTTACAATTGTTAATAACCAATTTATTTTGTTTACTAGTTTGCCAGTGTTGTCAAAAATGATATATTATTTCCATTTCTTCGCAACTCACCTATCACTTTTATAATTAAACTCACTTGTAGTTCTCTCTACAAACAATACAAATGCTTTAGTCAGCTGCTGCTGATTTATGTTAGCGTTTGATATATACCGAGTTATCTCCCTTATTGTTACAGGCAAAGGAATTACATACAAGGATTTTATTTATCTTTAAAATTTTACAAAAAAGTTAAGTTTAGTAAATTTTCTTTATAAAATAAGATGAGGCACAAGTCCCAAAATGGGTGAGGTGAATCGGGGGTCGGCTATCGTCCTCTGGATATATTCTCTTACAGAGATATTGAAACAATGACAAGGCATATTATATTAGAGATTACAAGCATGGATACATGGCAGGTGACAATATGTTGAACATAAAAAATAATTTTATTGGTCTGTGGCATATACTGTAAACGAAGGCATTACTGAGGCTTGCATAACACACTAATATAAATGGACAATATGTTAATTAAGTATGAACCACAAGACTTTACCGGTTTTGTTTTGTAATTAATAACTATGACACAAGTTAATTTTCAAATGGCAGAAAACAATATTTGAAAGGGCAAAAAGTTTTTTTTTTTAATATTCATTATTTAAAAGAACTTTGGTCAACTAAAAACTGAACATACAAGTACTTTTTCTTAATTATATAAAATTTAAACATATTTAGGAGATTTGTAGGCCATAATCACTTAATTAGATAAAGAGTCGGAAGTGCCAAAAATAGATGCGTGAGGTTGTGTGTTCCGAGTCCACAACCCTGGTGTACCCGGATGTCGATGTACAGGTAAAAAAAGAAAAAGAAAAAAAAAAAGAAAAAAATTGGTGACTACTAAATGGATCAATTCAATAATTGGTTATTAAGTCTAATTATTAATTACACTAATTAAATAAGATTATTAATTATATTAATTAAGTGTAATTATTAATTATATTAATTCAGTTTAATTATTAAACATCTTTATTTAATATTTAAAATGAATCTGCAAAAAGAATGGAGAATTGAGAATTTCCTTCTCGTGAATTGAAAATGAAATATTCTTTGTCAAAAAAACTTTTATATATATAGTGCTAGCTATACCTATCCGGCATTGCCTAGGATTCAATGAAATCATTTCAGATTGTAATCTTTTTTTATTTTTGTTTAAACAAAAGAAAAAACTTAAATTTTAATAAGAGTTATTGCCCTTGCTGATTTTGATTTTTTTTTTTTTTCCGGTGATTAGCTAAAAAAAATCTTTCATATACATTGTTCGAGCCGGACAAAGTAATTGCTTAAATAAACTACAGCAAAGTACATTATTATATTGCCAATAAAATGGTACTACAATAACAAATGAAAATCAGATAGTCAGAAACAAAGTTTGATTTATTAGCTTAAATGCTATTTAGGTTCAACTTTTAAAATCAGGCTGACATAATTTTATAGATAATCGATTCTATGAAAACATTTAGAACTTAAAAAAAAAATAATAATTTGTATCTGTAGATATATTGACATAATTTATCTGTATTCATAGAGAAATTGTTGTAGGGGAATTGTAATTGTGAATGTATTGTTGTAGATCAATTTACCTAGAACCGAATATACAAATCAAATTCTCTTAAATATTTCCACAAAGACGTCAAAGATGTACTTTTAAGTTTATTCTTATATCATCTAATAAATATAGTCAGTGTCTACATCACTTCCTTGTCATCGATAGCTTTCGTCCTACAAAAATCAATATTTGATTCTGATCCATCAGTTTTTTTTTTCTTGTGGCTTGCATGTTAAAGAATAAAATGAAATTCAATTCCTTGTAGAAATCAGTTTGTCCGGCTTGGAATTATTTTCAAATGGCCACTGTCTTTAAAGAAATGAGTGGACGTAACTGCATTTGTTAGAATTAATTCCTTTTGATTGTAACAAAAATATATTTTGAGAAAGAAAAAAAAAGGCAAAACAAATTGCAATAGACCACCAGACAAAACCAGGTAGGTACACTCAATTACTTCATCCTGTGTATTCTTAAAACTGTCCACACTAGTGATACCTTGTATTTTCAAGATATACATAATTTACACCATATAATATAATGTATCAATAGTAAGAGATCCAATTAAACATTGAATTCCTGTTTAACTTCATATGTTCTTGTGCGACTATGGATGGATTGTTTTCTCAATCATGAATAACGATGTAGAATAGAAGCATCATATCGGATGGATCTAATCCTTGTCGAGCCGTCCTCTTAAGTAATCAAATTCTGCCCATTTCACCCATCATCTCCAATCTTCTCATAGTATTGTTCATCATCCAACTGATAATCTCAATAGCCCTTATCCTAGAGTTGCTTTTGGCCTTGGTAAGTGGTGTCTGATAATTATTTAAAAAAAAATGTTAGTTCTTAATATGAAGAAATACTATAGATAACCTTTATGGGTGGGTTTCCTTTTGTGTACAATTTTTTTATAATTCTTCTTTTTTTTTTTCAATTCTTTCAAACTTTTATAAATTTCAATCTCTGCGGTTTTGTTGGTAGACATTTTGGGCATTTTTAACGCTAGCTAACAGAACGAAAAAGGGGTAAAAAAAAAAAAAAAAATAGCCAACAAATAAATGTTACGAAAAGCAAGTTACTCTTCTACTAATCTGGATATGTTTATTTGTGTTTTAACTTATTTAAAGCGTTTTTTTTTTGCTGTTCAAAACAACCCTGGTGTCCACCTGTTCAGTTCGAACAAAAAATATGGTTGAAAGTATGCTATTTTGTTTATTTTTCGATTTTTCACCGATTATCAAGGATCCTCATTCAGGGCTCATGAACAGCCATTTTGTTTTTCATTCTAACTGAGCAGGTGGACACCAGGGTTGCTTTGAACACACAAAAAAACAAGCTTTAAAATAAATTAAAACACAAACTTAGGTTAGAAGAATAACTTATCTTGCCTTTCGTAACATTTATTTGTTGCCTATTTGTTTTTACCCCTTTTTCGTTGTTAGCTGTTGTTAAAAATGCCCAACATTTTAATAAATAAAAATACGAATGTAAGTTATTTTCTAAAAAGTTTTCATTTTTTTAAACAAATATATATATATATATTTTTTTCCTTTGAAGACATGATAGCAAAATTAAAAACAATAATTATATCAGGGTTGTGGAGTCAGAGTTGGATTATTTAATCCCCGGAGAATCAACAGGCAGCTTGAATATTGGAAGACGTTCAAATAAGGAGTCGGAGTCAAATATTTTGGAATTTATACCTTCTGACTACACAACCCTGGTTTTTATATTCAAAAAGAAAAGGGTCATCCATTTTTCTTAGAAAAACTAGCCAACAATTTTCTAAGAAACTAGCAAACTGCATAGAGTTTGAGCTGCTGAAGTGGAAATAGAAGGAAAGACAAATAGTGTTGGTTTAAAAAATTGAAAGCAAGAAGATACGAAGATCAAACCAATACGTTTTGTATTTTTTTGTTTAAGATAACTGCTATTTATTTAGACATAATAACACCTTGAATTTTGTTTTAATAATTATGGGGTGTTTTGAAATTTTCTCATGAAATGGAAAAAGAAACCACATTTCAGAACGGAATTTAGCAAAAGTGGAAACGAAATCAAGGAAAACTTGACACCCAAAAATGTAACCTTTTACAAATAAGCCTGCTGTTTTTACCAGTCTCACTATGATTTATACAAACTGAGAAAAATTATCTGGACAAAATGTCTAAGCTTTCTCTAGAATAATTTTATCAGTCTTTGGATAATTGGATCCCTTTATGAAATTTCTCATAAGTTTATCATGTGTTTGGATTCTTTCAAGATTGTTTTTTTTATAGCAATCATAAAATATGTCTGCAGTAGTGGTTCTAACTATAACATTTGTTATGCCATCTAGAGGCGTGAAAATTTTTTTTTTTTTTATTAAAATATTCTTGGAGACTGTAGTTGATTTATTATATACCATATGGGTTTTGTGTTGAATAACATCTTGAATGAATTCTGAACACTTTTTCAATGCTTTTTATTCCCAGTCGTAAAACTGTTACAATGTAAAAACTAACTTATTGATATAGAATTGTAATTTATAAAAAGAAAATTGTCCAATTTACTTTAAACGGTGTGTTTTACAAAATGCTTCAATGTCTGTCGTATATTGCTAATGCGTTTTATGTTTGCATGGCTGAGTTTGTATTCCCAATTAAAACCATGCTATGGAAATTGATATCTCTAGTCATGTTAGAATTAACAGCACATTTAGTGACAGCTTTAATGTTCAAGTGAGAGTACATCAGAGTTCTATGCTGAGTCCATTGCTTTTAATTTGTGTTTTAGAAGCATTGTCCAGGGAGTTCCATACGGGTATTGATTTACTCCTCTCCAGGAGTTAGGCACAAGGCCAGTTTTTATCTTACTCCCACAAGTAAGATGTTACCCAAGGTCGGGTCGGGAAAGTGAGGTTTAAAAATTGCCTGGGCAGCCCCGTCGGCATTCCCCGGTAGGGGCGCCTCAGGCAGTAAGCAATAAACTTACTCCTCCCCAAAGAGGGAAGGCGAAGCCTGGGAGGGTGGACCCCCTAGAACTGCACAGGACAGACCCATAGACCGGCGTAAATCAAGCCCCGAAGGCCAAGACAATACCAGTCTATGAGGTGCAGTATTCATCGGAACAGATACTACACTTTGATCTTAGCCAAAAGGCCAAGAATACTGGTTTTATTTACTCCTCCCCAGGAGTTAGGCACAAGGCCAGTTTTATCTTATTCCCACAAGTAAGATGTGACCCAAGATCCGGTCGGGAAAGTGGGGTTTGAAAAGCCAGCGCCCGAGAAAGTGAGCACTCTGGCCATTAAAAATTGCCTGGGCAGTCCCGTCGGCATTCCCCGGTAGGGGCGCCTCAGACAGTAAGCAATAAACTTACTCCTCCCTAAAGAGGGGAGGCAAAGCCTGGGAGGGTGGACCTCCTAGAACTGCACAGGACCGGCAACCCCCAATAGACCAGCGTAAATCCAGACCCAAAGGCCAGGACGATACCGGTCATGGGTAGTCCAGAAGAAATGTTATATGCTGATGATTTAGTACTTGCCTGTGAAACAATGGATGACCTACTTTTTAAGTTAAAGACTTGGAGGAATGCTATGGAAAGTAAAGGTATGAAAGTGAATGTTACCAAAACCAAAGTGATGAAAAGTGATTGTAGTGTTGGAAAACTCCTTTAAAAGGTAAAAGTTCCCCTGCTCAGTTGGTAGAAAGGGAGTCCAGTGCAATTCAATTTTTTGTGGTACCTGTAAGCATTGAGTACACAAGAAGTGCAATGAAATTACTGGTGGGTTGGAGAGGATAACCAATTTGTTTGCAAAAAGTGTAAGGCAATGGAGATGGATGAGAACTCAGATGCGGAGAAAGTATATCTGGATGGCAAAATATTGAGGTTGTCGAGCAGTTTTGTTACCTTTGGTGATACCATTGAAGCACCGGGCGGAGAACTAGTATGATTGCAAGAATTGGAAGTGAAACCTGGCCAGTGAGAGTTGAGGATATATGTTGTATGGAAATAAATGATTGATGTATATGTAATGCAAGTCTTAAAGACAGATTTAAAACTGCAAACCTTTCTCTCTTTCTCAACTGGTTCAAAATAATAGAAAGAAAGAAAAAGGAAAGAAAACAGACTGTTTTACAGTTTCAGTGTTGTTTTTGAAACAACTACGAGTAAGAATGAAAATAAATAAATTAGTTTTTTTTTTGTTTTTTTTGTTCCACTATGCACTAATTTGGTCCTTGGTGATCTAAAGGGAAGCTTATCCTGAACAGAATAGTTTTGCATCACTTTTATGCCCCCTTATGAAAATTAAAATCAAGATATAATGCTACTAAACCTTAGGACTAGAATCCTTATTCCAAGTTTGATCAAAATCTATGACATCATTTTGGTTCTAGAAAATGTCTAAAATTTAAGGCTTAAGCGGGTCTTAAGAAATTGAAATTCAAGGCATCTTGCTTAATTGGTGTATAATAACTATGAATCAAATTTAATGTAAATCTGAAATATTTGAATTTTCAAATAGGAGGTTGTGCCCATATTATGCACCCTAAAAACCCTTTAAAATACTTCAAAGAAACTGACATTTGGAGAATATCTATTAATTGATATCTAATATTTATTGTTATAATTTCACAAAAATCGGAGGTATGTGAATTTTCACGGAAATCTTCCACCATATTTTGCCACCTATGCATAAAAATTAAACAAAATATAGCTCACATTACCCACCCTTACGCCTAGCAGCTCTGTTCCCAAATTCATAATGATCGGTTAATTAGTTTATGAGCGAATCCTATATTTAGAAGTATAAAAAAAAACACATACCTAACTTTATATAACGATAAAGCGCTTTTTATGGTGTGATTATATAAAAATATATAAATAAATATATTAAATGTATGAAAAACTATAAAACATCAACCTAAATGATTGATTCAAAATATAACATTAAAAGTCATCTCAGTATTAAAAATCCAATCCAATCAATAATTGATTTATTTAGAAATAAATTACATAATTGATTCAAAAGAATAATATTAATGGGCTTAATTTTATCATTGTACACACATCCTAATACTTAATGAACTATAAACTGCAATTAATGTTATGGAAACTATAAAAGTCTAAATAAGCTATAGTTCAAAATTGCTCAATTAAATTGTTTAACAGATTTGAAATACCTAAGCTGATGCCAAAGCTAAAAGATCAACTTTCTTAATATATATTTAATCCTTCATAAATAAACTAGCTATATGGAGACACATTGCCGGGTGGAGGACTTAGAGAAAAATAATTCAAAATATAGTCATGATTACACACACATACATATATAAATAATAATAGGTATTAAGAAGGCTGAATGAAGGCAATGCAGAGTCAGATTGATGAGAAGAACAAAAATAAACAATTGAAAGTGAGATCTTACAATTATCTATTTATTTTTCTTTTCAATCTTAAATAATAAACAGGAAGTCTGGTATTAACTGCGTATAGTGTCCGGATGATTAAATGATATCCAATCAATTTTTTTTCTTCCCCCCCCCCCCCATTTCCCCATTTTAACGTCTCTGCTGTATGCGTCTCATTATTCTTTCTTTTTCCAAATAGTTAAACATGCCAATAATATCCTGTTCTGCATTCTTCTTTTTCCTATGTTTTTACTGTGATCAAATAAATTAAAAATTTTCACTTTTTCTGAAGACGAGTTCGTTGATCCGAACGAAACCAGTAAATCTTTTTCTTGATGATTTATTCCTGTATTTAATTTTTTTTTCTGTTTGTCTTTTTCACACACACACACACACACACACACACACACACACACACACACACACACACACACACACACACACACACACACACACACACACACACAAATTAGCTTAAGTTTTTTCTTATTTCATTAATAAATAAATAAAATTCAAAATTAGCATAATATGAGGATATATGAGAAGAATTAAACAATATATATTGTTCTGTGTAACATCCCCTATCATTTATCTCCCTTAGATGGCCCTAATTTCTAAGGAGGTTCCTCCAGACTCGTCACCGGCGAGATCCCTTCTGTTGCCCGTCTCCCCTTATGCACTGTAGCTGTTTACTTCATGACCACATGGAGTCGTTTTCAATATTTCTACATTTTGAGCATTGTCAAAGAAATATTGCATTTCTTCTCTTTAAAGAATAGAATTAAGTTTTACTAGTATCATTTTTATATTTAGTATACTTTGTTTACTTTTTCCACGTGTGTGAGCCTTCATTCTCGCCTCGCTCGTAACTCGGCTCTCACCTAATATAATTTGAATTTTTCACTTTCTATCATTATTTCTACGCTCAAATATCTTTTATTCTGCAATGTTATTATGTTCAAAGCTTTATTTAGGCTATATTTACACTCCTTGTTTCTGCTGTCTTTTTTTTTTGTGTATTTACATGCTTGTAAAACCATGTTATTTGTTTTTGTTTTTTTTTTTTAATTTTACCTTTTTGACGGTTAATAAACCTCTGTCTAAAATCAACATGCCTCAGAGTTTTGATTGTTGAAAAGAGTTTAGCTGACTGTCCGAGGTTTGCACAAGTTTTCATAAAACGTATACGCATCCGGAGCCAGTACCTATATTTTTAAATAAAGATTATATTCCTAATTTTAAAAAAAACATATTAATAAATTGAATTAAATAAAAAAAACTGAGTGACTACACCAACTGATGTGCATGTCACTTTTTGACATGTCTGAGATTTTCCTTTTTCTTTGTCACTCTCTTAATTCTCTTTTTTTTCTACCAATATAATTCTGATATTCTTGTAAACTAAAAAAGAAAAGTATCTCATTGAAAAAGACGAAATATAAAATTGCACTAAATGAGTTTATTTGGTTGTATTTGAAATACATCCGATTTTCCAATTTCTTCATTGTTATATCATCATATTCAATAGAAATGGGCGGTTTTACCGAAAAACCGCGGTTTTTCGGTTTCGTCTCCATACCGAATCGTTTTTTGTTTTTTTAAACCGTAACCGTTCGGTATTGTGTTTTTACTACAGTGAGCCACCATATACAAGGAAACACGGTTGAAAAGATTTTCCGATTTGAATAAAATTGAATATTACCAAAAAATGTTATATTAGTAAGAGGACAGATTGAACAAATATATGATAAAAACATTTAACTGACTTGTAGGAAGAAATCTTTGTTTAAAGTTTGTTTATCATTAACATTTTGAATTTTCAAATGAAAAAAAGAGAAATACGACAGACAACATGACATCGTATTTTTAGCATAAATTATTTTCAAATGAAAAAGAAAAAATCAAACGCGTTCCGTATGATGTCGAAAATCTATTTGATTCAACTCAAAATTGTAAAATAATTATTTATGTTTGTTTCAGAGTTATCTAAAAAAATAAGTTATTAAAATGAAATTTAAAAAAAATACTTGTTGTAAAAGTAAATAAACGAAAAGTAGCGAGCGAGTATAAACATTTAAAAAGAAAAAAAGTAGTTGCCAATGCTAGTATCACTTTATTCGGATTTTAAAAATTATTTTAAACATTAGGCATTTCATTGTTTACTTTTGAAAAGCCACTTCATACATAAATTGTCATTTCTAGAGAACTATCTCTCAACTATACCGTTTTCTCTCCCAAAAATGGGTTATTCAAAAAGTAGACTATGCAACGATTTATATTTTACTAAATTGTTAATATGGTATTTATTTAGAGTTGACAATTTATTCGAAAGTTTAATTATTAAACTTTAATCCAAGTCATGAATTCTATGACTAAAATTACCTTAAAGCTTAAAAAATGACTTTAGGTGAATTAATAATCTCTACTTTTTTTTAACCATCCTTCCTTTTCCCTTGGCGCGGTTTTCGAGTTTACTACTAGTCTTTTACGCATGTCTATAAAGTTTTATTACCCTGTCTTAAAAACAAATATTAACCCCAACACGCACCAGTTGACAGAACTTAGAGCACACAAAATGACAGACATCCCAACAGTCAACACCGGCAATTCGAGAAGTATATGGTGTGTTTATTTTTCGACTCTATCCGATGACACGGACGAAAACATTCCAGCAGAAGTACAGCAAAGTAGTGAACCAAAAGGGGAAAAAGACTTTTGGGGTTTTCTCCGAAAGAAAGGTCAGGCAAGAACAAAAGAAATTGATACCAGCGGTAAAAAAATATCTCGGATTAAAAACGAGGTAGATCGATTTCTGTATGGAAAAGCCATCGACCCATCAGCCTGTCCTTTTGTCTGGTGGAAGAAAAATGGGAGGCTCTACCTGAATCTTTGTATTCTGGCAAGAGAACTTTTGAGTATTCCAGCTACCTCTGTAGCGAGTGAACGGATATTTAGTAAGGCTGGACTTGTCATTAGTGACCGGAGATGTAGGCTGAAACCTAACCATGTTGAGAAACTAGTTTTTCTCAATCACAACCTAAGAAAATGAGTAAAAACATTTTCACCTATTAAAAAATTAAAATTTTTATCTGTCAAATAATTTTGACAATATTTCATTTTCATCATCATTTTTGCTTAATTTTATTTGTAAAATTATTTTGTTTGTTTAAATAAATTTTCGTTTTTTAATTTCTTGCATTTCTGAGTTATATTTTAGCTTCTGATGGGTTAAAGAATTAGATAGAATGTATATTCAAACTCAGTTTTATTCTTCAGAAATCTTTCATGAATCTTTGGTCACTGTTTTAACGAGTTAATTGTTGAAAAGGTATCAGAACTTTGATTACAACAGTCAACACCTTAAAACTTATATGATTCATATCATGGAGAATGATTCAGTCACAAAATTATCGAAACAGTGGCATAATTCAACTAAACGTTGAATAATAACTAATCATCACACAAGAGAATGAATAGCTTCCATAGTAAAAAAATTGTTTTTCAAAAAAACCGAAAAACCGAACCGTAAACCGAGGTTTTAAGGGAAAAAACCAAAACCGAAACCAGGATTTCAAAACCGCCCAACTCTAATATTCAGTTTATAGTCCATTTAACATGTTGGAATTAATTGAACGGCTTTTAGAAATTGATTTCCAAACTATCCTATCTCTAGTCAGGTCTTTATTATCCCTCTTTCTCTCAAATCATCACTTCCTCCCATGTTTTCCTTGGCCTTCCCTTGTGCACTGAACCTGTTACCTCAACTGTTCTACATCTAACCTAAGAACTCTCAACCATTCTTTCAACGTGGCCTTTTTTGCCCACATCTTATACTTTCAAGATCTTTAACACTAACATTATACATCCATCGATCATTCTCATATCATTTCTCTCCATGCAACGCATGTCCTCAACCCTCACCGGCCAGGTTTCACTTCCATGCATCATCACACTGTGTACACATGCCTGATAGGCTTTTCCCTTGGTCAACAGTAGTAACACTCTGCTGGTTAGTAATGGCTGAAGTTTCATGAACTTACTCCATCCATTCCTAACTCTAGCATGCACACGCACACACACATCTGCTGTCTCACTACAACCTACAAACTCTTTACTGGCATGGTTGCAGACAGCATTTACAAACGCCTCTCTTCTGGAGCGTATCTGGAAAAAGAACAAGCAGAATGCAGGAGGTAGTGTATAGACACCAAGGACGCGTTGTTGATCAATAAGACCATCTTTGAGGACTGTAGGGAGAGGCAGAGAAACCTAAGCATGGCTTGGATCGATTACCAAAAGGCATATGATAGTGTGCCCCACACATGGCTTCTGCGGTGCCTTGAATTATATAAGATAATCCGGTCATCAAGAAAAACACGGCTGTACATATAAAGATGTAGCAAACAACCATGGCATTAAGCCACACTAATGGAACAATAACAATCCCTGACGTCAAGATCCAAAGAGAAATGTTCGAAGGAGATAACTTATCTCTACTCTTTTGCCTGGCGATAAATCTGCTAAGTAAATTACTGAACAAAAGTCGGAGTGCCTACAACCTGAGCTAGGGCCACCGACAAGAACCAAACAAAATGGATGACCTCAAGCTGTATGCCAGTTCAGACACTGACTTAAGTCGACTCTTGCAGGTTGTTCATACCTTCTCTAAAGATGTTGGAATGAAGTTTGACCTAGACGAATGTGCCAAGTGTTCCCGAAGAGCTGGGAAGAAGGTCTAAACGGAAAACATTGACATCAAAGAGCTTGAAGAACAGGAACAATACAAATACCTTAGCATAGAAGAAAACGATTCAATTCAACATGCCAAGATGAGAGAAAAAAAAGCAGAGAATATGTACGCAGTGTTAGAAAAATTTGCAAAACACAGCTGACAAACAAAAATAAAGTAACTGTCATTAACCAACTAGCCATGCCAGTGATAACATACAGTTTCGGCATTATTGATTGGCCACATTAACAGACTAGAGACTAAAACGAGAAAAATGTTGACACTGTACAGAAAAATATAAAGAAACCAGTGTCCTCCAAGGCTGTATCTGCCCAGACGAGCAGGAGGTATGGGTCTCTTAAAAATTGACCATCAACATTGAGTCACTATTGTGAACACCGGCCAATATCTGATGAGCTCCCAGAACCCAAACCTTATGATGGTACACCAACAACAAGAAACGAGAGCCAGTAGAACAACCTCTATCACATAACTGGCCAAACATTTTGGCCAGGACTGTCTTACAAATGAGACAGAAACACCAAACAAGCCTGCTATGGAAATAGCCCGGAAGAGCCACCAGAAATACACCAAGATCTTCCATTGCAGAAAACCGGAAGAATGGGCCAACCAACAGCGTGTCGAATATTTTCTGGGTGACATATCCCAGGAATATATAGATAAAGAAGGCTCTGTAGACTGGCTGAAAAGAGGATCGCTCCACTATGATCAGGAGAGAATGATAATGGCTGCCCAAGATCACGGCTTGATGACCAATGCCTTTAAAAAGATGAATGGTCTCTGCAACAATAAGTGCAGGTTATGCTGCACAATAGTGGAGAGTGTGAATCACCTGACATCTAGTTGTACAGTTCTGCTCGGGGATGGCTACTATACAATGCAACACAATAGAGTGTGCAAATATCTTTACTGGACAATCTGTAAAAGGTTGAATATCCAGTGTATCAGCAAGTTCTGGGAGCATATACCAGAAAGAACAGTTGGAAATAAGTTATACACCATCCACTATGACTATGCAATCCCTACAGCTACATATCTAGAAAACAGAGCTGTAAAACCTGACCTAGTGATATGGGACAAAAGGGAGAAAGTAGCAAGCCTAATTGAGGTAATTGATGATGCTGGCTTAAACAGCTGAAAGGGAAAAGATAACGAAATACTAAGGTCTTATGTACGACATGAAAAGAAACTAGAATCTCAGGAAGATCTCCATCATTTCAGTAATTATAGGAGCAACCGGACTCATGAAAAAGAATTTTAAAAACTACTGTGAACCAAGTGCAAGAGAGATACAAACAATTGCACTTAATGAGACAGTTAGAATCTTAAAAAGATCTCTCAGCTGGAGTGTCTGAAATAGCAGGTGAATGTCTTGCATCCAGTAGGATGCCCCATCCCCAGCAAAAACCAAACGATAAGAAAATTGAAAGGAATTTTTTTTAAAATCTATATATATTAGTATGGAGGGGTGGGGGGGAATACTCTTCTTTTTTTTCAATTTTTTTTCTTAATTTTTGCTGAAGATGGGAAATCCTACTGGATGCTAGATATTTGACTGCTATTTAAAAATTTCAACCGAGACATCTTTTTTAGGATTCTAGCTGTCCTTTTAAGTGCAACTGTTGGGATCCCTCTTGCACTTGGTTCACCAGGTATATTCTTTTTCATAAGCCTAGTGGCCCCTATGATTACAATCTTACTATGGTTTCAGTTTCTTTTCATGTCGTACATAAATCATTGGTATTTAGTTCTCTTTTCCCTCTCAGTTCTGTTTAAGCCAGCATCATTAACTTTTTTATTTTCTCATAGGCTGATTCCATACACACACACACACACACACACATGTATGTATAGAAAAATTAAAATGGAAAAGTGAACAAACCACAAAATCACATCCCTAACATCAGTAGACTGATATTTCGTTTCTTTTAATTGACAGAAATGTCATCAGAGTAAAACGATGAACATTGAGAAGGATAAGGGAATAGGAAGATGAGTAATAGATATGAGGATGGTGGAAGAGAGGGTTGGGTAGAATGTATGGATATAGTAGTACATTGAAGGAGAGAATATGGGAAGGTAGACCAATTATGAGAGGGGAAGGAGAGGTCAGTGACCAGTAACAAAGTAGGATAAAATAGGGGTGAGGGGTCAATATGACTCGTATCTAAATATTTTGATCTTGGATAGAGGAGAGGAAAATTGTAAAAAAAATTCTCGTATATTTTGGTTTGAGGTGAGGAAAAGAGACTAACAAAAGAAATGGGAAGAGGGGGTAAAGGCAAAAATATGTGAGGAAAGAAAATGGCTAATTCAACCAGTATGAAGCAAATGTTTTTATATAATCTTATATGTTTATGATGTATCTGTATATTAAAGCAATTTTTTTAATGTTAAGACTGAATCGTGAAAGGCTTTAAAATATTAAGGATGGCTATTTTTTTTTCCTATATATTTCCATTAAAGACGAGTACTCAGTATCCAAAGACATTCCAGTAACTTGTTCACTACGTAAAGAGTAGGGGGGGGGAGCTAGTTGTAGCAAAAGTGATATCACCATATCTGCATAAAAGAGGCAAGTCCATTTTTATGTTAATAAAATCAGATAGCACAAGATCTGAAGGATAAATTTAGTGGTCACCGAGTTCGAAGCTATAATCAAGTTACGCTGCTTTGCCAATAATCAATATGCGATGATGCACTGAGAAAGCAGGTGCTTTTTATGGGCTTTTCCAGGCTTGGGTCTCATGATCTAAAACGGATTTATGTCATACACTGTACCAAAAGGTTGGGAGTCAGCTGAAATTAAAAAGACCCAAGTCTTTTTTTTTTTTTTTAATGCAGTTGATTTCTGCAAATGTAAGGAGTTGGCTTAAAATAAAAGAGGACTTCCCGTTGGATTTTAGAAAACCCAACTCAGACTATTGAAAAAGTTGCAGACTCCCAACTGACTCCCCACCGTTTGCATGCATAATAATATTCACCAACTCGTTGTCTATCCATATGGTCATGACTTGACCATTCCAAGTGTGATTCCCACCCACGTTTAAGGATTTGTTAGGATCACGCTTGAAAAGGTTTGTTTAAGTTTGGTTTTATGGCATGTCAACCATCGTAGGTTTATTTTATGCCAAAATTGTGCACGTTTTTGTATACAATTGATCTGTAGATTAATTTGAATTTGAAAAGATTTTTGTTACATAAAGCAATTAGTCTTCCCAAAATGGTCACTCATTTATTAGTGGCGAGGCTCAATGTTGCTTAACTTTGTTAATAAAACTGAAGTTTATGTTTGGTCAGGATTATTTGAGTTTAATTCCTAGAATTAAAATGATCTCATGATCGTACATTGTGATTGTACAATCTAAAAACGAAAATAAATCCCAAGTAATCGTGTATATAACAAATATTTATGGTTTTGGTTGCATTTAGAATGGATACCAACCATCCGACATCTGTCACTTCATTGGATTAAGTTACTGTTTTGTTTTTTTGTGTGAAAGGCTTCTTAAGGGGGAAAAAAATAAATATTACAATAAAAAGTCATGGCCCAGGAAGACCAACAGGTTTTTATACTAGGAAGCCTGCTTCCATCATAGCCATGTACAATAACTTCTCCAAAATGTAGACAGAAGGCAGGTGTAGTTTCTTCATCTTTTATTCATTATCCCTAAAGATGATGCAAGCAGACTTCATAAGGAAACAATACAAATAGTACACATATTACTCATTCATACACATATGAACATTAGAACAGATTACAATGGTTGTCTCTAACATACATCAATGGACATATTGATACCTATCTACTTACTTTATTTTTTTTAAATTATTTTCTAGATTTGTAAAATATAAAAGTAAATACTGGCTTTAAAATAGTTTAATTCTTTGTAAATTAAGAACATCTATTTTTATTTTTATTTATAAATTTAGCCTAATATCTTTCTACAAAACCAAGAAAATATTCTCATGGATGACATTTTGAAAAATCTTTTCACATTTAAAAAAAAAATAAGGTGTCATAAAAAAGTCAAAATCCTACTGTTGATATGTATACATTCACATGTACCAGCATTGATATGTGTACATACATATATGTGTGTGTTGTTTGAACTTGAAGAAGGAAGCAGCAGCACCAACTATATGTGATAGAGTTTGTGATATTTATGTGAGTGTGTTACTATATGTATGTGTAAGCTGTAAGTTTACTACTAGAATCAGCTATTGACTGATTTGGGCGGTCCCGATTATAAAGGGCGAAACATATACGTACATAGATAATAAACAAAACAAATATTTATTATTTGTAGCTCCTAGAAAACCCATCTAGATGGGCACTGTAAGTGTAGTATTAACACAGCATGACGTCGCTAGCTATAAATGCATCGTTCCTTTCAGTAAGTCGAACGCTCTTATGACGTCAAGCCGCCGGATAAAATGTTAAAATTATCACTGTTTATTCGCTATTCAGCGGTGGCCGAGTGGTTCTAGATGTTGGGATTTGAGTTGTAAAATACTCGGAATCCGGGGTTTCGAATCGCATGACCAGTAGTGAATAGTCATATCTCTATGCTGATGAGTCCTGATTATAAAGGACGAAACGTATACGTACATAGATAATAAACAGAAATATATATATATATATATATATTTCTTCTTCAATACAATAATAAATTTGTTAACTTTACACGTGTTTTATATTTTTACCTTCACTTGATATTTCATTTTACTTCCACAACATTCTACAGTGAATGGATCAACTGGTTGTTTAAACAAAATAACTTAATACTTGTAACTTAAGAGCATACGTTCATAAAGTTAAATTAACCTGCATCCTCCTATTTCTTTAAACGAAGCAATAACCTAATACATGTTTAATTAAATCTGAATAATATTTTAGTTATTCAAAAAAAGAGATTAACAAAGCTTGGACACTTCTTCCCGGCTACCAGACTCCATCTATGTAAAGAAAGCATATAAAGATTTCATTGAAGAAAGATCAAGAGGACATACGATCGCCAAAGAGATGGGCTGAGCAAATAAGGATTGAAACTGGCATGCCACTCCTGACAGCTGAAAGACTGGCTCAAGACCATGATAAGTGGTGAAATTTTGTTCTCAAGCATGTGGCGAAGCTCCCTGGAGTATGCACATAAGTCAAGTAAGTCAATATTTTAGTAACGGAACCTAACCTGTTGGGGTTTTTTTTTTCTTTATAAGTCACACATCCTCTGTAGATTAATATTGGTCTCATTGTTTTTCATGGCATATTCAGCCTTTTGGTGTTATTTGATGCAAAGATAATACCTATTATAAACAATTTATCAGCGAAAAAACGTTGCTAGTTTACTTATAGTTGGGGATGAATTGTAGATTTATACCTTTCCCAATATCATTAGTGCATACATGAAAATGGTAGTCGTAAGGATTTGAATTCGCCATAGCGAGCTGATTTCATAGTCAACGACAGTATCTATTACATCAATTGGACACCCTGACGCTGATTAAAATTTTATAGAGAAAATATTAGTACAAATAAAATAATCTATCTATACTATTAAAAAATGATGGTGTTTTCGGAGTGTGTCTGTTCGTATGCAAATAGAAACATGCGATTTGTTTGCAAAAAAAAAAAATAGACAGAGTGTACACATTACTAAAGCGGTAATCAAATCGTCAAAACACTAAAAATTACACTTGCAATACCTCAGCTTGAATGTCACATAAGTCTAAAGAATTTTTTTTTTTTACTGGATATGTGTTTTAGAACTTTAAAGAAATTAACATAAAAAAACATTACATAAATATTTTTTTAAAAACTAAGTGAACTTTGTTTTTCTTTTTTGATAATCTGAAAAATGTAGATATTTGGTATTAGTTCAAAGAAAATTATTTTTGCTTGTATAAAGGGTATTTGGTATTAGTTCAAAGAAAATTATTTTTGCTTAAAAACATAATTTATAAAGTAGTAGAAGTTAGATAAAAGATGGAAATTAACATACCCAGGTACAGTACCAACATCGCTCAAAAGGCGGGTATAAACTAGCTGCTATTAGAAAGATATATCCACAGAAAAGATATTTAACAATTATATCTTTTATATTTGTTTGCTTCATTCTATTCAATTTCATTTTTTAACGAAACAGTCATCAGATTTCTATGGGAAATGATTGTAATTATTTTTTTCATGTTTTTCGTATCTACCTCACAAAAAGATGGAGAAGTTATTTCCCCAGAGTATAGTAAGAGAGATCCTTTATTATAGTCATACAGATAGTCTCTCCTCTGCTGCCGCAGTCTCTCTGCTGTCGTTCTCTCTTTCTACCTCTCTCACTCGACAGCTGCGTCTAGTCAATTTAATTATACAACCATCTTCAGACCTTGGATACCTGACATCTCTACAGAGTTTAGAACAAAAATATATCTGCCAGAGCTCAATATTAATTTTGCGCTCTTTGGCATGTCTAACAATAGATTAAAAGTCGATATATATTTTGCAAACCTCAACACATGTAGCGATAGATCCGGAATCAATGGCATAGGTTACAATATTACGTACAGAAAAGGAATCGGAACATGTGGTGTCCAAAATCTTCTATATTATTTTATAAATACCATATGAAGTTTATATTCTTTGAAAAAACTTCTGTCGAATTCTATGTTTGGATATTTTTCTATGTTTGCATTTTTAAGAGATTTACTATTGTGATTCTTGTTTTAGTTTGTTCACTATTTGTTAAGTCGATACCAAGATTTATTTTCTATTGTTGAACTTTCTAGAAACACCACATTCGAGATTCATCATCATCATCCATTTTATCGTATAATTCCCTTGGTCAGGGGTCTGACGTCTCCTGACAATATTCAAATTCCACTGTCATCTAACTTTCCTCCTGCCCTCCACCTTAAAGTCTCTGCATTTTCTTGTTTAAGAGTCACTCCTCTCAACATGGTCAAACCAACATAGCTGAGTGATCGTTAGGAGTTAATCAAACTTTGGTATATTCAGTCTCGCCAACAGGGTTTCAGAGCTAATATGGTGGGTCTGGTCCGATCTGACCCGAAATTACCTATCAATCTGATCATTGCTCTGTCATTACGCTGAAGACAAGATTATTATTTTTAATTTATATTATGGCAAGTCAGTATTAACAGGTTTGTAGATAGGTAGTATCTTTCAGAGATGGTCTATTCATGGCATCCGCGACTGGTCTCCCTGCATCCCAGCACTATGTGATGAGCAAAACAAAGCCTATCTTATAGTGACTCGCCATCCATGCATAGTGAAAAGCCACAGCCGTCAAACTGGTTAGCCTGTTAATATGCATGAGTTGAGACAGAACATGGCAGATCTAGAGGAGTAAACCTTGAACAAAAATTTACTTGGCCCCGCATGAGATCAAAATTAGATACATGGTCGATTTCTAATGTGAGGGGGTAACCAGGCCCCCAAAAAGGGTCACTCTGAATGAGACAAAAATAAAAATTGTCTCAGTCAAAAAGAACACATGTTGATAAAATTTCAGTTTATTAAAATCTGAATGATTTTTTTTTTTTTTTTTTTTTTTTACACGGGTATTTGATAAAAATATCACTGAAGTTTCAGTTTTGAACAAAACAAAAAAATTGATGTGATTTATGGTATACAAATGAGCTTTCAAAATCCTATTTAAAAAATATAATTTGGATAAAAAAAAATGGTATAGTTTAAAAATAAAAGCGAAACAAAAAAAATGAAGATAAAGACTTCCGGGCAATAGATAGTAAGAAATAACATCAAAGAATGAAAAAAAAAAATGTCTAAATGCAATGGTTTATAAAAAAGTTCATGTCATGTCACGCAATTGCTCATGTCGCGCTATTCATGAGCGCGTGGTCATTAATTTAATGATCAATCTAAAAATCATCCATTCATTTGATTTAATTATGTAAGAAACACCAACTTAAACAAATAATTAACCAGTCATATTTAAATAGAGTGGAAAAACATCAAAATAGATGAAGAATACAGCTGAAGAAGGCCAAAGGACTCATTGACTGAAACATTGTATAAAAATTAATATCAACGTTGATGAGAATAGTCCGTAGAAAAACATAAATATTGATAATTCCTCATCACAAACATTCAAATCTAAAACTATGCCAAGTTATTTTTCTGTTTCTTTTATTTTTTCTAAAGCTGGTGATATTCGGGTTTCACCAATATCATAAAAATGGCATTATTCAGTGTCACAGCTTGTTGAGACTGAAAACTGTCTTATTTAATGTGTAATCTATATATAAAAGGTGTGTGTATGTGTCTGCTTTTAACGCTTTCCTTGTCCAATTATAAATAACCATACGTTGAGAATTGTTTATAACCATACCTTGAGAATTGTTTATAGCTGAAAACATTGATATTGATGGATTTCCAATCTAAACAGGTCCCTGACTTTGGGACAAATTCAAAATAAGGGAGATAATTTCTTGTGCAGTTTAAAAGAAGTCAGAATAAATTCATTTATTTTGTTGACTGTTGGTTCATGTTAAGAAAAATAAAATATAATTCGAGTTAATTAATTTATTAAAAAGGAGAGGGGGAATATGTATTCATCCAATACAGACTTCCACTTGTTTCGGAAAGAAAAATATTTCGAAGAATAAAAAAAAAAAAAAAAAAAAAAAAAAAGTACATAACTGTCTTCATCCATTACAGACTTAATTTCCTTTCATTGGAGCCAAAATATAAAATTTAGGAAGAAAATTTTTAAATGGCGTAATTTCAAAATAAGAAATGCAAACAAAATTGCAAATAAATATACTACCAGGTAGGTACAGCTAGTTAATTTATAAGAATAATCAGAACCTTGTCAAAAGCCACAACAGCTTCCTGGCCTTTTGACCAAGATCAAAGTGTAGTACATGTTCAGCCCCAGGGAGCGAACATTTAGACATTACCTCCTCCAAAAATGGAGCAGGATAGGTTGATCGCATGTCACTTACGGCGTTCTCATTTGTTAGAGAAAACCGAGGGGTATATGCAGGCTATTTTTATAAGTGGTTCAGGGTGTTCTTTTACAGTGTTGGATTTTTCCCCTTTTAAACCGACATTATCATACTTTGCCCTTGTAAGGACACAAGAAATAGAACCAGCTTTATCGATCATGTACATGTTAGCCACCTATAGGTTGGTTCGAAAGTCTTGTTACCCTTACCAAAAAGTAGCGATCACCAAAGCACATCTTTGTAAAATATTACACAGGTCATAGTACCACATTAAAAATTAAAATAGATTAATTTAGATTTTATTTAAAATAGTTGATTTAAAAGAAAAACGTAATGAATAAATTTAAGTTTCAAAATCCTATTTAAAAAAATAATAATTTTGTAAAAAAGATTAACCAGCATGCAACTCTGGTGCTTGGCTTCTTATTTATAAATTTAAGGATTAGAAAGAAAAAAAACAAATTATTTATGCGATTTAACTTTCAACATTTTGCAAGATTTTCAATCGATTTTATTGCAAAACATTCCTTTGTTGAATAATCTTTCCAAAAACGTAACTATTTTTTTACAAGAAATTAATTAAAGCAAAAAAAAAATAGAGCGGTTAATGTCAATGAGCGAAACAAAAAGTAAAAAGCATAGTTTTGGAGTCAGGGATTTTAGAAGAGTCGGAATCGGATGTTTTAATCTCTGAAGAATCAACAGAGTCTGAATATTGAATAATTGATTCAGAAAATTCCGATTCCAACTGACTCCTTATTTTAAAATAATGAGTCAGAGTCGTAATCAGAATTTTCTGAATCATTGGAGTCGAACCCTATACCTCCAGACTCCACAAACCTGGTAAAAAAAGACTTGTGGGCAACACCAGGTAAGTACAGCTGGTATAAAATAAATGAAAGACGATAAAAAACAAAATATTAGTCGAAAACCTGTGTCTACCTGCAGAGAATTGATAGTCGTATGACAGGAAAACTACCTGTTCACATAAGCCACCTAACAAGTTGATAAGTCCCAGACAGATGATCCTATCTTAAAGAGCTTATCTAAACGTATGAACTTATATTCTTCTACATTTCCTCTATAATTACTGGTAAAGTTATTTAAAGGAAAGCCTACCTTTATATGCGGATACAGTATGAGAGTCAGACAAAAAAAAAACAAATTGTTTAATTCAAAAATATATTTGGAATTATTTTCACCTGAGAAATAATATCAGAAATAAGTGGAATAAAATGAATTCTGCTTGAAAAATAAAAGCAATTTAGTTGAACTATAGTAAGTGTTGACTTACTGGAAAACCCAGAAAGGGCATCGCTTTTTGTCAAAGATTGTTTTAAAATTATTCAGATTTCCTGATCCTCTTTTAATTTCAGTGTTTTAGAGGCTATTTGTAGCTGTAACTCTAACAGCATTCACCCGGAGTGGGTTGAGCTGGCTTCAAACGAGTTCACCACATCTCGCGTCAAGGTGGTCCACTCTCGTCGATCGGCAGCCGAGTCCTTGGCATACTTCAGCCATTCCCGGTTCCAGCGTCGAACACTAAAAACGTAGGGGGCCAGCCACCAGCTGCATGTCTGTTCTCACTGTTCCCATCCATCAAAATATTTAAAAAAAACAAAAAAAAAAAAACAAAAAAAACGAATTCGTTTTCATATTCAGCAAACTTGCAGTTATATCTCAACTCTCTAACGTCATTTCAACTCCCTCTGAGCGACGAGCAGCATAGCCGAACCATCAAAGACGTCGCTGCAACAAGACTTCAGATTGGCAGAGAACAGCAGTTGGGACAGGGTTATTTTTAATTCCTATCTATCATTTCTGACGAAACCAGAACTAATACTAAAACAATAAAAATACATTGCCAGTATCGAGATATGTATTTTAATACACAATCTAAAGCAATGCAACATTTGTGAAGTCTCTCTTGAGAATACAAACATTAGCATCTTGTAAGAGGATCTCATTTACTAAGATACCAAAAGATTATACAGGGTGGGCCAAAATAAGGGTCCTATCTTTAAATTTGAATAACTTGAATTTGAATAACTTCCACAAAATAAAAGTTAAACTCACCAAACTTTATGTGTGTGTAGACTGACCCTTCCGAGATTTTTTGAAATAAACAAAACAAATTTTAGCCGAAAAACACTTCTTAAAACTTACAAAAACTAAAGTATTGTTTTTTACACTGTTTTGAGTTTTTTAAGCAAAAATAATGTTTTCTAAATGAGGGTACGTTCCTTAGGGCTAATACGGCTCATGCTTGCTTCGGAAGGGGTCCTTTACTTATTCTAAAAAAAAAATAAAAAAAAAAAAAAAAAAAAAAAAAATCAATAAATAAAAAAGTTATGAATTTTTAAAAATAGGACCCTTATTTTTGCCCACCCTGTATAACTATTCCACATGTCAGAAAATTACAATAATCTTAATTTTAACCATGGCAGTTAATAAGCTTTTAAATTTAAGTGTAGATATGAGTTTGGAAGGTTCAGCGAGTTAATAGATAAGATTGACAGGATATTATCACCTTTGGGTTCAGATGTGGTTGCATGAAAAAATAGATACCAGTTGGTGAGATTTGTAATGTGAAATAACCAGATTAAAATAAAGGGTTCAGTTCGAAGGTCCGTATAAATTCCAAAAAATGCACCTGAACAAGGTCAGAGGTTATATCGGTCGAAACGTTGTTAGAATAACATCCAAGATGAGAACAGTAATCCGAATATTCCCAATAATACTAAAGATTTAAAGTTGGAATTCAGTTGCGACTTACACTTTAATGAAGATAGAATGCAAGGTCCTAGTTGGTAGGGGAGCTTAGATGCCTCACAGTGGGAGGGGTACAACTCATAGGTAAGGAATATCCATAGTTAGCATGAATAAAGAATGTTTTAAGTTAAAATCGTTGCAGTTCTTCATGAATGTACCAGCTACCCTTGAGAGAAGAAGAAAAAGAACAACTTCACCCATGAGTCTACAAAAAAGACAGAAAATATCCAGAGTTCTCATCGAGAGGATATGCAACAAGGGCTATAGTGTCAAAGAAGAGTCTGAGTCAGGGTGAGACCAGAGTCGAAATCAGAGTCAAGTATTTGGGCTATAGAGTCCAAACATGTTATCATGTATCATTTTTTATTCATTTTAATTGAATTCTTTAGGTTTTGTTTATAATTTTTTTTTTTAAATCTTGGAATTCACAGCCTTAAAAAACATGCTCTTTAAAATCAAACAATTATATATATATATATATATATATATATATATATATATATATATATATACATATAGATATATATATATATATATACATATACATATATATATATATATATATATATATATAGATATAGTGTTGGGGTATATTGAAAAGAAATCAATAAAGTACTCAATCGTAAGAATGCAAGAGCTAAAATACAAATTATTCAGTTAAAAACTATACATTACATATTCAAGAGACGTACCATGGTTTCATTGACTTTACCGTTCAAAAAAGGCCATTAAAACCCATTTCAAATCCTCAGTGACTCAAAGAATGAAGACAGTTTGAAAAAAAATGGAAGCTGATGTTCACCGCTTTTATCATCCGGTGAATCCTCTCAGGTGTCCCTTTTGGAGAAAATACTGAGTTTATATATATATATATATATATATATATATATATATATATATATAGTGTGTGTGTATGTATATATATATATATATATATATATATATTACTAGTAGTGGAAAAAAGATTTCTTAGGTCACAGTCCCTATTTACTGGTCTCCCCACGAGGCCATAATTGAAAAGTGGAAATAAAAATAGCCATTTTAGTTTTCCAAAGAAAAAATATATACTAAGGAGGTTACATGTTAATGTAGTGGATTACTAAAAGAAAGATAAAGTCTAGAACAGGGGTTGGTGTTGAGAGCGAGCAATTTTTGCAAGAGTCAGAAGTGGGAATCGAATTTTTTCAGCCAACTCAAAGGTTGGGAGCCGGCAATTTTTACAGGAGTTCGGAATCAGGGCTTTTTGGTCCAGTTTTTTTTTTTTTTTTTTTTTTTTCTTAGCCGACTACTCATTTCTAGGCTAGGCTAGAGACATTTTACAACTTATAAACATTTGTAGGTTTACCAAGTTAAAAGTTTACAAGTGAAAAAAGATCTTTGTAAATTCATAAAACTGAGACGATATTCAACTATGTTTTTTGTTAAACTATTTTCCTAATCAATATTTACGTTCATATTACTACGCGAATGTGTCCTCTGGCCTTCTTCAGGTGTATCGTTTATTTACAGCAATGTTTTTTTTCTGTATGATTGTTTTTGATTGTGTATATTGATGTTTCTAGCTCACTTCAATCTAAAAAGAAAAAAAGTCACTCATGCATAGCAAAACATAAGCAACAGCATGGAGACTGACACATGTAGAACGCTAATGTGAAGTGTGACACAAGCATAGCAAACATGTTGAGCGTAAAAAATGAGAAATCGCCCAGAGCATAAAAAGGAGAATGTGCTGAGAGCATAAAACCCGAAATCGCATGAAATGCAACATGAAAGTTCTTATAGACCATTGCATTTAGATTTTTTTTATTTAATCTTTGGGTTTTACTTTTTTTAATTAGTTTCCATATGAAATTCATATCTATATTATGTTGATTGATAATTTGACTCTTTCAATCATTTTTTGCCTTCAGTGTGATTATCAATTATTGATAACTTACTAATCCTGACCAAAACTTTGTAGAAACATAAATATCAACATTGATGAAGACAATATCCGATGGAATAAAATGCAAATAAAACTATATATCTCGAAAATTCTTACAAAAAACACACTTGTGTGCACCATTTCGTAGACATCTACACAAATGATACAAGTATCTATGGCAGCACATCGAAGAGCACTGGTGATCAAACTCTTGCTGATACCCTCTCTTCTGATCTAGAGCATGTGGTGCAATGGGGAAGAAAGTGGATTGTTACTTTCAACACTTCTAAAACCAACCTTCTCTCCTTCCATCACCAATGCCTGGCTCTCTCCTCGCGAAAGCTCCTTGCTTTGATAAGCTCTTAGGACTGACTTTCACTTCAGACCGAAAATGGAATGCTTACATCTAATCTGTTGCTCGGACTACTGGAAACAGGGTTTGCTCACTCTACCATTCCAGAAAGTACCCGACTCCTGATGCAAAGCTCTACCTATATAAGAGTCAGATGCACCCCAAGATGGAGTACTGCTGCCACATCTGGAGAAATGCCACATCTGGAGAGGTGCCACTCAGAGGTGTCAATCATTCCATCTCACTAACCCTTATCCTCGAGTGGCATCTGACCTTGATAAGTGGTGACCATTTAGTTTAAAAATTAATTTTAAAAATAATATATTTATGTATGTATATTATATATATATATATATATATATATATATATATATATAATCACCAGTTTAATTCTAGAAATCCAAACTTGAAATATATGTAACTTGAATATACAAGTTATGGTTATGAATAGTGTGATATATGCATTTGTTGGTTCTCCTGTTAGATATATTTTGATATGATGTTGTTCTCAAGCAAATAGAATTGTACAACAGTAATTACTAGATAGCGGTTTTCTATTGTTAAAGTCAGTCATTTTCAACTTCTCTGTTGACAAGCAACACATCACAGAACACAGGAAACTAACCGATTCTGAAAACATGCTCACGACTCCAGGCTGATAAGAGTAAAAGTTGTTTACTTTATGGCAGGTTAAATATTGCTCTGTATACCGCTAGCCGCACAGTGTAGATAACGCGTGAGAAAAATGTGCAAGAAAAATAGTTTTAATTTCATACGCTTTGATGGAGTTGCACGTCGACATTATTGTCTCAATCAACCATTCCCTTGCGTTCAAAATCCAGCCCAAAATACATTCAATCTCAAATTAAATATTACAGAACGTTTACAAAAAAAAAAAAATATTACTATTCAAACCTCTTCAATAATAAAAATCAATTATTTATTGTGCAAAAGAAAGAGTCTCTATCTTTCGAGCACGCTAATGAACTCAAATGATCTGCATATCGTTTCTAACCATAATTAAATCAAAAACATGAATAAAAAATCTCCATGCTGCTTCTGCGCCGTACAATTCTCTTATTTTGTCCGATATTGGTATGACATAGTTACGATGTCAGACGGAAGTCCAATGAAATATCTTAGTCTCCATTACCATCTGCTTTCTTCATCAACGGCCAACACTTGGAGTTGTATAAAGCAGGATATATTACGGCTCAATAGATCTTAAACTATAGTCGATCATTGATCCATAGATATCAAACATACTGATAAAAAAAAATTATTTTAAATAAAAGTTTTAATGAATGAGGTACTGATATCAATCCTGAACCAGCTTTCGTGACATTCGACTCGGAATCGTTCAGCTGTCCTACGCAAACGTCCGAGTGTTGACGAGCCGAAGCAGTAAGCAGCCGATAACTTTGTTACAAAGTGAAAATAAGTGCTTTCGAAGACGGATTTTTTGTCAGGAAGTTTTTTTTTTAAGAAAATAAACCCAAAATGAATTGCGAACAGCTTTGCACTGCAGTATCATCGCGAGCAAGTAAAAATAAATAATAAAATTTTTAAAATATGCCGTGATAAAAGTAATTTTGGTACTTTTTTTTTTTTTGTTTCTTCAAAAAAAATTCCATGTAAATAAAAATACAGTATTCATTTTATAACAGTAACCTCGCTATGTTTTTTTTCCTGTTGTTTCTTTCAAAAAAAATTCATGTAAATATGTTTAATTTTCTTTGTTGTTTCTTTAAAAAATTCCTTACCCTAACCTTAACCTAACCCTAACCAAAAAAAAAACAAGCAAAACATTATCATAGGACGCAGCACTGTATCAAAAATGTCGTCTGGTACAAATCGGCTAGTCAACTCTCGGGCGTTTGCGTAGAACAGCCGAACGCTTCCGAGTCGAACTTCACGAAAACTGGTTCAGGATCGATAAGAGCACCATGAATGAGGAAGGGGAAGAAAATTGACACCATTACTTACATTTCATTACTGTTAGGTATGGTTCAGTCAGAAGAAACTTTTAGTTAAGAGAGATGGATATCCATGTATAGTCAAGATGAATAAAGAATATTTTATGTTAAAATGGTTGTTGCTGCTTTCAAGAACATGTTCCAGCTATCCGTCCAGAGGAAAGAATCAGAATCTATCTTTCAACCCTGACCTACAAGAAAGGGGCAGACAATATCCATAGCCTCCATTAAAAGAGTAACAATAATGTACTAAAAATAAAAAATACTTCTCTTCTAAAAAATAGAATCCAGTATTTTTGGAAGCAAAATAACTACCCCTTTGATCAAACAATTCTCTCAAGATAATACGATCATAAAGAGACTTCTGAAAAGGAGACTTTGCTGGTTTGAACACTTTCTTTGATGGCCTAAGGAGGAATTCATCTGTAAGTTAGTGACTCCAATTGCACCCACTGGCTGGAGAAAGTGCAAAGAGTATCAACTAATAAAGACATGGATTACAACGGTGAAGGCAAGCATGGAGCTGGGAGCTGGCTCCTGTGTTTTTTGGTATTTGAATGGCTGAAGTATGCCGAAAACTCAGCTGTGGATCGACGTGGATAGATCGCCTTGATGAAGTGAACTAATTTGAAGCCGGCTCAACCAAGCCGTTACAAGTACAAGATCATAATAGATTTGGGGAGAATTAAATGACAGCAATATTCTCTTTAATCTTTGTTATTCAATTTTTTTCTTTTTAATCTTCAGATTATTATCAATTAAGCACCAAATTTTCAGATTACAAAAAAAAAAATAGAAAAAACTTGAAATAATCCTTTTTACAAATGTTGGTTCTGAATTTTGATCGGGGGGGGGGGTCATTTTATGTTCACTTGACATAAGAAACTGAACACCCTGTCAAAATAAAAAAGTGAACAGATAAGTTGTTTTGTTTTTTAGGGTTTTTTTTAGATATTTTTTATAATACAACAATCCGAATATGTTTTAAAAAATAAAAATAAAAAGATGTTAGGGAGGAAACAATCCTCAAGATATATCAACTCTAGAGAAATAATCTTATGTTAAACTTACATAACAGACTTCACTCCCCTTCTAAAAATTGAACAACTTTTTTAAGAAAAATATTCATAATCTGATAATTTGGTGTTTTGATTGAAAGAAATCTAATGTTAAATTTAAAAAAGAAAACAGATGAGAGGGGGTAATTTAATTATGCCTGATTTTAATTATACAATGAACAATTTGTTGAATTTCTGCACTAACTTATGGCGACCAAATGAGATGGCACACATTTCGACCAGTGTTAAAGGGCAATAATAATGCTCCCTGTTATTTTCGCTTATCAACCAAAATTACTGTAAAAAGAATCTTTTAAATAAATTTAATTAAAACAAAAAAAAACAAGCTTTTAGATTTTTTTTTCGTATCTACTAAAAATAAAACTAAGAAAACAGATTCCTTTTCAGGTTGTTTCATAAGTTTATAAATGTATTAGGTATTCATTTATTTATTTTAATTAAAGAAAACAAAAGAATTAAATAGAAAATATAGAAATAAGAAAATTTATTCGGCAATAATCCTCTATTGGATAAGTCTTTATTATGAGATTTAATGTTTTAAAAATGAAAAAAATTGTAATATATTTCCATTTGCCTGATTATATTGTTTGTTTAATTGTAAATTTGTAATATATTTCAAATCCATTTATAAAAAAATGATTTTATTTGTTAATTAATATTTGGAATAAAACTAGACAAAAAACAATTTGTTAATTAATATTTTCAAAATGAAAAAAAAAATATTTGCAATATAGTATTTGTTACCACACAAATCAGAAGAGTTATTATTTGCCTCCTCTCCCCAAAAAAGGAGCAAAATGATACACTGGTCAAAATGTGTGACGTCACATTTGGCTGTCATAAGTCAGTGCACAAATTCAACATAGCCAAAAATTTAAGTCCTTTATGATCGTTTCCTAAAGTAGATTTTCTTGCTGAAACTAGGATCATATATGGACTTTTCGAATTATGCATGAAGATATCACTTTTTCATCCTAATTCTTTCAAGATTTAAGAGCAAATACCAACCCACGGATATAAACCTGGGGATTAAATGGCTGAATGGGTTGAAACTTGCCAAAACCAAAAATGTAATGCCATGTTTGAATATCAAAATGGATTAATGTTTAAAAAAAAAAAAAATATTTAAATATCAATTTGGTAGGTATTTTTTTATGTGTGTCAGTTTGGGGGAAGGGTAATATTTTTCAAATAAATTTTAGTTTTTTTGACAATTTTCTTCCGTACGCTTAGCATCAAGCGGAATTTCCATGAACAGAGCTTTTTCGCAAGGGCTTCTCGTTAGTGGAACACATTACTACAGGACTGCTTCCCTACAGATTACAATATGGTCGTCTTCAAATCCAATGTAAAAAGCTGGCAATTATTTTCATGCTAAGAAGACAAGAGAATTTTTTATGGGTTTTAAAAAGAATTAAATTGCTATAATTTTAACTAAATAAAGAAGAGAGATATTCGTTTTATTTATTTGAAGAATATTTAGTTGGCCCTGTGATATTCTTCTGTGGAGTACATGTGTCCTGTTTTGGAGAGATCAACACATGCCAATAATTTAGACATAGTGTTGAACAACACCTGCTGCTTGATAACTGGTTGCCTGATCACAAAAGCTACCAATGATGAACGCCAACTCCTTCATGAACATGAATCAACGGCACAATGATTGAAGTCAATGAGAATTTATCTCAGCCATGTTAAGCCCTTAACAAAATCTCAGGAAGAGACCAAACTGCAGCTGTGGACCAGAGAGCTAGAGAATGGCCCTTCTGAAATGGGAATTCCCCTTTCTGAATCCTTCCCTCTTGGCTCAGAAGTACCCTGGGTTTAATGGAGGACACTCAACCACCTGAGAATGGGAATGGGGTGATCAAAAGTTGCTATGGCCAGATGGGGCTACAAAACAGCCCCAACCATCTATAAATATTGAGAGGAGAACCATAGAATGCAGCACTGCCGTGTCTGCTCTCTACTGCTCAACTATTGCAGCTCAAAAGATCTTGCAGAGTACAATAATAATGCTAAGGACTGCGTAAAAATGTGGGGAAACTCATATGACCACATTCTTCAAAGACATGCAAAGAAGAATAAAACTATAAATACGAACCAGATTTCTTTTGTTTACCTACAAATTTACGTTTTCGATGACTTTAAAAAAATAGGGTGTGAAAAATATTTTAAATCGATTTTATTATCTTTAGATTTTTCTTATAATTCAGATGGATCAAGACGATCCTTAACATAAGGATCGTTTTGACCTCGATGGATATACATACTATAATAGACCCATTGAGTCGGAAGCTAGCAATTTTTGAAGTAGCCAGATTTATTCTAACAGATACTTCACCTAAAAGTTATAGTTAAAATCAGGGTTAAAAAAATAAATTTTTTTAAAAAGAGTCAGATTCTATTTTCAGCCAACTCCATGTTGCAATCAATAAAAAAAAAACAATTATAAATACTTGTTCCTTTTTTATGGAAAAAGAAAGGATTAAAAAAGATTTTTTTTAAATAAAAATAAAGGTGTAATTATTTGCCAAATCACAACTACCATTTTCACTTGAATTCAAATTTCAACTGAGAAAAAATAATTTTCTTTAAGAAATCCGAATCTCCAGGTAAACTCATACAAAATAATCTTTCTAAATTTTCTCAACAAATAAGCAGACTTTTTCATGTTTTCTGTATAAATATTTTGTAAATTCAAAGTTTGGATTATTGTTCTCAGCTTGGATGTTATTCTCACAATGTTTCGCCCAATGTAAACTCTGACCATCTTAAGGTGTGTCTTGTCGAACTCGGAAATTCGAACAGAACACTTAAATATACACAGGAATAGCTGGTTCTCGTTCCATCAGCCACGACGAGGTAAAAGTATTAATACAATTAAGAATTACTTAAGACTTCTACCCGATCATGAGTGACGGAACAAGAACAAGCTACTCCCGTGGATTAAATAAAGGATTCCACTCGAAATTCCATACGGATTTCCGAGTTCTACAATTCACAATCGAATCATGTCAGAGGTTACATCAGCCGAAACGTTGTTAGAATAACATTCAAGATGAGAACAGTAGTTAAAAGAATCCAAATTATCAATCCTCATCTCAAAAATGACAAAACATAATTCAAAGTTCCTGTGTGACTTTTGTCTTAACTTGTGCAATGGTTGTTATTTAAATTTTTTCTTTGGACTATCGTCATTATCATCAAACATTGACATTTATATTTCTACTGTGTTTTAGATGATGTGCCCTCTGGCCTTCTTCAGACGTATTGTTCATAAATGGTGATTGTTGTTAATTATTTAATATACACGTTGAGGTTTTTATGGATTTAATCATAATTAAGTATGTTCATCAAATATAAGTATATAAGAAACAAACATATACAAATAATCAACAAGAATCATATTGAAATGTGAGTAAAACATTATTACAAATGAATAATACTCCTGAAAAAGGCTGGAGAGTATATCGGTCAAAACATAATATATATAATTGTCTGGAGAAAGATGATGTGTGACATTAAAATGTTTCAAATACACGTTTTTAGTATCCATTTACATTAAAAACGTATACTTTTGTGTCTGGTATTTTATGATTATATAAGTATTGGTTTTTAAGAGAAATAAAAATTTGGGAAAAAAATTAACCCCAGAAAACTGCAACTTACTGCTTTTTTTTTAAATTTTTAAAATACGCCAAAGCATTTTTTGGGGACAATTGGAAGCATAAATAAATGGGTTTTTTTATGGTGAGCGATATATTTTGAACAACCTTTGTCCTTCAGCAATCACTAAAAAAATGTGAAAAATCGAAAATAAGTTGATTTTTTTTCCGTTAGTTTAGAACGTTTGCATTTGAGAATAAGTGCATGCGTTTATAACACAAATTACATAACCATATATATTCTGTGATCATATATATTCTGTTTGTGCCAGATTTTCATGAAAAGAAAAAAAAAAGTAATATGATGTTATGGGCTGAGAGCAGAAGGACAGAGATCCTTATTCAATCCGGGACAACGCTGGGTCTTCCTGCTAGTCACTTATAAAGTACAAGCTGAAGTGTACACAGTTTCAACATTCATTCTAAATTAGACTAATTAGATGAGAATTACAGAACTTCTTAAAAGCAGCTGCAAGTGAAGTGGAACTGTTTGTAACATCATTAGTTATGGGAAAGGTCCTATGTGTAACTGCAGAATGGTGGCCACTGAAAGTAATGAATACTCATCTAAATATATGAAATTATAAAACAAGTTAATGTCTGTTCCTATTTATTTGCCTCCCCACGAGGGCAGAGTTAAACACAAGGTCGGTTTTTAATGTGTGGGGAAAATATAGCTCCCCAAAAAGGGGCACTCTGGATTGAGACAAAAATAAAAATGGTCTCAGTCTAGAAGGACTTCTTCTTCTCTGACCGAGGACAGAAAAGACCGAGTGTGGCATCAGAACAGATACTACACTTTGCTTCTAGTCAAAAGGCCAACAATCGGTTAATGTCTGCTTTTTATTCTCGGGTAAATGTAACTTTGAATTTTATAATTAGATTGAATTATTTTTATTATTTAGATGAATATTTATTGAAATCGCAAATGCAATAGAGTAAAAGAAAATGAACTTTTAAAAATCCTGTTTTATTTTGACTACTTTTCTCATCATGGTTATTTTCACGTTTCGAACAATATAATCACTAAACTTCTTTAGATGCATCTATTGTTCTTTAGATGCATCTATTGAAACTCTGAGAATCTATATAGAATTTCGAACTAAACCTTTTATTTAATCACCAGGGGTAGATTGTTCTCGTTCCGTCATCTATGATAAGGTAGAAGTGTTAAATAAGTAGTGCAACGGATAAAGGTGTTGACTACAATCAGTTCTAATTGACAGTCTTCTGGCGGTCGAAAGTTCGATTTTCATTACAAGCGATAATAACTAAGAATAAAATAAGAATAAATGAACACTTCTACCCGGTCAATGCTGTATGGAATGAGAACAATCTACTTTCGTGGATTAAATAAAGGGTTCAGTTCGAAATGAGATATGGATGCCAGAGTTTAGCAAAGATTCTCAAGTTCAAAAACTGCACCTGAAGATCAGAGGTTATATCAGCTGAAACGTTTTGTAAATAACCACCAAAATGAGAATAGTTCAAACAATCAAAATTATACAAATTATCAATCCTCATCTCAAAGACTTTAGAACCCTATTTGAAAACAAAATTAACCACAATGCATTTCGTGAAATGTAAATCACCCTCTCCTCAGTCTTTAAACATTTTTTTTGTTTCAGTTATTTAAAATTAAAGATACTAAAATTATTTAAAATTAAAGACCCACTTTTTGCTTTTATATTTGAATTGAACAATTTAAATCTTAAATAGTCTCAAAGAAAACTGAAATTCGTAATATCTTTAAAAAATTTTTTTAATAAGAAAATAAATTTTAAAAAAGACCATAATGCATTTTGTTTTATATGTCTTCACCAGGACAATGTCGGGTAAATACAGCTGGTAGTTCAATGGAAATGTAGAGTGGGAAAAGGTGAAAACAAGTCCATTTTGTAGAAAAAAACAACTACAGTAATTTTATAACTATAATGTTATGGAAGAGACCAATACAGCAATTGCACAGCATAAAACTTTATGTAATTTTTTAAATGATAGACACTAACAAATGATATAAAACTATATACCCAATAGATATAGTGCTATGATTCTTTTAAAGCTTAAGAGACAAAAAAAGTCAAGTATTATAGTTCATTTGTGCTTCTTAAGCAAAGGAAAATATCAGTTTTCTCATGCTCCCCACTTGTATCAAAGAAGTGAAAAATTAAGCTCAACATACAAAAATTACATCATTAATAACTACCCAAAATCAGGATTTAATTGTCCACAATTTTTATATTATACTAAAACTTTGATAATTCCCGCTTGCTTGTTTGCACATTGCATCTTTCGCATTATGGGAGGAGAGGCGAAGGAGACAAGAAATGGTGGGGAGAAGGAGTAGGAGTAGTAACAGGCATATAAAGAGAGTAGGAGGACGATGTAAATAAAATAACATAAATAATGGGTCGATCAACCCGTAAACAGCCATCTGTTTAGTCAGTCACCATGACAAGGGTTTTCATTGGATGATGTAAATAATTTTTCATTCAACGGCGGCAATGTTTGAGATGGTAAAACACTGTTTATTTTTGGTCGTAACCGGCATTTCCAAAGTGTATTCATGAAATCTCACAAATTCCCGCTAAATTGAAAGCAGACAGTAACTTTATTCTCTAACTCTTAAAATACCTATCTATTTATCTTCGGAATCGGTTAAGGGCAAAAATGCATAGACTAATGTACAATGTACCAACGTTGACCTAATGGATCTTGTATTTTATTAAATACTAAGGTGATACATTTAAAATTAATTGTGATTAACCTAAAATGTTCGCCAAATAAGATTTTTGTACAAATAAAATAGGTAAAAAAATATGCACGCGAGGAATATGGGAATTTTGCCAAGAGGCAACGTAACTTCTACATCAGCTGATATTTATGCGGAAAACAAATCAATAAAAGAATATTCTGCAAGAGATGAGAAACGAAAGTGAAAATGTCAAAATAACCGTTATAGAAAGCTAAGTATTTTATGGCTTAATATTCAATGGTTTGCTCAACTTTTTACTTGGCAGCGTTCACTTGTGGGAATCACGACTGTGAAGTCCGACTTGGACCTTTAAAGTCAAGTGTTTAGGCTATAGACTCCACAGCCTGGAAGATAAATAGTAAATCAGGAATATATTAGCTGCAATTTATTCTCTGGAGAATTAATAATCAAATCTTTTGCACAAATTGCTTTCTCGTCTGTTCACTTCCACCTCCGTTTTCCGCAATCGATTTTTAAAACGACCACCTACGCATGCAAATTACCGATCCCTACAAAAGCTCAAAGACTGAGTATGCACTTTTTGACCTCTTGCAAATGGCTATACAACAATCAAGGCATTGCAGGCACTTTGGATCCAGTAAGTTTGAATTTCTATGGTCACAACCTTTAGTTGCAAAAATCCCCATGGGTGCTGGTTCTGGTAGTGTCGGATAAGTTTACTGGCTGATCAGCACATCTTCTGGCAGACCTTACACATGTGATCATTGGTAGGTGATATTTCGAACACGAACACACACAAACACATACACACAGGTGTGAGGACAGTGGAGTTGGGAGACCAAATTGCTTGATTCCAAAGATTTTTAAAAGTTCCGACTCTTGCCTAAGAAATATTCCATGAGTAATACTTTATATATACTATATATTATAGGATTTTGATTTCAAAAGAGAGTGGATGTGTTTTTCAAGGCTCGGATTTTTTTTTTCCCCCAGTATTTTTTAAAAATATGAAAAATGTCTAAAACATACAAATAAGACGCCCACTACATAATGACAAAGATTTTGATTTTTCTGCTTTGGGTAATTTCCACCACCACCATCATTTTTTTATTTTATTTTTTAAGAATTGGTGTCTGTGTCAGCCAATTTTCTGACTCCACAGCTTCAACACACATAAACCTCATACACACTTAAGTCGTCTGTTCATGCTTCCCCTGTACACCACAAACTCCATCATACTAATTATGAATCACCCTGATGTCTCTGTAATGGTTTGTCATATAAGAGATTCAAACCAGTTTTTACTAGTGGAGAGTACAATTTACAGTGTAAACACCGGTCACAGAGTTTATGTCGATCTTTATGAGACAGATTACCATTTCCAAATTTTAATTAAAATCTGCGCAACAGGACTCTGTATAAACGGAGTCTAGTTCCCACAGAGTGAAGTTACGTATATTTCGCTTGTAGCACATAAATCCTATGTTAAAGAAATACATTCAAAGACACATTTTTTTTTTAAAAACCACTAGCTTGATTAAAAATAATGTTTAAATCCTTAAATGTCTTTGAATCTTCCAAGCGACACCTGTCATCCTCCCACGTAGTTATTTAAATAAAAATATAACAGTTTTGTGCATGAAAGTCAAAAACTTAAACCATACAATAACGTTTATGGTGAGTGGAGATTAGGTATGGGAAAAATTGCTGACTATTTTACAAACGGTCGGATTTCGTATCTCTGCTTGCAACACATGTCTCGCCAGACTGAGGAGCCATGATATGGTGAAACAGCTCTCTGTGGAGGAGATATATATATATATATCCTTCACAAACAGCTGTTTCACCATATCATGGCTCCTCAGTCTGGCTAGACATGATGAGTGTTGCAAGCAGAGATAAAAACATTAATGTGATTATATATATATATATATATATATATATATATATATATATATATATTTGTTTTTAAATCTGTTTTTTTTTCTGATGAGAGGGAACTTTCTCTATCGTTTCGGCAGCATTTTAAGACAACCTCCCATTGTTTGCTTTTTATTCTTTTTGATAATTCATTTAATAAAGGTTTTTCTCGAAACATGTAAAAAAATCATGTTTCTAAGAACTTTTTACTTTTGAAACCTGCTTTAAATGCTATTTTGAATCTTTGAATTTCTATACTTTATAGCTCTATTCTTACATGTAAAAAAATATTGAGCTTTTCTTTCTTCATTGCAAGTTGGACATAATTCATTTAGAATAGCGCCACAGAGTTTCTTATGCAAATCTCACTGTAATCATATAAACTTTCTTTATATAATTTATTATCTTATATATACTACAAGAATACCCCTCCCAGGACAGTTTTACACCAAATTCATTACTTAGCGAAGATTAAAATCAAGATATAATGATACTAAAACTTATGTCTAGAATCCTTATTCCAATTTTGATCAAAATCCATTACATGATTTTGATTCTAGAAAATATCTAAAATTTAAAACTTAGGCTTAAGAAATTGAAATACAAGGAATCTTGCTTAATTGATAACTAATGAATATGGATCAAATTCAATGCAAATCTGAAATATTTAAATTTTTCAAATTAGAAGTTGTGCCCATAGTATGCCCCTTTAAAATACTCCAAAGAAACTAAAATTTGAGGAATATTTATTAACTGATGTCTAATACCTTGTTAAAATTTCATAAAAATCAGAGGTATATGAATTTTAAGGGCTTCCACTCCATTTGCAAAAAACTAAATTAAACTAAATATAGCCTACATTACGGCCTCTTATGTCTAGCAGCTGTTTCAAAACTCATAATGATGGGTTAATTAGTTTAAGAGTGAATCCTGTACATAGAATTATATAAACATATACCTAACTTGATATAAATACTAGTAGAATATCTGTCGAAGCATTAGTTTTAAATTTTAATGGGTTTTCTTTCTTCGGGGGTATGTACAACTTTGATGCCCCCCCCCCCCCAAATGCTAACGTTTACAAAAAAAAAAATAATAATGTGCCTACATTACTCCCCCTGTTGCCTAGAATACATATTCTATAAGTTATAATCTCAGTAGTTTAGGATTTTAATAAGAACATAGATATTATTGATGTGCACACACCAATCCTTCTAAAAATGTATTACTTAATATAACTCAAAATTTGACATCAAGCAACTCTTTTCTCTATCAATTTTTTTATATCTAACTTCTTTTAAAAGTTTTTTTTTGGGGGGGGAGGGGGGAGAGCTGGACACACATCTTAAATGGTAAAGTTTACAAAAAGAATAATGTTACTATGTTACTGAACAGGTTCGCAAGAATATATATTCCAAAATTCATAATGATCCGTCTATTAGTTAAGGAGATTACCCTGTACATATACAAGACAAAGAATGTCCGTGTTCATTTTCCCCATCCACCGCAGACCTAAAAATCGCATACCAATTATGAACTATAGTATCCTGAGAATTGTTTATAGCAACAACAAAAGTTAGGACTAATGTGCCCCATTCCACTTAGTCGGGTAATTGATCGATTTCCAATTCTAGAGGCACTCCCTAACTTTATAATCAATCAAGGGAGATAATTATTTTTTTAAACTATACACAAAATAAATGACTCTTCTTTATTTAACAGATACTTTAATGTTTTCCTTTCAGCGGGGGGAAACATGTTATTACTAAATATCTTATCTAGTTCTCATGCACTTGACTTAATGCTTTATTTTAGTCAGGTATATTGCAACGTTTCAAACTATTATTTTATGTGATTCCTCCAGCATATTTAATGCCGGTTAGCTCTACTAATTATATATATATATATATATATACAGGGTGGGCCAAAATAAAGGTCCTATCTTTAAATTTGAATAACTTGAATTTGAATAACTTCAACAAAATAAAAGTTAAACTCACCAAACTTTATGTGTGTGTAGACTGACCCTTCCGAGATTTTTTGAAATAAACAAAACAAATTTTAGCCGAAAAACACTTCTTAAAACTTACAAAAACTAAAGTATTGTTTTTTACACTGTTTTGAGTTTTTTAAGCAAAAATAATGTTTTCTAAATGAGGGTACGTTCCTTAGGGCTAATACGGCTCATGCTTGCTTCGGAAGGGGTCCTTTACTTATTCTAAAAAAAAAAAAAAAAAAAAAAAAAAAAAAAAAATCAATAAATAAAAAAGTTATGAATTTTTAAAAATAGGACCCTTATTTTTGCCCACCCTGTATATATATATAGATATATAGATATATATATAGATTTAGATTTTTCACTTAGAAGATAGATTATTCAGTAAAGACCGGGATTAGGCCAATAAAAACAAGCTCGATGATACTCGATTACAGGGTACAGAGCATTTATATGTGATTTTTTGAAGGCTTACCAAAGCATTCCATTCAGGAGACCAATCATCACCACAAAAGACTTTTTCTTTCAAAGATTATTTATTTATCATATATATTCAAATTAAAGAGTTTTTTTCCTACACGTGTTTCACTACCAAGCAGGTCCTTGCTTGGCAGATCATCAGGGAAATTAAGTACCTGGAATAAGAGTTTCAACAACCGACAATACACAATGTGGTGTTGCCTTAATTTGAGGTCACTTAAGAGAAGAAAAAGATAAAAAGGAAAAAAATAGAAAATGTCTTAGAAAAGTAGCTCGTAAGATTTTCGCAGTATTGTTGCTACTAAGCAAAACAGAAAAGAATTAGTCCCAAATGCATTCAAAAGAATATATATATATATATATATATATATATATCCCGAAGGCTTTTTTCCTATATGTTTTAGTCACAAAATACATTCTAAAATATTCCTCAATTTTGGGATTGAGTTATGTTTGAAAATAAAACTTATTTTCTATTGTTCTGATCAGCCACAATTTGCATTTAATTTACTAAGTTTCTATCTATCACTATGTCGTTCGACCCCTCCTCCGCTCTTATCTTATACAGTATCTATCACTCACTTCCATCACTCTTTCTCAGTTTATTAACCGTCGATGGAAATAAAGAAAGGAAAGAATAAAAACATTGGAATAGTCCATTATAAACAAAAGGGAATATCACCAGCAGTAGTAATATTATTTAATCATTGGCCAAAGAGAAGATATAGTGAGCAGAAAGAGACTAATTTTAGTTTTTTTTTTTCTTATATTCGTTTTGTAAATGCAACCTTTTCTGATTCAAACAATCTAACCCAAGCTCAATGTGTGATCTAACGGGTGTAATTTTTTTCTAGTATATATCCTCCACTCTATAATAAAGACCAATGTGTATTTATTTGTATATAAATAAATATAAATTCGTCCCTTACATAGCAATTAGCCAGTAAAAAAGATATACTTTTCTTTTTGTCTCCGGATGAAACCATTTCAAGTGGTGCGGGGAAGTGAGAAAGCGCATAGCAAGTCAGACAACCCCCACCTGAAATGAATTTGAAAAAAAATCTTCCACTCTAAATAAGAAGTTAATGGTTGATGTGTTTTTGTCTTTAGGTCATCAGAAATGATAATTTATATATGGAAAATTAAATTACTGACATAATTTTATGATTTTATATATTAGTGCAAACACTGACGATGCATAATTTTCTTTTTTGTCATTTTTGAAAGAGGGTGTACAGTAGTATATGTCTTATCTACCTACAAGTTGAGGAAAGTTATAGATGCAAATTATTTTTTTGCCACTGTTGATTTCTACTTTTAGATATTTAGAAGGTCAATTATCGCAATCAGAAAATGCACTTTTAGATAATCAGGCTTTATTATAATGAGAGAAAGCAAAAACTTAGCAAATTTAAAATATTGAGTAAATGCATCAACATTTTAAGCCAAAGTATTTTAAATTCAAAGCTACTGTGCAACATTCAAACTTCCATGCAGCTTAACTAGGGTGGCAGAGTAGTCGGAGCAAATTCATTGCTTTAGGAGTTGAAGTCAGACATTTTAAAATTTCAGGTGTTTGAGTCAAACATTTGGGTTACTAACTCCACAGCCCTGTTTTCGTCATTCAACTTAATTCTTTAGATTTCATTCTTAAAAACAATAAAAACTAAAAGAAACGTTTAATTCACAATCGTAATAAACATGGCTCATCCTCTTTGAAATCAAAATGCTTTGAATACATAAATTATGAGTGAAAGAAGATTCCTTAGGTTGGAGTTGGACCGTTTGAGCGACAGACTCCAAAGCCTTGATTTCAACTAAGATTTAAATAATTTTTTTTTAAATACTTTTACATTGAGCATTTTGTTAAAATTTATATTAAGTGTCAATTTAACAGATAATTACACATTGAATTATTTTTTCTTTACAATTAATCTATTATTTATTCAAATCATGAATGCAATAGCGTAAAATACAAAAATTATAAATACTGTTTAAAAAAAAAAAATTTAATTACAAAATTAAATCCGTCAGAATGTTTTTTGCTTCTTCATTAACAAGTCATTTTAATCTTTTATTAATAGTTGAAAAAAAAAATTTGAATTGCTTCACAACCAAGGTGATCCATAAATATCGCCTTGTTCACAACCTTTTGAAATTTGAAAGAAATTTGGAAGCATTTAAACTGTCAAATAGAAAGTCATTTTGGGCTTTAAAATTCTTAGCAAACCCTTATGCATTAAAAAGATTGAAAGTTTGGGAAGCTATTTGCATCCAACAATTTTATAATCATCCTATTCTGTTTTACATGTTGGCATACGTTGGACGGCTTTTAGAAATTGACTACTAAACTAACCTATCTCTGGCCAGGTCTTTATCAAATCCATCTTTATCACTTCCTCTCATGTTTTCCTTAGACTTCTACCACCTCAACTGCTCTGCATCTACTAACCCAAGCACTCTCGTCTCTTCTTTCAATGTGACCAATAAATCAGGATTAAAATCACAACAATTTGGTTCAATTAATAATTAAATTACCAAATGACACCGTAATAATTAAATTTAAAATAAACTTTCAAAATTCTATTAAAAAAATTTTTTAATTTAAAATAAAAAGACTCCTGGGCAATGTAAGGAAGGCACAGCTAGTCTTCCACTCTATAATAAAGACCAATGTGTATTTTTTTTCAGAATTATTTAGATGAGGATTGATAATTTGTATTATTCAGACTACTGTTCCCATCTTGGATGTTATTCTCACATTTTAGGCAATGTAATCTCCGACTTTCTTCAGGTGTATTTTGTCGAACTCGGAAATATTTGTCAAACTCTGGAATATGTAGAGAATTTTGAATAGAATCCTTTTATTCCACCGGAGTAGCTTGCTCTTGTTCCATCAGCCATGACTGGGTCTCTTAAACCATTCGTAATTGCTATTTTAGTACTGCTCGCATAGAGGATTGTACCTTTAACTTCCAGAAGACTGCCACTTAGAACTAGGTGTATCAGTTCTGAGTAACAGTCAGCAGAAGATTGAAGGTTCAATCCTTATTGCAAGCGATAAGAATACAATTACGAATTGCTTAAGACTTCTACCAAGCTACACCCGTGAGTTAAATAAGGGGTCCCGTTCGAAATTCCGTACAGATTCCCAAGTTCGACAGAAATAAACACCTGAAAAAGGTCGTTTTGAGAATAACATCCAAGATGAGAACAGTAGTCTGAATAATACAAATAATAAAATTTGTATATAGATATATATATATAGATCCGTCCCATCACACAAACGTTAGTGAGTAAAATATTGCCGGGCAAATCTATTTCAAATGTTTAGCAGAAGGAAGAAAACCAATAGCAAGTCAAACTCCTCTCTCTGCCATTTAAAATGAACGCGGAAAGAAATACTTCCCTCTATTTTCACAATGAAACGTTTTCTTTTTCTTTTCTTCTTACTATACCTATTGATACGTTTTTTCTTTCTTTTTTTCTACTATTAAACTTTCCAGTTTTCAATATTTTCTTTTTTTAATTATTTTTGAAGAGAGTTCAAAGTACTCGAATGGTGCAGGGTCTATTGGGTCTGCTCTAGAAAAGCCGACTTAAGAAACTTAACCTTTTCTCCCTTGAGTGCCGACGATTATGCGGTGATCTCATTTTAGTCTATAATCGCCCCAATGGTTATTACGCTATACCTCAGGACCTATTATTCACTCCTGCACCAGAAAGAGGTCTACTCAGACACCGCAAGAAACTATTTCACTGTCGATTTCGATTGAACCGGAGGAGGGTCGCTTTCTCAATCAAGATCTCTGGACCTTGGAATAGACCCCCAAGAGAGGTAATAAATGTGCCAACAACGCAAACATTCAAGGTCAATTTGAACAAGTGCTGGGCTACTGTATCCTCTTGTGTGTAAATTTCTACAATCCTTCCCCTACATGACAAACTGAAGCATGTTTGTTTTATTTTTTGCCAAATTAATTGAATTTAATTGAGAAAAAAAACATACAACACATGCCAGCATGTAAACCGGACGTTAAACCGAAGATGATGATGATGATGATGATGATGCTTCATTATGATCGTTAAATATTTTTGAATGATAATACAGAGCGTTGCAACAAAATCCGACATTTGACATAAATGGAACAGGCAATAAAAACAAAAGTTGCATATGCAGAGACTCCACGGTTTATTTAGCAAGTTACATACTACATTATTTTTCAATAAAACGGTGGAGAAAACCATCTCAAGGGATGTGCAAAATGAGTCATCAGACCATTGTTAGAGTATGATGTCCAGACGTCTGCTCCATATCTAATATGTGATATCCAGCATCTGGAGAGAGTTCAAAGACTGGCTACTCGAATGGTGCAGGGTCTATGGGATCTGCTCTATGAAAACCGACTCAAGAACTTAACTTTTTCTCCCTTGAGCGATGACGATTACACGATGATCTCATTTTGGCCTACAATCCTCAATGGTCATTACGATATATCTCAGGACATATTATTAACTCCTGCACCAGAAAGAGGTCTACACGGACACAACAAGAACCTATTTCACCGCCGATTTCGGTTGAACTGGAGGAGGGCCGCTTTCTCAATCAGGATCCCAGGACCTTGGAATAAACTCCCAAGAGAGATAATAAATGTGCCAACAACGCAAACATTCAAGGTGAATTTGAACAAGTGCTTGGCTACTGTATCCTCTTCTGTGTAAATTTCTACCACTCTTTCTCTACATGGCAATTGACATATGCTTGTTTTATTTTTTGCCAAATTAATTGAATTATATCTTTTTAACTTTATCGATTGAGACGTTATTTTATATGAATATTAGTGTTAACACAAGCTAAGCATACCCCCCCCCCTCCACACACACACACATCATTTTTAAATTGTCTACAATAAACTTCCATCACTGGTCTGTAGTTTCAACATATTAAAAAAAATGCTTTCAACCGAGAGCGGATCAAGTGGAAAAGTACAAGATGATTAAGAAACCCCCAAGCACAACTAGAAAATGACCTCCATTGTAATAATGGTCATTTTTCACACACATGTCAGCCTATCCCTCAGTTTAGGGAAGTGAGTAAATTAAAATTATGTGGGCGGCACTGATACAATGACTAGACATTCACCACAGGAGGACATTGTTTACAAGGAAAAGATGAGCAAAAACAAAAAACTTGCGTACATATCTATTTATAAAGTTAGGCCATCTCCCGCAATTACAGTAAGGTTAAAACGGCCAATTCATATTCACAATAAAAAAAAAACTTAAAAACTATAGCTTCACCAATCATATGTATGCGATCAATGGCGCATGGTTAACTAATTTGCATACTACTTTGTGAAGGACAACTGATTAATTAACTATCCATTTTTATTGTTTTCTAATTCAATGACAGAACTACTTTGAATTAAAGTGAAAACTATTTACAAATATTTTTTTTATATCGTGGATAAACACTTAGCACTCTGGGTGAAAAAGAGTCTTTCTGGTGTTACCTAATACGAGCCGTGTTCGAGTGGAAAAGTTTAGGTCAAGGGGTCAGAGAGTAACACCAGGCGGAAGTTGCAAACAACGTGATTTCCGGGCAAAGCTCTCTCTCTCTCTCTCTCTCTCTCTCTCTCTCTCTCTCTCTCTCTCTTATCTGACGAGATTTCAAGCAGAGAAGATGTGTCTAGCGGCTCTCCCCAAGAAGGTGGGGGACTGCGCACACAGCTGGCTGATGTAGCGAGACAGGCTATCTGTATCTATCTATCTTTCTCATGTGCGTATACGAGTTGGTCCCTGATGTTTTTCTTTGAATTTTTAAATAAAATAAACCTTTTATAAAAGCACTGGCGTCAGAGTGATTGCATTCTACAGACGACCAACAACCCGAGTTGAGAACGGCGACACGGGATATAAAGGATTTATACACCCATTAATAAGCTATAATACAACATTAGTCTTTTCTTTGTCAATTTACTTCTAGAGGTTGCAATACTTTCTTTGCTTAATTTTCATGGACAGCGCATGACAAAACCAATGCAGGTTCGGCTAGTTATAAATTTACAAAACACACACACCTGATAGGGGGGTTTGAATTACCTACTAGACACCATCTTTTGAGTGTCTTCGGTCTCTCTGTACAAGGGTTTGTCAGGATAGCCTGACATGAGGATAGTTTCCCTACAAGTAAACCCTGACCAAATATTCAAAATAACATAGTATTCAAAGCCTAAATAAGATTTCTTCGACACGGCTATACAATGGCTCATACAAGGAATGTTGCACCTTTTCAAAGTAATGTTACCTCAAGTAACATCACTTAGCTGGATACTCCACCAGACTAGATGAATTCTTGTTCTGGAATCCGGTAAGACCAAAAGACCACAAGAAAGATATACTATAACATAGTTCACAGGTCAATTGGAGAGGAAAATTAATATTCTTAACTTCTTTACTAACTCAGCGTTTGACAAGTAAAGGAGAACATTAATAGAATATTCGAATATCATGTATTTCATATATAGATCAAGTGTTAGCCCCAGGAAGGGGTCCCTTGATTTTTGAGAACTTCGACTGAAGTAAAATAAAACAAAAAAATAGTTCACTTAATGCAGAGATTAAAACAAGAACGAATATCAAGATGTGTTCATTCAATCTGCACATTTAGTGATGTAAATGCTATTTTAAACTTGAGCATGACAGACCCAAGGAAAAGCTATTTCAAACTTGAGCATGACAGACTCAAGGAAAAGCTATTTCAAACTTGAGCATGACAGACCCAAGGAAAAGCTATTTCAAACTTGAGCATGACAGACCCAAGGAAAAGCTATTTCAAACTTGAGCATGACAGACCCAAGGAAAAGCTATTTCAAACTTGAGCATGACAGACCCAAGGAAATGCTATTTCAAACTTGAGCACGACAGACCCAAGGAAATGCTATTTCAAACTTGAGCATGACAGACCCAAGGAAATGCTATTTCAAACTTGAGCATGACAGACCCAAGGAAAAGCTATTTCAAACTTGAGCATGACAGACCCAAGAAAATGCTATTTCAAACTTGAACATGACAGACCCAAGAAAATGCTATTTCAAACTTGAACATGACAGACCCAAGAAAATGCTATTTCAAACTTGAGCATGACAGACCCAAGAAAATGCTATTTCAAACTTACAGACATACTGATGGACATTAGCTTTAATGGAGATACTTAGACACAAATAAAATATGTTTATTCAATCTTTGCGTTTAGCAATGAAAACGCTATTTCAAGCTGAAGTTTGACTAACCTACGCACAAAGTTTGTCTCCAATAAAGATGCGAGAGACACCTCTAAATAAAATGTAAGAATCTTTTTTGCAAAAGTTGTACTATACAATGACATATTTAGAAAGAGAGAGAAGAGTTAAGATCATCCTCTTTGAGATGAAGGAATATTATTGATGAACAGGAAAAATCTGGTTGAGCAGATTAGCAAATACAGCCAACATGAATTTCAGCATGATTTCATTTTCTATGCTTTGGAGACAGAAAATCAGAGAACCTCTCCTTGGAATAAATGTCAATAATCTAAGCAAAAATATATAGTAAGTTGGAGAGAGGGGGATATAAAGCTGTGATTGGTCAAACAATATCACCTAAAGCGTTGTTGTTATGTTTTTTTTAAATAGTCAGTTGAGGCACTCTACAAGATACACTCATTGTATGAGGCTCTTCCTCATGACCACCTTTGAAAAAAGGAGTAAACAGTGTAAAGTCCGGGGTGCATGAAAAAACCAACTGTCCGATAGAGATGAGCGGTTTTACCAGCAAAAAAAATTAAAAAGTGCTTTCCTGGTTTCACTTGTGCACTGAAAATCACACTAATTTTTTTTTTTTTTTTCAAAAACCAAAACCATTCGGTATAGTACTATTACTACCCAATGGCTATATACAAGGGAACGTGGTAAAAAAAAGTCGTTCAGATTCTAATAAAATTAAATTTTATTAACATTTGCACTATTAGTAATAGGAAAGATTAAACACTATTATATAACCATTTAATGATTTTTTTTCTTAGAATAAGTAATAATAAATCTCCAAAATCTATTTGTTTACATTTTATTTTCAAATGAAAAAAGGGAAATAGGAAATGACATTGCCTGCATGTTTCATTCAGTTTGAGAGTAAAAAAAAAAGATAAATTTTTATTTCAACCTTGCAACATGACTATGATGAAAATGAAATAAAATAAACATATCTATACACATACATTATAGAAATTTAATTTTAAACACGGAGGGGGGGGGGGGGTTCAGGCTTACATCAGAGTGGAGCATGTTTCCAGTTGGGTCCTGAAATGTGGGGGGGGGGGGGGCATTACTTCCTTCCGGAGAGGGGATTGGTTTATTGCCAGTCATCTGAACCCCCAACCCTACACACACACACACACACACACACACACACACACACACACGGGAATGCCACCAAATGTTGCACCCATCAGTGATGGAGTAGCCAATTGCAAAGAAAAAAAAAACTGAAATCAAGATGAATTTTCCAACCGGGAGTGTGTGTCACGAACCCTTTATGTGTGTGGAGAAGGACAAATAAGAACTTTTTTCCCTAAACAACTCCAATCAGTTTCAACTAAAGATAATAAAAATTAAGAGAAAGACACTGAGTGCGTACATGGTGGAGGGGGGGGGGGGCGGAATTCATTCTTTGATGAAACAAGTCATCTAACTCCCCTACCCTCATCATGAATTGATTGAAGTATTAGCCTTCAAGGCTAAATTAATATTTTCAGAGGGAAGTCATAAGAGAGAAAATCAACCTTTTCTTATTAAAACTTTTTTTTAAAAAACAGCATATTTTGATCAAAAAGTTGAGAACTCGCATCCATGAGAGGCTTGATTGATTTAAGCGGAAATCTGCTTTTCTAGATTAAAAAAAAACAGCAGACTCATGCTAAAAAGTGGGGAACTTACATCCCTTACCCATATAGAGTGGGGCCCCTTCTTTGGAGAGAGTTGGATTCTCCACTATAAACTGACCTCATATCTAACTTTGCTGCAGTGAGAGGCAGGTAAATATAATTAAATAGACTGGTCCCCTGAAAACGGATAAACTACTTGTATGTCAAAAAGTTAAGGATCAGTTTGATGCTGATATTGTACACAGAACCCTCCAGCCAAAATAATGAGAAATTAATGTATAAAAAGGAGTGAGTCAAAATGAAATAAGTTTTGCCAGTTTCACATTAACTAAAGTTAAATGTTATTATTTTAAACATGGAGGTTTCATTTTTTTTAAACATGGAGTTTCATTTTCTTTAAACCCCACCGTCTTTCTACAATTATCTATATAATAATACATATTTCATGTTCGTATGTACGTTATCACTTTCCACACACATTTTAAGAAATGAGATCGTCCGATCAGCAAAGATGGGGATTAATCTGCTGTCACTCAGGTAAACAATTCCAACTTTACTCATTTTAAAATGAATTGTTCTAAAATCAAATTATGACTTCCTGTCGACTAAAACAGTACAATTTTAAATAAATATGTTTTCAAAAGTGACATTCGTTTTGATTTTAATATTTAGCTGACAATTACTTTTCCGGTAAAAAGACAGAATATTTATTGTTAAAAAAAAAAAAAAAAAAAAAAAAAATTATTTCTATAATTTTTAACAAATAAATAAATAGACATATTCGTTTTATGTATTTAAAGAATATTTAGCTGACAATGACAATTATTTTCACGGAAGAAAGAAAAAAAATCATTGCCCCTGACAAATATTTATTATTTGAAAAGGAACATTATTATTATTAACAGTAAATTATACAGATTGATGCAGAAATCATTGTGGAATTTCAATGAGACCTCGCTAGTTTTTATTAATTGAAAAAACAAAAAAAAAAAAACGAACAAGTAAGAGTTATGATCACTACTACTTGAGTTGTCTCCCTCTGCTTTCACAATTGAATAATGTAAACAACCATTAATCACCCCGCTAGTAAACTAATTTCTGGAGAGTTATGATGTTTGATAATACCTGTAAACTAGGTAATTATGTCCGGATATGTTATCGACATTAGGAAAATCATGATTTATATATTTATTGGTATGTTACAAATTATTCTTATTTTAAAAATCCTCAAGTGGCTTTTAGCCTTGATAAATCTTACCTCATTAAAAAAAGAAAAAAAGAAAAATATGCAAGAGATGACTTTATAGAATTCAGCCTGCAGGATGTATGAAGAAAAGGGTGGCCACGAAGGTTGGATTCTGATGCATTGGAAGCTGCTGTTGATGCAAACTCGGCTGTTACAGTTCAGAAACTGACGCAGCTTGAGTATGGTTCTATTCAGTGCTAGGAGACCCACCCTCCCAGGCTTTACCTTCTCTCGCTCAGTTTATTGCTAATCGCCTGAGGTGCCGTTACCGAGGAATGCCGACAAGGTTGCTCAGGCATTTTTGTAGGCCAGAGAGCTCTACTCCTAGTGTGCTGGCTTTTCACCCTTCCCCTCCTGACCTTGTTGCTAACCCGCTAAGGAGGTAAATAAACAAACTACAGAATTCAATGTGAGCTATACCATTATTCATTGTAAATTGAAAACGCTTGGTGAAATGTCAACGGTTGAAAATTTGTTCCGCATCATCTCCTTCATCCTTCATCATGATGACACTAGACTTCACACTACATAAAAAAATATATATATATCCAAGAAAAATGCCTGGAAAATTATGGATTTTCAACCATATTCTCTGCATGAAATATTATACAAAGTCGTAATTGTAAGTTGGAAACTATACAAAATACACTTAAAAAACTTACATCATTGAATTCAGTGTGACCCTGACCTGGTTATGGTAAAAATAAAATAATGTAATAATTATTCATTCCCTTGGGGCCACCAGGTACCAAATTAGTGCATGGGGTGGGAGAGGTAAAAAAAAAAATAATCTTACTAGTAATTGTTTCAAAAACAACACTGAAACTAAGTCAAACAGTCAGTTTTCTTTCTATTATATTAGACTTGTTGCCAGAGAGAGAGAGAGAGAGAGAGAGAGAGAGAGAGAGAGAGACGTTTTAAAAAGAACAACTATTTTGTTATCGATGTCCCAGGGTAAAACAAAATAGCCCTAGTTTGAAAAATTATTTGAGTGGATTAAGACTAACTCATTTTAGACTTCTTTTGAATTAAGGTTTTGAACTGAAAAAGTAAACTAAGAAATACTATGCATGCTGCATTAAAAAGCTCATTGACGGGTGGAAAGAGGTTATAGAGAAGAAGGGTGATTACATTAACGATTAAATGAATCTGATCCTTTTTAAGGGGCATAGGAAGTTTTGTTACAACCTGGTATTTTGTTAACGATAGATTTTTTTTTTATTTTTTATTTTTTAAATCAACTTCTCACTTCTGAGGGAGGGAATTAAAAAATTTTGCAGGAGTCAGGGTCAAGTTTCGTTTTGTTTTTTTTTTCAAACAGATTCCAGCTTTATTTTAAGCAGATTTTCCATCTCCCAGTGAGATGTGGTTGTGATGAAGTGGATAACTATGCGAACTGACAAGCTGGGTGTGCCACATTTGAATCCAGTCAATTCTATAGCACCACTTTCACGTATAGATGTTGGCAACCTTCACGCGAGTCCTCCCGTAAGTACCCAATTCTAGAAAGAATGTGAAGGGAGGGGGGGGGGGTGGAATGACAACAGAATCAAGACGGTTAAAAAATTAAAAAAACAAAAAATGCAGCCTGCTGATCCAAAGCAATTTACTTGTTTATCTCCCAATGACCCAAAAGGGTTGATATGCCATGAAACAGACAAACTGAAGCATGATTAGACAATCAAAGAGTCAGTAATTTTTCACATGGTGTTTTTTTTAAGTTTTATACAATCTTGAGATCTCTTTATAGACATGCCAAATGGTGTTATAGACAAGCGAAATTGATGTTCATCTCAAAGTTGATATGAAAGAATTCAAACTACGTTTATACTTTATGGCTGGCAAAGTTCTTACTCTCTTCTATCAACAGCAAAACTGATAACAAAACTGGTAGATGCGTTTTAATAGGCAACACATTTTAATGACTTCGCCTACCAGAAAGTTATCTCTTTTATGAATGGATACTAACGAAAAAAAAAAAAAAAAAAAAAAAGTTACAGTTTTAGAGTTTACATGAAAGCGAGGGCGTTTGAAGTCAGCACACTCTTCCACCTGATGGGGGTTGGGAAATCAAAGACAAAATTAAAGGGGAGTCAAATCTAAAGAAAAGGGGGGAGAGAAAGAGAAGAATTAGAAATTACTAAGGAACTTGATACTCTGTTAAAGAGAAGACGGGAAGAAAAAAAGAAAAAGTAAGGTATACTTAAATTTGCTACATTGTTACATAGCCGTTACAGTGAGTATATCCCAACTTTTATCAATGGTGCCAAGTATATTTCAACAAGATTTTGTGGAGTAAAATTTAAAAAATAAAAATGGGTGGGAATGAAAATTGGGTCAATGACATCCTGATATTTAAGAGTTGTTAAATGTCAAATTAAAAGGAGTATTCCTATATAATAATAGCCAATGTGTATTTATATAAAGTCTATATTTAAAATATCATCTAATATATAAAGTCAGTCTCTTGATTTTTGTCATCAATAGTTTTCTTCCTAAAGAAAAGAAAAAAAAAAATCAATATTTGATTCTAGTTAGTTCTTTTGATGGATCTTTGCAGCATATTAAGAACAATAAAATGCCATTCCTTCCTGAAAATACTTTTTACCGGGTCAGAATTATATTCATAGTCATCTTAATAAAAAAGGAACATAACTATATACAAGGTTACTACCCTTTGTTTGGAACAAAAAATATTGTGTTGAATAAAGGTGAGAGTGAGTATTTAACAAAGTTGGAATAAGGTGTGCTGTGGTTGAATTAGTGCTAGTAAAAGTTAGAGAAAATACGGAAGAGGAGATTTGTCATTTTTATTTATTTATTTTTTTTTTTTAATATCAACACACATTGTCGTGAGGGGTGCATATTTATTTTTTCTTATAAAGGGGATCTCTGGGGAAGCATGAAGACCACCTTCCTCAAAATGTTTTAATGTGATTTAAGCCATAGTTAAATTATTAAACAGATTCTTAAAATTTAATAAAATAGGGTCTTAACCATGGTTGTGGAGATGGTAGGTATATGGTCAGATTTTGACTGCTAGAATTCCAAAATATCCGACTCAAACTCCTTATTTTAAAGTTTTTGAATATTCAGACTGTCTGTTGATTCTTCAGAGATTAAAAAATCCAACTGATTGCTTCCAAAACCTCAGACTCCGTACTAGTCTCAACTAAAAAAAAAATTAACACTATTTCTAAGTCCATAACTTCAGTTATAAGATCTATTATAATAGCTTTAAATATTGTCATGTTATTTTATTGATTTGAAGTATTTTGGAGGCTTCATGCACTTTTTCTAGGGATCCCCCCCATGGGGAGCATGACTTTACATTGGATTTTAATGCCAGTAAAGGACAGAAAATTATAGCAATAAAAAAAAAAAAATTTTAATTTAAAAAATTAAATTTTGATTATTGTAAACAATACAAACTTTATCTGAACCCATAACTTCAGTTGTGTAATATTTATTTTCACACTTTTTACCAGAATAATATCTTTGATAATTTTGAAGTCTGATCTCTTGCACTAATATTTTCTAGTGTACTGCATTAGTATGAACCCGTTTTGAGGCGGCTATTATATCTATATAATACTCAAGCTGATAATCTTGTTTACTTGCTTGACTGCTTGTTTGCACATGGAATGTTTTAGATGGTGGAAGGAAAGGTAATTGAGAAAAGTGGTGGGAGGAGAAGAATAGGAAAAAAGGGAAGTAGTGAGGGTAGGAGTAAAAAGCAAATAGTTGTAGCAGCAACGCAAGATGAGAATAAGATGTGAATATATAAAGAACATAAAGAAGAAACTGAAATCTATGGAAAATTATAAAAATGGTAATGTAGGGTTCAGGGCTGGGAACAGAAGTACACAGGGGTCTTCATTCCTTACCTGGCCATGCTGGATTGGCCTCTTCGTATTAATATAAAAATGAGAAACAGCTACAAGTGTCATTATGTTCATTATGACAAGAAAAGCATCTAAACTTAAATAAATTCAGGTTACATAAAAATTGAGATAAAAGAATTGAAAACCAAAGATGAATTTACAAGTTTATCAATCTTGCAATTACGAGCCGAGTATAATCATGGGCATGATTAATGCTACAACAAAAAATTAGAACATATCCATTCAATGAGTCCATTCAATCTGCATGTTTAACGAAGAAAAAGGCTGCTTCGACAAGAGATCAACGAAAACGCTATTTCGACAAGAGACCAACGAAAATGCTATTTCGACAAGAGACCAACGAAAATGCTATTTCGACAAGAGACCAACGAAAACGCTATTTCGACAAGCGACCAACGAAAACGCTATTTCGACAAGAGACCAACGAAAATGCTATTTCGACAAGAGACCAACGAAAACGCTATTTCGACAAGCGACCAACGAAAACGCTATTTCGACAAGAGACCAACGAAAATGCTATTTCGACAAGAGACCAACGAAAACGCTATTTCGACAAGCGACCAACGAAAACGCTATTACGACAAGCGACCAACGAAAACGCTATTTCGATAAGCGACCAACGAAAACGCTATTTCGACAAGCGACCAACAAAAACGCTATTACGACAAGCGACCAACGAAAACGCTATTTCGATAAGCGACCAACGAAAACGCTATTTCGACAAGAGACCAACGAAAACGCTATTTCGACAAGCGACCAACAAAAACGCTATTTCGACAAGCGACCAACGAAAACGCTATTTCGACAAGCGACCAACGAAAACGCTATTTCGACAAGAGACCAACGAAAACGCTATTTCAAACTGGAGCCAGAGAGACTTCATTAGACAAGTCCTCGCTTATAACGGAGATACATTCCTAATTTCACGTCATAACCTGATTTTCGACAAAAGTCGGAACACACCTACATTTACAATGTCTAATTTCACTTTTGAAATCGCTTTTCTTTTCCTGGCATGCATTGTCATCAGAAGAGTCACTTTTATGCTGACATTATTAAGGACACAAAGTAAAAAAAAATTTATTTATTTTAAATACATAAATAACACAGCATCCGAGGAATTTAGACGGCATACGAGTAGAATGTAAACAATGCACCAGCCTTAGTGCAATGCTTGGTAACAACTTGCACTTCAACTGCACTCAACAAACAAGTTCCCACGCAAAGTTTGTATTTATGAGGCAAATCATTTATGGGGACTGTAACATAACCACAAAACATTGACACCGTTGTAACCCAAAGATCGCTTGTAATTGTATATAAAAAAAATTCTCTTCCATTCATTTAAGTTTTTTTGCAGAAAAAATAAATTAAATTAAATATTTAAATAGCATTTTCTTTCAAATTAGGTGAAAAAAAATGATGGAAGTATAACTAGTCAATAGAAAAGAAATAAACATTTAAATTTAAAACGCCTATTTAAAGACTTCTTTGATGCAACAATTAAATATAACAACAATGTGACCAAAATGTGATTTTTAAGCTGTAATTAAACTTGTTTTTATTTACTACTAGCTGTACCTACCCAGTGTTGCCCACGATACAGTGAAGTCATTTTTGTTTTTAATTTTTAGTTGTTTATACATTTTTTTAAACTTATACAGAAAAAGAAATAAAATTTTAGTATGTCATTTTTTTTTTAGTAAACTGTAACAAAGTACGTTATTATAATGCAAATAACATGGTATAACAACAACAAATGAAAATTTGTTAGTCAGAATCAAAGTTTGAAATGTCAGCTTAATGCTATTTAGATCAAACTTTTTAAAATCTCACAAGATACCTTTATATGCTAGATATAACATCTGAAACAGTTTTATCAATATAATTACTAGATAAAAAAAAAAGAACTGATCAGATGTAATAAAATTATAAATAAAAGTATATTTACTTAATTAGAAATTAATAACAAAGTAATGTTCTGCAAATAATAGACATCTTTCCAATAAAATATTCAATAAAAAAATGTTCAAATTACATCTGCATGCAGCAGAGATTTCTTATTACTAACAGATCTCATCAAGGGAAAATAAAACAAAATTTCTGTTATTCACATTTTTTTTTTTTTTTTTTTTTTTTTTTACATTGAAAGAATTAATTTTATTAATTAACTATACAAATATTAAGCAAAAACTTAATTCTTATTACTTTTTTTTATAAATTTTCAAATATTTTTTATTTAATAATTTTAGATTTTTTTTTCTCACTTAGTTCAGAAAAAAGCTCCTACTTCAAAAGCGACTAAATTGTGCTGCTGTGAAAAACCAACGCTTGGAGAGTCTGTGAGGTCATTCTTGGCCCTGCAAATCCTTTGTTTTATCAGGGTTAACACCTGTAGGTTGCTCAGTTTTCATAACTAAAAAGTTATAGCAAACAACATTACATTTGGACATATCTATTTTTGCTATTGTGTAAGGTTTGGGAAACAAAAAAAAATTTTAATACTAAATTATATTATAGTAAATCATAAAGCATAAAGGTGACATATTTATTATCAATTTAACAGTATACATAAATCTATTTAAATACAGTTGATTATGTCCTCTTTACTTGCCTCCACACTAGGGCAAAATTACATACAAGGTCGGTTTTTATTGGGAAACTCCAAAAAGGGAACACTTTTTATTGTTGCAGTGTTCATCTTAGGTGGGTTGAGCTGGCTTCTTCCCTGGTCTGCACCACATCTTGAACCATGGCAACCCATGTACGGTGATCCTAAGCAAGATTGCACAAAATGCTTAACCAACCGTGATTTCACAGTCTTAGACCAACTACTTATGAATCAGAGAGCTTAGTCAAGTCTGCTCTGATGGTTGTAATCCACGTTCCACCGATACGCCTGCACTGCTGGGCTGGAAGCAAAATTTTTTAAATTGCTTCAGTCTAACAAAAGAGATACTACCCTTTGATCCTAGTTATAAATCCAGATTTGTTTACCTGCCTTCCACAGCAAGCAAGCTTAAACACAAGATCAGTTTATAGTGGGAATCCAACTCAATGGAAAAGGGCATTCTGGTCCAGCTTAAAAAATAGGCGAGTCAGTCCAGTCGATATTTCCTCAAGGATGAGGAGACAAAACGGCAATAAACCCTTTGCCGACTCTAAAAGAAGGAGGTAATGTCTGAAAAGGTGACCTTCCGAGATTGCATACTTTGATCTTAGCCAAAAGGCTAGATAAAAATTATTAGATTTTGTCCGTGTGTGCATACCTAAAGATTATAAGCATCAAAACTGCTGATCACAGAAAACTGCAATTTAGTAAGATGGGCATGTATATGGCATTAGAATTAACCCATGCAAACAATATACATTTTGTTTGCATGGGTTAATTCTAACTAGACATAGCCATCTATTTTTACAATAAGTTTGTAAGTAATGCACTGGCCACTACCTATGTCAATTATGTAGGTCTATTAGTACGTGCGTCTGAAGTCTATGGAGACCCGAAGAAGATCGTCACACACTCAAGTCTTCTACACGTACTGCCTACGATGCACCCGCCTCTCTGACCAAATCCCAAACTGAACCATCCGTGCAAGACGCAACACTAATGGCATTATGGAGACTATTCTAAAAAAGGAGACTTCACTGATTTGGACACATTCTTTTGACAGCCTGAGGAAGAATTCATCTGTAAGTTTGTGGTCCCAATTGCATTCACTGGCTGGAAGAAGCGCAAAGGTGGCCTTTTGGTATTTGTCACTGGAACTGAGAATGGCTGAAGTATGGTGAAAACTCAGCTGCCCATTGACATGGATGGACTGCCTTGATGCGGTGAATTAATTTGGAGCCGGCTCAACCCACCATCGATGAATGCTATTACGAGTACAAATATGCAAACCTAACCCACTGGACGTACAGGTGATCATGTCCTGTATATCTGAAGCCTAAAAACAAAGGCTTGATTAGCATACTTATAATAGCAATACACATGAAAAAAATTGAAATTGGATACATAGAAAGAGCTTGAATATTTAAGAAAGAATCTTTTTAAATCTGACTAAAAATAAGCAAGTTATGACTATTTTTGTGCCTCGCACGGTTGGATATTTTCTCCTCTTTAAGACTATATGCGTTTCGTCATGTTTTACACTATTTTTTCAGTAAAAATGTTAGGGAGGTGACGGTGGTAAAGTAAATAACGACGCGGACTGACGTGTGTGCCAAGTTCGAATCCAGGCAAATCCATAATACCACTTTTACTTAGGGATGTTGACAACCATTACGTGGTCCCTCCTGCAAGAATACCGACAACAGAAACCAACAGGTCAACAAAGTTTTACCATTTTGATTCATACAAATTTACTTTTTACTTTAGTAAAAATGTTATATCTTTGTTAAAACACAAGATTAAGCAATTAAGTTATATAAGTGTATTTTTTCTGCAAGAAATCAGAATATGCCACTGAAAATCTCCAGAAATTAATGGTTTCCAAATAATCTGCAGTAAATGCGCATAAAAATGCTGCAATAATACCTTAAAAATACCATGTATCCATTAGAAAAAAGAAGTTAGAGAACTCAAAGTTAAATTGTACTGCATTTTATGTACAAGGAAAAGAAATCTAAGACTAGGACTGTTTAAAAATGAATAGATTGCAAGATTTCTTTTGTATTATTGTAGATTAACACCTTCAGAATTTAGAGTGGGGGATTAATTTCACATAAATTTAATGTAAAATAATCCACCATTTCTGGGCCATTCTAGCGTTTTAGGGCAATTAACAATTTTTTTTTTATGGGGGAAAGGTCTGCTTTTTAAATTTTTTTTTAGACAATTGTGATTTTAAGAGGGTTTTGTTGGGTGCCACTCAGCTAGTGATAGGGTTAAGGGAGTTTTTTTGTAGGAGAGGGTGCTTGCCACTCGTACCTAGGGTTAGTGGTAGGGTTAAAGGAGTTTTTTTTAGGGGGTGCTTGCCACTCAGATGTAGGGTTAGTGGTACGACATGTTCAAGGGAAGGCACTTTTAGCAAATGGGGGTTTCACTCGAACCTAGGGTTAGTGGTAGGGTAATTATCTTTTTTCTACTACTTTTCAGCTTAAAAATATCAAAAGAATTTGGAGGGCTAACTGCTAGTGCTCTAAAAGACAAGAATGGCCGAGAAATGAGGGATCATTTTATGTTAAATCTATATGCGAAACTTGTGTCCTCCCCCCACTCTAAATTATTTTCTTTTCTTTTTTTTCTTTTATCCGTCAAGATGTTTAGGGTATTCTGTTCACACATAATGACCTAAAAAGAGTAGAATCTTTTTTTTTTTTCTTAATTGGCAGCTAGAAAGTCATTTCTGATCAGAATTAAAGTTCGAAAGTCGAGTATATTTGCAAACCAGTATTTATCGAATAATCCTCTATTTTATAAAAGAACCACAAACCGCATTAACTTTGAGCAAAAAAGTTTTTTCTTCTTTCTTTTTTTTAAGCCTGTAAACGTACTTTAACAAATCTAGAGATTTTGACAAACAGCTACTGCTGCTGGCATTCATCATTAGAGCGATAATAGTGTCAGCGAAACAGTCAAATTATTTGCTTTCGCTGAAATGGAGACAATATTTTTTCAGATAGAGTAATTAGAAATTGCTACTACGAACAGAGAAAACATACAATTATAATTTTAATGCATAAAAAGAGTAAAACGATTGATTTACTAGTTAGGGTAAGAAAAAAATTTTTTTTAAATGTTCAATACTCGTCGATCTCAAGTCTTATCTTTAAGACAACAAAAAAAGGAATAGGCCAGTTTATTTTGTACCCCAAAAAAGATTGAGCTTTATGTCTCTTCTGATAGGTTTCCAAATTTCATGACGAAATTCCTTTTTAAAGAACGGGGATTTAAAAAAAAAAAAAAAAGATACGAAAATAGCCGTTTAATGACATTAACATTTTTATCACTTCAAATATATCATGTAGATTATTATTTATTAATGCATGTGATAGAATATTCATTTCCGAACAAAATGGTCGCATTTTGAGGACTTAAAGTGCTTTGGTTTTTTAAAATATGACTATTTTAGTAGAACCACTTGAAATCTGTGATTATCCAAAGCGTTTTATGGTCGGTGGGTATTGCTAGTTTGAGAATTTATTTTTGGAAAGTAACCATGTTTCATTTTTATTGAAAATGCTCAGTGATAATAAATGTTTGTAAGATTCGTTTTTTAACGAATTCAAGTTTTGGTTCTACCGCGCCTAAATTGTTCAGAGCAGAAAACATTTTTCATTGAATTTCAGTGATTGACTCAGGCTCGTCCTCTGATTGGTCAATTTGAGTGACGTGTCAGTTTCTAATGGTAAACAATGCTGATAGCATTTTTCTCGCTAAAATATTTTGAAGAAATTATCTTCAGATAAATTCGAGATGTTGACTTGTTAACATCTAATTTGTTTCCGTGAACAGAATTTTTTTTCCTTGTGAAAATTGTGCCCTCGTTAATTAATTAGATAACTCCCGTTTATGTGAAATCGACATTATTATGTCGAAAATTAATTTAACTAATAATTTAAAAGATTTATTAAAAATAATGTAGTGGATTTGAGTTAGAAAATAATAATTGTTTGATTTTCAGAAACACTAGTAATATTTGTAAAATTATTACTTGAATAAAAAAAAAAATCCCCGAAGAACAAGATGTCGTCTGCTTGGTGCCTTTTTCCGAGCAAAATGAAAGAACATTTTCAAGACAAGTTTTATCGCCACTGATGAGCGAAATAAGAAAAGTATACCAGAGAATGTCAACGTCTGTAAAAACAGAATTTCCACGTCTGTAAAAAAAAAAAATATTTATTGTAAATTGTTTTGTTTGTTACTATTTTCTCTTTGAATGACATATGGACAAATATGCATGTCTACCTATTTTCTTATTTTAACCTTTTTTCTTCCCATTTTATTGTTAATAAATTTTCGATTCTTTGATGCGCAAGCAAGTTTTATCTATCTTTTTTCCCATTAATGTTACCAGGAAAAAAAGAGTCAGTTTTTTTATTGTAATTTAAAGAAGAAATTTCAGAGATAAAAAATTATAATTTATTTTTTAACACGACTTATAAACTCTTATAGGTTTTAGATCACAGAGTTCTATATTTCCTTGTATATTATAAGACTTTGAGTATCGACACGTTTTGAGGATAAAATCATGAATAAATTACATCCTTCTGCATAATACAGTTATACCGATGTAATTTTTGTGGCAAAGATGTTGCATTTGTACATATATATATGAAAAAGGAAAACCAAAAGAATATTTATGTATTCATCAATGTTTCGTCTTTATTGTCAGACTTCCTAAGGATGATTTGTTTTAAGAAAAAATCATACACATAGAAACATTTTTTGCCAGCCGGCTCAGAGCTTGCAGCCGATATTAGCAAGAAAATCAAAATATGAGAAACAATTAGATGGTGGCAGTGGTAGCAATAAGAGTGTAGATTATTAGGAAGTGGGAGAGGTGAATATAATGAAAATGGAAAAAAAGTAGGAGGCGAGCCACGGTTTAACCGGGATTAAGTTAAATTTTGAAGGAGAGCGAAATCCTTTTTGAATCGATTTATTAATTTATCTTTGAAAGAGAAAACAAAAACGTTGGGGTCAAAGATTGCCTGAGTTATGTGTTAAGAAAGTGTAGGAGGTGAAGGGGTGTATATATATATAAGTATATAGATAGATAACAATAATAAATATTTAAAAGGGACTTATCTAACAGTTTACTGCAGTTTCATGGTAAATCCGATTGTCAGAAGTGCATTTCTATCCAACATGACTGTATGCATTTGAATATGAGCTCCAACTCAAAAATATATTATGAATCCACGTAAACTTTTTGCTTTAATTTAAAGTGTTTCTCTGCTAAAAATGATAAATTTCTTAATATTTGAAAAGTAAAAAATAGCCTTATGGAAATCAAAAGTATGTAAATTATAGGCATTCAGAAATGTTGATAGGGACGTATAAAAATGTAAAAGGACAAAATCTTATTCGTCCGTCCCAAGGAAGCACAGCAATTTATTTTTTATGGAAAAAAAAAAAAATGATACATTGCAATGCACGTAGAAAAACAGTCAGGGGTGTAGGTTCTCTGCTAAATGGCAAAAGTAGATTTGTTTTGATTTTTTTTTTTTTTTTAAAGAAAATTTATTTGAAGTTAACTGTATAGACAGTTAACACTAATAGACCTACCTATCATTTCCTTTGTAAGTTAACAATTTCATTTTATGACAACAATCAGGGAAATACATTTCAATATTTTCTTAAAAACGAATTACTCTGGATGAGGTACTGGGTCAGTGTTAGATGGGTTTTAAAGAAAACTTGCTTGTCCCTTTAGCTTTCCAACATTTTTAACCTCTATGTAAATTTTCACTGTGTTGTGTTCTATTAAATTTTTTTAATCTGATTTTATACCAAAAACCGTCATGTTTACATACTTTCAGAGACAGTTGGATTTGCAAAAGTTAATTTATTTGTCACAGGTCAAAAGAGAACTATTTTTTCTTTTATTATTATTATTATTATTTTTTTTTTTTTAATTAGATTTTTAAATTCTCGTTTTTCTCATCTTAATCACTTGCTATGTAGTGTTCCATAAATGAGAACCATGACAAATTTCCTGGGGACTCATCAAAATCAAATCCGTGAGTTCCAGGACTCACTAAATTATTATTATAATTTTTTAATTTCAATATTTTGAACGGTCCTCTGCCTCTTATAAAAAAAAATGTATTATTCGATAAAGATTGAATGAATATGAAACCGTCATGAAAAACTGGACATTTTAAACTTTGTAAAACACTCATTTCTTAGTCTTAATCTACAAAGTCGGCTTGTATGAAATCGTCCTCCCGAATAACAAAGAGAATCTCTACTTTTTGTTAATATCATCTTGTTATTACCGTTAAACGGAAAGAATTTCTTCAACAAACACTCATGTCAAAACGAGATTCCTCTCAGTCTGTAAAAACACCCACATCGGAGTTCATATCTGATTTGTGTGCATTTAGTTTTAAAATCCATTTTGTTTCTTTTTGTTTGCATGAATCTGTGGACAGAAATTTGGCGTCTATTAAAATGCAATTGATATATGTTCTGTTCGGCACAACAAAAACACCAGGTGTGCTTCAAGGGGGTTAAAGACTTTAAATTTACTCAAATTAATTTCAATTAATGTTATATTACTTACACCTGATCTCATCCAATCAATAATGCTGAGTACTTAATTAGCTTCGTTTTTTAAAGATGATTGATTTAAATACAATGTTTTCTTGTGTATAATACATTTTGAACGAAAAATTAAAGGCTAAAAACATTTATTAAACATTTATTTGTGAAAATCAGGTTTTTATAGTTATGGATGGCAAATAACCTAAATTTTTCACAATCTTTCCTGAACATTAGCCCCGCTTAATAATATTAAACTGACAGTGACAATGTGAATATAGGCGTAAAATATACAGTATATACTTAAATAAGGGACACCAAAACAGGCATCCATAAAGGCATTAAAAAACTGGGGGGGGGGGGGGGACAGTATGAAGAGGAAAGAATGAAAAAGACTAGGATCGGACATTGAGAGTACACATATATACCATTGTAACTGCTGGTTTGGTTATTATTAGATTGAGCTCGTGTTCAGGAGAGCTGACAAAACATAAGATTAAGGTATTCCATAATTAAAAAAGTATAATTTTTATAAATTAGCAGGAAGACCAGACGTTGCTCGAGATTGAATGAGGAACACTACTATATCCCTTTTAACATAACACCATATTACTTCTTTTTTTTTTACTCATACCCCACCCTTACCCGTTTCAACCCCTAATATAGTCGAAAGAAACTAAAATTTTTGAAAACTCTGAATTAGTGTTTAAATTTATGGTTTAAATTTCATTAAAATCAGATATACGGATTTGAAGTTTTAAGGAAGTTCCGCCCCCCCCCCTCCCCATAGCTTACTGTAGAGATCAGGGCCACTTCCCTTGTCTTTTTCCGGACAATTTTACCTAAGAATACATTTAGTTTTTATGAAGATTCTCTAACCTTTCTTTCTATAGGGAACACACACATATATATATATGTATATATATATATATATATATAGATAGATAGATAGATGATTGTTAGTTTGATTCTAAACAGTGTCGTGGAATCAGAACACAAAACCTTTGACTCCTCTTAAGTGATTTTGGCCTACAAATCTCAAAACCTAAAATACACTCCTGTGTAGCCCTATATCATAAAAACTGGTTATAAAGAGTAAATTCACTTGGTGTCCGAGTCAGTTTTACTGAGACTTCAGTGACACTTTAATTGCTTCTGACTAAGACTTCACAGCACTGATTCTAAGCAGAAGTGACAGATGCAAATATTGAACATTTTTGACAATGATATTTTATTTTAATATTTACATATCATTTCACTTTTAAATTGGAGTTTCATTTTAAAATATATATATACATATATATTCGAATGTTTTTCAAATATCTTAAAAATAATTTTAAAATATTTGACATATAATGAACTTAGCTGACTACCTATATATATATATTCTTTGACAAAGAAAAAAAAAGAAAAATACAAGTATATATAAAAACTCGGCAATTCAGACATTAAACGCATTAGCAATATACGATGGACAATAAAAATATTTTGTAAAGCACAACATTTAAAATACATATGGAAGAATTGATGAAAAGTGAAAATAATAATGATCCACCAAACAGTTTCTGTTCTGGACCTCCCCAAGCAACTGATTTGGGGATGAAAAACAACACTACGGATGATGATAAGGAGTAGGGGGATGAGAAGGATGAGGATCAGGATAAAGAGAAGAATGACAACATCAGATTTCAGTTGCTGGTCAAGCTACGATAAGCAACAAAACCTGAAGGGAGGCTCACACTGTTCCTCGGCAAGAAAAACTTATTATTCTCATGTTTGCTATTTTGTCAAGTTTGAAGACATTTGTCCCCCCCCCCCCCCAAGACTCTTGAAAATATTAAAATCACATTTAATATGTAGTGACTAGAGGATCCATTCTGACAGAGAGCAGCAGAGGGAAATTTTACATTTTTTCAACAATCTCAAACTTTGGAAAAAAAAAGGGTAAAATTTTTTCTATGAGAATAACATTCATTTACATTCAAACACTTAACTATTTACATCACCTGTTTCTTCTGATATTGTCGAGTGAAATTTATTTTTATAGCTTATTCAAGTGAGAATGAAAAAGTACTGTCCTGTGTAAAGAGATTGAACTCTCAGCATTCAGATTATGAAACTTTTGTGATTAATACCAGAGTTGCAGAGTCGGAGTGAGTGGAGGTTTTGGAAGGAGTCAGACTCATAAGAATGCGAGGAGTCAGAGTTGGATTTTTTTAATCTCTAAAGAATCAACAGACAGTCTGAATATTGGAAGACTTTAAAATAAGGAGTCTAAAGTCGGACATTTTGGATTTCTAGCTGGAGTCGACTTTATACCTTCTGACTCCACAACCCTGTTTAACATATCTCCCGCCTCCCCCACCATTTCTTGCCCCATTCGTTCTTCCTTCCCAGCGGCAGACTGAAAGGAGTGCATGCACACACGCACGCACTTACACACACGCACTTACACACACACACACACACACAATTAAGTGATATTTCTTAAGAAAAAAGCCTTTTAACATTTACTCGTTTCATCTTCTTTAAAATTTGATCTCGCTCAGACATCATGCCATCAAACAAGTGCCGAATATATTAAGGCCTTGTCCGAACCATGGTGCCGAAACGTGCAAGATTTGCGGCAACTAGAAGTATTTGACTATTACTGTCTTCATCGCATCTAAAGAATACGTCATTCCAAGCTAGTCTCTAATGTCACTGCAGAAAAAAAAAAAAAAACACTTATTCGTAGCAATCTGCTGTTCAGACGTCTGCGTTGGCTTGGCTATGTTTTACGCTGTCCTGGCAAATTTTCAAATCCATTCTGTTACGTCAGATTCATTTCAACACCGGTGAAAGTGGCAAGAGGGTACAGATCAAAACTTGACTGACAATAGTGAAAGCTGACCTCGAGACAAAACACTGGCCCTTAAATCTATATGTTTTGGTGGTGGAATCAGGAGTGGTTGGAGATTGCCAGGTCAGTCATCAAAATAACATGCAGCATAGGTGGCGCTCATTCGAAATGAAGTCCGGATCAGAGAAGGAGCCAACTCAAATCTTCTTGGGAGATAAACAATACAGATAAGTACTGATATTTGTTAAACCTTGTTAAAATCTACAAAATACTACAAAATTAACACTAAAAGCTTTATATATAGAAATGAATATACAGAAATATAACAAAAAAATGAATGTTTGAAATGAGAATTATTTTTTATGGAAAATCGCTCCAGACAAGTCACGAAGCCACTTGATGTAAGGAGGTAAAAAAAAAAAAAATACTACTTTAAGGTCCAAAATTAGCCAACGATAAGTGTTAGATGGATAGATTTCGACCCAGAAAACAGCAATTCTTTCCCCTTTGTCAGAAACATCACTCATCGAATGTGAGAACTAAAGGACAAAATAAGGTAAGCGAGAGTTATGAGGCTGCCGAAAGTAACTCAAGGTCTACTTTCTAATCTCCTTTACCGGTAAATGATCTTCCAGAGAATATTGTTCAGAAAATTAACATCTATGCTGATGATACCACTCTCTATTCTGCCGTTGCTTCTCGCCCATCTCCCTCGGATCAGTTGAAATATGCAGCTGATATAGAAGTTGCAATTCACAGACCTTTGAACCAGACAGAAAGCAAAAGAAAACGAACAATAATAGAAAGATTGAAAGAAAGTAGAGAGGGGGGAAAAGAATCAAAAGAGAAATAAACAGTGCAGAAGCTAGGTCAAAATCTGGTCAGAAGAAATGGAGGGGAGGGGGAGATCAAAGGATTGGTAACAGAAAAGCAAGTACAGAAGAAAAAGGAGAAAGAAAGAATAATAAAATCTGTATACTAAAATATAACATATGCATAAAGTCATAATTTAAATTTCAGAGTATCATAATTGTATACAGCTCTGGTATTAAACGTATAAATAGCGTATCAGCTATGTCCCATCCATTCACTGTGGAGGTCCCCCAGATGTCATTTTCATAAATGAGGCATAAAAAAATATTGAAGTCTTGCTACTTTTGATAACCTTAATATCTAACAAAAAGTTTAATTTTCAGTTCAGAAGAGGAGCATCACTCCCACCTTTTTGAGAATTAAGAGTTAAAAAGAAAATGATTATTTAGTATAATTAACTTAATATACTATTAAATATGCAACAGATACCTTTTTGAATTTTTGCACAATATGGATTGAATACTTCTAAAAATTGTTTTAACAGTTTCAAGTTAAAATGTGTAACTAAAATGGTCTAATGACCCAAGATCGGATGTGGGTGTGTAAAATTAATGTTAGAAACGGAATTTTTTGAATAAGGTTGGATTAAGCAGAAAAGTGGAAAATTCGATTCGAAGTGAAAAGATTAGCATTAGGGCTATGTGTCAGGATATGATGCCACAGACAGGAAGTCTGAAGTGAACACATAGCGATGAAAAGAGAAAAGTCTCTCTCTTTGACAGATGAGCTGATTCGGTTCGGACGTCTATTTCAAAGCTTTATCTTCGCTCCTTCAAACCAGGAGCGAGCAATGGGAAGCTTACATAATGAGTAAGTTGACAGTGCCGTAAAATAATGAAGCATCAAAGAGCACAACGCCATTGAGTAAGTATGTTGTTATTGTTGACGTTTTTTATTTGTTACCTTATTACAGAACCAAAGAGTAAAACACAGAAACTTCTGCTGCTACATCTTCACTACGTCCATGACGGCTTAACAACAGAAAAGAAAAGAGAAGAGAACAAGCTGCGTGTGCGTGGTCCCCCTCTGTATGTGACTCGATGTGGCGATTGTAAAATGCAATAAATTTGGGCAATTTTTGACCCCCCTTTGAACCCCTGGGGGCACGAACCAGATTTTTTCCAAGGTCAACGATACTTATTTTCTATAAGGAACAATTGCCAACATTTTGGCCAAGTTTCAGAGAAATTGAATGGATGGATGAAAAGTTATGGGGCAAAAAATGTCAGTTTTTGCTATTTCGGGGCCTTTTGACCCCTTGGGGGGCTAACCAGATTTTTTTTCAAAAATCGGAGAATGTCACTTTCTAACCTGACCAAAGTTACAACTTCATGCAAAATTTCAGAGAAATTTAATGGATGGTTGCAGAGAAAAATCCGGACGGACATGTCTCAAAACATAAGTCCCCCGATTTTATAAATCGGGGGACCAAAAAGAGACGCCATCACTCATTGAGCCAACTACTCACAAGATGTCAACAAAAAACTCAGCTGTTTTCTACCAACAAGGAGATGATGGGCAATCAATTGAGGTCAAAAGGATGTTTTTAAGGAGTCACCACTTATCAAGGCCAAAAACTACTCACGGATAAGAGTTAATGGATTATCAGTTTAAAATGATGTCAGTTGAATGATGAAGACTATTATGAGAGGATTGTAAATGATGAATGGAATGAACAAAGTTTGATTACTAATGGGGACCGTTTATAAGCAAGTATTTACTGATATTGGATTTGAAGACTGACATGTAGTATACAGGGAAGCAGTCGCAAGGTAATGTTTTCTACAGATGGGATTTCTTTGAAAATAAAACTGTTAATTGAAATTAGTTCCACTTAACGTTACACCAACTTTGGTTGTGCCATACAAATTTGTATAAATTTTTATATCAGAAATCCTGAAAATGCAATTCTTATGAAAATAAAAAGATTTGCACCACTGATTTCTAAAAACTTACAAAGTTGCTTAAGAATATTTTTTTTTTTTTTTATATATTTTCCAACATAGGAACATTTGCAGGTGAAAGGTTACTGTCTGGGCAAGATGGTAACCAATATATAAAACTGATATTTATTTTATGAAGCATTAAATATTCCTTACAGAAATGTTACCTTATAAGTATATGGAATGCAAAACTCCCCTAAAATGTAATCAAATCCATATTAATGTTCGGTTGATCCTGCTTCTATTTTTAACTGATGTTCAAATTTCGAGGAAATATTTAAAGAAAAGACAATATAAGTTCCTGTAAACGGACTACAATTTTTTCTTAATATTTTTCTTTTTTTTTTTTACTAATGAATCATGTATCACGGCTCAAAACCACTCAAGGATAAGGGTTAACGAAATGAATGGATTGTCAGTTGAATGATGAAAACTATTATGAGAGGATTGAAAATGGTTAATGGAATGAACTAAGTTTGATTATTTATGGGGAATGGTTTATGCCAAGTATTTGTTGACATTGGATTGGAAGACAACTACATTGTAATCCACAGGGAAGCAGCCCCGTGGTGGTAATATGTTCCACAAACTGAAAGCCCTTGCAAATAAACTGTTCATGGGAATTCCATCTAATGCTAGGGACATGGAGAAAGAAAAAAGTTGGGTTTCCGACCCCCCATTGTGGTAGAAAGAAGTTCTTACTGTGAAAAATCTTACAAGGAGCAACCAGAGATGGAGCTCAGTCGGGCACCTTCCATGGATTACTTGGTAGCAATATGCTTGAAAGGTGATGGTGTTTTCGTTTAACTGTAGACCATATAAGGATAGATATCTGATTAGTCACTTTCATCATGTGACATAGTGCAACAATATTTGGATGTGGGTGTGTTAAAAATACGGAGAAACACAATTTTCCACATAAAGTTAGATTAAGTAAGTAAAGCAGAAAATTCCACTAGAAATCTAAGAATAGGAATTTAAGCCGACGTGTTCAGAACATTATGACAGACAGGAAGTCCCGAGTGACACATAGCAAAGAAGATAGTGAAATCATTCTCTTTGACTTTCGGTCTTTAGATATATTTTTTGGAGCTCTTCCTTCATTTATCGGGAAACAAGTGAAAGGAAGACTGATATAATGTAAGATTATTGTAATCAATTTGCTTGCTGTAAAGAAAGAATAATATATTTGTAAAAAGAAAAAAAAAATCTAAATCAACAAGAGAATAATATGGAAGCCCAGAACAAAAATAATTGTTGGGTGTTTTTCTTTTTAATTGCTTTAACAATTACAGCCAGCATAACAAAGAAGACAAAGAGAAAACACAATTCTACTGCCACTACTACAGAAAGATGAGAGAGACATCACAGCTAATTTAGCATAATATTACTGTGTGTCAACAAAACAGCTACTAGCCGTTACGTGTGTTGGAGGAAATTGTGACATTATGTAACAGCACATTATGTTCACGCCGGCTTATTGGTTTCATAATGTTACAGTAGCAAAGATTTGAAATTGGATTTCAATTGCTGACTACACTTTAATGTAAGATCCTGTGGAGATGGACCAGCCTGAGGCAAGTCCTAGCTAAGGAACAGAGCTCCAGTAGTTTAAATGAATAAAATATGGTTTAAGATAAAATTGCCATGGTTCTTCTATATTAAAAATTAAAAAAAAAAAAATCACCTTTTTTTTTTTTTACTGTTATGTATTGATTGGTAAAGTGATTTAACATCAAGTTCTTAAAACCTTTAAGATTTGTGCAAAATGAAAGATACAATTGACGTTCATATTTATAATGAAATTAAATATGTATTATTCAGACTATGATTCTTATATTTGTTGTTATTCTCATGTTTTGGTCGATGTAACATCCGACCTTTAAGTGCATCTTTTCGAACTTGTAAATCTTTATTTTGAACTCGAGAACTTATATGGAATTTCAGAATTGGAACCCTTTTACTACAGCCGATAATAACTAAGAATTAACACTTTTACCTGGTCATGGCCGACAGAATGGGAACAATCTACCAACGCCCGTAGATTAAATAAAAGATCCAGTTTGAAATTAAATATAGGTTCCAGAGTTTGAAAATATGCATCTGAAAAAAATTGGAGGTTACATCGACCGAAACATTGAAAATAATAACCAAGATAGGAATAGTAGTCCAAATAATAAAACTTATGAATCCTTATCTCAAAAATTCGAAAACATGAAATTAAATGTTCATCAAGCATAAAATAATAATTTGACTGGCTAAATTCCCAAAGTTTTAAAAAAATTTTCATTTGGATCAGATTTCTAATAAGCCACATGCAAAATGGACAAATATTTTGGATAAAAAAAATGCTAGAAAAATTAAATACCAGATTGCAGAAAGACAACCTTAAACTTGATGAGAAAAAATAACTAATCAGATGTAAAATAAAACTAAAGGAAATCCTGGAGAAACTATGGGGATCAACTAAAATAAAATTTACTTCTCGGTTTTACAAAACTCAATTCCGATTCCCTACCTCAGAGGTGACTGAAAAATCTGACTTTTGTTAAAAACTGCTGATCCATGATCCATGTCTGCCATAATTTTCTAGTGCTTTTGTACAGTTTTGAATATTCTAATATTAACAGCATTTGTTACTGACCTTAATACAAGTTTTAAATTAGAAGTACTACAGTAAGTATTATTGCGATCAAAACAAAACATCAGATTGTGTGTGTTATATAGGAGTCATTTTCACTAATACCCTTGGGAAAACTATGAAAAATTCGTTAAACTACAACTTCAAAGTAGTGGGGTTTTTTTAAACCTCGACTTCGGGGTAGTATTTTTTTTTTAAACTCCGACGATAGGATGTCAGGAGTCTGCAGCTTTTGCAGGAGTCAGAGTTGGATTTTATAAAACCAACTCTGCAGTCAGATTGTTTTTTTTTGTTTTTTTTCGTCCAACTCAGAGGTGTCAGAGTGAACCGTCAGTTCAACCCCTCAAGTTATCTCCCTTCTGCACGATAAACATACAAGAGTTTATCATGAGCTCTCAAATGGCAACAAGTGTGCACATTTCTAAGATTGTTTTAATTACTGCTTATATCAATTTCTTTCCATCCTATTGATCACATTTCATGTACAAATAAATCCTTACCCTTTTGTAAACGTAGAAATGAAACATCAGGAAAAAAAAACAAATATAGAATTTTACTAATGTTGCAAATTTGTACTAAATAGTTGAGTAAAGTTCTAGGTTTTTTTTTTTGTATTTATTCAGCATTTTCTAACATTAGTCAGGTTTTCCCCCTCTTCATATGTGTGTATAAGTGTGTGAACAAACATGCAAAGAGAACACATTCTTTTTGAGAGAAAGAAGAGAGCCTTTAAATCTTTCAAATTAAACACTTATATTTTCTATGTGAACAGATGATTGATTCTTTCTTTCAGATGTAAATAAACTTACATTGTTGGCCTAGTTCTTCCGTCTCATGATACAATGGATGCCCTATGAAAGGATGCCTACACGATGAGGAATTGATCATGAAAAAAGGGATTACACGATTGCTAACCACACATCTTTCAGTTCAATAGCAAAGAACAATATAAGATGATCAGAAACAATGCTGGAATAAGCGGAAAAAGACTGGTGTTATTTGTGAGTTTTCCTTTTCCTAGACTAGTTGTCCTACCAAAGTTTAGTCTACTCTTTTATTTTACTTTTAGGATCCATACCTTTCACCCAAGAGTATTAGAGAAAGTGACTTTACAGCCACTTACCAACTTATAGCATCTGATATTCCCAAATGATGAGCTAAGTTAGACCTGTTATTACGATGCGACATAATAAAACAATTTAATATATGTGGTTTCAAACAGGATTGCAGAATCGAAAGGTATATGGTCTGACTCAGACTCCTGAGTATTCTCAAAATTCTGACTTAAAGTTTTCCAATATTCAGAGTTGATTCTTCAGCGATTAAAAAATTCGACTCCAACTCCTAGTATTCTTACGAGTCACTCAGACTTTGCAACCCTGGTTTCAAATCCATATTAACAAGAGTTAAAATATGTATTAATAAAAGTTTTTTTAATATGTATCAATAAGAGTTAAAGTTTTGAAACATGATTTGGTCATGACTGAATTTGGCACAGGTACCAAGATACATCCAAGAATAATGAACAAAAAAAAAAAAAAAAAAACCCTCAGTGTCTGATACAAATTCCAAACTACACAGCTAATAAAAAGGTCAAATTCCAAACCCTCACCTAAAGGATCATATCATATTCGGTTTAATGTCCGTTTTACATGCTGGTGCATTGGATGGCTTTTAGAAATTGACTTCCAAACTGAGCTCTCTTGGGCCAGGTTTTTATCCCTCCTCTCAAGTCCATCCTTATCACTTCCTCCCATGTTTTCTTTGGTCTTTCCCCGAGAACTGATCCTGTTACCTCAATTGTTCTACATCTATTAACCCAAGAACTCTCATCATTCTTTCATATAGCCATGCCATCCAAGTTTCCTGTTCTGCACAGATCATCTTATACTATCAAGATTTAATCTTCCTCTGAGGTCATCAGACTTAAGCTTGTTTTTAAGACTCAAATTACACATCCATCGTATAACTCTCATATCATTTCTCTCTATGCAATGCGTATCCTCAATCCCTACTGTCCAGGTTTCACTTCCATGCATCATCTTACTATGTATACATGCTTGATAAACTCTTCCCTTGGTTGACAGTGATAAAACTCTGCTTGATAATAATGTAAAATATTATCAAATTTGGCACATGAATCAAAAATGCATCAAAGAATTCATAAAATAAAATCTTAAAACTCAGCCCCAGTGGTCCCTTCAAATAAAATTCAACCATAGTCAAAAATTACTTTTTCTGCTGAATGTGTACTTAAAAGTTTAAAATTTATCATTTCTGTTTCATGCACGTTGGGAACAAAATGGCTAAGTGATTAAATTAGCCAGTAATTAGAACTGTAGATTATTTGGTTTAAGTTGGCTTATCTGTTTCACGGCATATCAACCCCTTTTTTTGTTATTTAATAATGAAATACAATACGTGACTTCACACTATAAAAAACCTCTCAGCCTAAAGAGCAAGAACTCCCTCTCCCAACACTTATCACGCCTCCCACACCCTACTTTCACGCTCTAACCCATCACTTCATCCCACCACTTCTACTACCTCATCCATTCTGTATACTTCAGCCGACTTCAACTCAATAAAATTCATTCCATGAATAAGACCTGTCATGGGGGTTGAAATATTAGAAAAAGTGAATACTTTAAAATAAGTTTTTGTGTTAATATTTCTACATACATAGTTTGTTCGGCACTTATCACCTCATTCCATACACACAACAATTCATACCTACTGCATACGATTAATTTAACACAAGTTGCTATTTTTTACCGATAGCTGTAGCAGAAAAAAATATGGGTTCATACCTATCACAGCATTATTAGTACGTAATTTTACACAATAGATCTGATAGGACTTTATGCTGCATTATTCCATAATCTGCAGCGTCCATTTGGCTAAATCACGCATATTTAGATTTTAGTCAATGAGATCTACAAGTTGTATGCAAAGTATGACCACGTATTGTGTACTTGTTTTGCAGATGTTTAAATTCTATAAAGTAATTTGATGATTTTGTTATTCAGGCGATGGCGGGTACTCCTGCTAGTGTGATCATTATTGTTCTTTCAGTTGGCAATGATGCTGAAAAGATAATTAACATGTTGTCCTCAGTTCTCACTACTCCCAATAAATATTATGATGATATTTACATGTTTTAGACCCTTTTTTTTCATCTTGGTTATTACCATTTTCACAGCATGTCCAAGTGGATATCGGCATTGGTTAAGACTACGCGATATGCTAAAGTAAATTATACTTGGACATGTGAAGTTCAACCCCTTGAGAAAAAAATTAACTCACACTAGATAGAGTAAATATATAAAAGGTACGAAACACAAAACAAGATAAATCTACCCCAATGGAATAAATGATGGGTTCAGTTTGAGATTTTCCTAAAGTTTACCAACCTGAAGAAGACTGGTGAGTACATTGTCTGAAATGTGAAAATAGCAACAATCCAGATGAGAAATCATGTAATATCTGCAAATATTCTGATAACTAACCATTCATTTTATACAGCTATGTATATAAATTAAACATTTAATTTTTTTTTTTTTTTTTTTTTGCATTACATTGCATTTTTTTTAAAGCTTATGTTTGTGTGGGTAATATAATAAAATCAATGATTTATTTAGTCCATAGGGATGAGTATAAATAAAGAAAACCTCAAAGTGATAACTGAAATTCAAGTCTCATTTTTTTTTCACTTTGATTTTTTTTTCAAACCCCGACATTAAGTTTTTTTTTTTATATTACTTACGCAAACAGTGGCTTAATTTTTTTTTGACAGAGCTGTCTATTTTACTTTCGATTCTCTTTCCACCTCTATTTTTTATTCTTTCTCTTCTTCCTCGCTCTATCTGGTTTAAAGTTCTGTTACATATGCAAACATGTGTGTATGAGTATGTATGTAATTGTAAAAAACTGAAGTCTATTGTAGCACAATAAGTGATGGACTGATGCTCGACTGTTTGAACGAGGAGTGATAAACGTGCATTTTTTCCATGTGCACGCCAAAATAGCTTGTGAGAAATCAAAAAAAAATTCTTTATAGGTCTCAACGAGTCTAAAATTCAGGAGGAAATTCTTTTTCCGGCAACACCAAAACAAAACTAACAAAAACACTATCCCAACTGCACGAATCTCTTTCTGGCCTGCTTATGTCCGCCACGATTTTCTATCTGCCTTACTACCATTGTATCTCATCTTTAACATATGTCGATGTCCACGCATGAAAATTACTAACATCTACAAAAAAAAACACAACTCTGAGAATGTGCTTTTTTCATATTGCAAATAGCCGCCCAACAAGCAAAACATTATGTTTCTGAATTTTTGAGATGAGGATTAATAATTTGGATTATTCGGACTACTGTTCTCATCAAGGACCTGTGGTGTAACAGATGAAGTACTAAGTAAAATTCAGTTCTAAGTGACACTCTTCTAGAGATTGAAGGTTCAATCCTCAGTGTGGACGATACTAAGAATACAATTGTGTATTACTCAAAACTTCTACTCGGTCATGGCTGACGAAACCATAGCATGCTACCCCCGTCATCATCATCAACCGGTTTATTTGTTGAATCAGGTCACAATTAATTCTCTGATGAGGGTGGGGCCTGATTGTCCAGTTTCAATCTAAGTCTTCCCCTCCATTCTTGTCTTTGGTGAGGCTCGACAGAATCCATACCCAAAGCTCTCCTATCACGCTTGATCACGTCCTCCCAAGACAACTTGGGTCTGCCAGAGGTGGTCTTCTCTGCTGGCACGTTCAACTGTCTGGCTTTAGCAATCCAGCCACTGCTGCACTCAACGTGCCCCAACCAACGCAGTCTGCTCTTCTGCATGACGTCTGCGAGGCTTTCCAAGTTGACCTGCGCGAGCAGAGACCCAAAAGGCATGCTCTGTTCAGGCCTCACCATACAGATTAGTGGATTAAATAAAGGGTGCCGTTTGAAATTCTGTACAGATTCCCAAGTTCGACAAGATGCATCTGAAGAAGGTCAGAGGTTACATCGGCCGAAACGTTGTGAGAATAACACTCAAGAAGAGAACAGTAGTCCAAACAATCCAAATAATCCAAGCAAAATGCTTTGAATTCGGTAAGTACTCATCTCTATCATCAGTGTTTATATATATATATATATATATATATATATATATATATATATATATATAGTAGTTGTACCGACTCGGTATTGCCTGGAATCCATTACATTCAAACTTGTTTTGTAAATATATTTCTATGTTCTATAACCACACCTTTTTGTTAGGTTAAAAAAAGCAAATAAACAATGCTAATTCTTACTATAAGAATAAGAGGTATTCTCTTGAGCTTAATTTTATTTCTTTTTAGGTGTTTATTTAAGTAAATCTCCATATTAACAAACTGCCGAACCAGATTAAGTATGTTTTTCTTTTAATAAATTGTAGCAAGTCGTTAGTTTATCGCCAATAACATTGTACAACAATAACAAATGAAAATCGGCTAGTCAGAATCAAAGTTTGATTTGTCAGCTTAAATTCTATTTAAGTCCAATTTTAAAATTCAGCCGACATAATTTTAGATATGGGCTAGTGGTAGCCAAGAATTAATCATCACAACATTTTTAGCATGAAAACCACATACCATAGGTCAAACTTTACTTTTGAGTTTGATGAATCTTTCGGATTACAATGGTGTTATTTTAGGACTTTTTTCCATGGTATTAAAAGTACTAGTACAGAGGATAGTTTTTTTTTTTTTTGTTTTTTGTTCTGTATATACTAGTATCGTAAGCAAGTTGAAATACTAGCATTGTATTAAAGTTAAAATTCTATTAGGTAGCTATTTTTAATTATTAATTTTGATCAGAGCTGGTCAGTCAGTAAGTTTTTCAAGAGTCAGTTTGAGTTTTTTCTAAAACTGACTCCCAACTCCTACAAAAATTGCCAACTCCTTACCTTAGGTGGAGAGTCGTCTGAAAATAATCTTTCTTTTTTCTTTTTTTTTTTTTTTTTTTTTTTAAGACCCGGCTCTGGAATCAGATTTGTTTTCAGCCACCTTGCCTCTTCAGGTAGGGAGTTGACAATTTTTGCATAAGTCGTGAAATCAGAGTTTTTTTAAACCAACTCCTGCCCACCCAATCTCAAATTTTATCCTATTATCATCCATAATAACCTTCAGTAGATCTATACCCACTGCAGGCAAGCTATTTATATAGTTGAAACAAATCCAATACTAAAGCATGTAAATATCAATCTTACATAAAAAAAGAAAGAAAGAAATCCATTGATCTTAAATATAAATTGGCAATAAGAATTCATATAATTGAAGATAATATTTTCTCCCTTTAACTCTCCAGAAATTTAATATTCACAGGCGAAACTAGATTGATTTACTTGAAAAAAAAAAAAAAAAAAAAAAAAAAAAAAGGAAACTAAATAAAGTAATGTTATTTTGGATTATTCAAACTACTAGTCTCATGTTGTATTCACGTTTTGCCAGAAGTAACCTTCAAACTTCTTCAGGTGTACTTTTTCAAACTTGGAACTTTCTAATCGAACTTGAGAATTTATATTAAATTTCAAACTAAACTAGTTATAGTTTTAAACAAATTATTTTTAATACCCACTCTGACCTGAAAATGATACCTGGATAATTTGGTTAAATCAAAAGAATTTTCTCCAGTTGTCCATTTTAAATGCAAAAAATGTAACCTTTCGGATTGCAGAATTTTTTAGTACTGGGAATTGTATTGAACAATCTACTCTAGCCCCGTGGACGGTTCAGTTCAAAACTGCATACACATTTCAGAGTTTGACCGATTCCAAAGTTTGTAAAGATGCACCTGAAGAAGGTCGGAAGTTACCTTCGTCAACCAAGTTGAAAATAGTAGTCCAGACTAATACAAATACAAAATAACTGATTAAATGTTATTTTATTTTAAAATTCTTTCAAGTAATTAACTAAAAAAAGAAGAGATAAAACCAAAGGAAAAAAAACGTTAATTATCTCAGTTGATTTAAAGTATGGTATAATTTAACAATTCAAAATATAACCAGACTATTGATGCTTCTTTATAACCACAGTAATGAAGTGCCGTATTATTTTTGTTAACAGTGCAATTTTGGGGATGTAGCATCAGCCCTGGTATAAACGAGATATAGACGATTGTCTTTCGTCTTTGGGCGTACTTTGACCCACACTAACAAGTAATACGAAAAAAGTTGTTTGAAATAAAGGCGGTAAAAACATGATTAATAAACACATATTTATCAGGGTTGCAGAGTCGGAGGTTTTGGAAGGAGTCGAAGTCAGACTCGTAAAAATGCTAGCAGTCGGAGTCAGATTTTTTAATCTCCAATGGACGGACAGTTTGAATATTGCAAGACTTTAAAATAAGGAGTCGGGGTCAGATATTTTGAAATTATAGGAGTCGGAATTTTTGAAATCCTAGGAGTCAGAGTCAGACCTTATATCTTCCAACTCTGCAAGCATAGTATTACACAAATTTATAATGTATGACAGATATTTTGTATGAGTGAATTGTTCGTGTCCGAGTTTGAAAAAATAATTGTTCTTCAGTTTGTAGTGGAGAAAAAGCATGAGTCTGTAAAAAATGTGTGTGCGTGTGTAAATATATATGTTTGCCTTCTGTAGAGTGAATATGTGTGTGACATTGTGTTTAAGTTGAGTAGACTATGTAGACAGTGTTTGCATATATGTTTGTTTTGTTTAGTCAGTGTGAGAGTATATGCATGACATTATGTGTAACTAAGTTCAGTAGGCAGCATGTGTATATGTTGCCTTTTGTCAGTGTGTGAATGTATGGGAGTAGGTTCATAGTAGTCATTGCTTTCCTTGCCTTCTGGCAAAAAAAGGTATAGCATAATAGTCCTCACGATGTCTGACCGTGTTGAAATTCTTGCGATTGGTTCGCAGGACAAATTTAATTTTGAGCACACAAAAATGATTTTGCCTGCAGACGTATTTGAAAAACAGGTCACGTGACTTCTATTTTGTCTTTTTGTTGTTTGGAGCCGCTGTTTGAACAGAAATGTGATCGCTGTTTTAGATATTGGTTTATAGGTGTGGTGTGGCTTAATAAATATGTTGATTAATGTCTTTAATCCATTAGGTATTCCGATAGTCGTAGACTATCAAAAATCACTGCATTTCTAGAACAAGTAACCTTTGTGGGTTTTTCTCATTTAAAAAATTATATTACATGATATGATTGCGGGTGTTGCCATGTTTGGATTAAACTATGGCAGCACAAAATATCGACATTTGGATACTCAGTGAAACTTATTTTTGATGCTTTATGAACATAAACGTCAAATATAGTGTGCGTTTTGTGCTGTCATAGCTTAATACAATAACATGGTGACACTCATTATCCTATCATGTAATAAGCATAGATGAAAGTGGCAATTTTCAAAAAACCTGAAAATATTTTGTATTGATATTGAAGTGGTGATTATGTGAAACTTTATTAGCAAAGTTTGCTTTACACACCCCGAAAAAAATTGACGTAAAACAGAAGGCTGTGGTGATATCTGATCTTAAAATTTTACATAAATTTCAATTGGCAAAACAAATTTTTTTTAGTAAAACTATATTTTTGTGAAATCATATATAACTAAAAATGATCATGTGTAACATGATGATCTATGTTGAAACTATAAAATAACTTCAAAAAGATTCAAAATAAAATATTTTTAAAAAATTTATAAAATTACATTTTTTGGAAAAGGTGCAATTTTAGTTCACACTACACACGTTTGACTTGACTTTTAAAACTTCTTCAGATAGTATACTTTTGATAGTTTTCGTTTTTGCTGCTTCGTCGTCTTCTTTTGTACTAGTTGGTAAATTGTTATTTTAGTTGACTTGATGGTAGTCTCTTTGATCTTCAAGTCTTCCGTTTTCTTCAGCTTCTTTGCTCTTTCATTTTGAAACTTTCCATTAGATCATCCATATGCTAAAATCTGAAATTCCGGAAAAACCTGGAATGCTTTCATCACTGGTTATGGAAATGCGACAATATTCTAAGTTTGTATCGCTATTGTTATATCCACGAAAAACAAAAAAATGGCCTATTCAAAAATTAATTAGACTATTATTCATGACGCATTGGGTCACAACCACTACCTCTATTTATTCCACTTAGAGTCCATACGAAAATTCATAAACTATGAGATATCTGTTAAAACATTCTTCTTGATAACTAAAAATAATAAATCTCTTTACTTCTACATTATCCTATGTAAATTGGATGGCAAAATAAAGCAATTAAGAAGCAATGCTGAAAAAAAAGAGTCACTCTTTCTCAGAGACATTTAAAAGCTATTAGAGTGGTTGAATCAACAGAGTGAGAGAGGGCAATAGAAATACATAGATAGCTAAGTGAGAGATGGGTGACTGGTTCAGTTGATTACAAATTACGTCTACTAACTAGAAGAATTAAAATGGAATTCTTTTCCAAATATAACTCAATCCCAGAACTAGGGAATATTTGTCATATTTTTCATGGTATTGTGAGTGGAAAAAAAGCACCTAATATTATCATCAAATTGTCCAAATATTGGTAACATTAAAATAGGTAACATTAAAATAGGTAACATTAAAATAGACCCAAGTTTGATACAATCAAATGAATTAAAATCCATCAATGCATACCTATTTGCACATTCATTCCCAAAGTAGTTGCATCTGGAAAATATATTTAGTAGAAAAACTTGAGATTAAAAAAAAAAAATGGGAAATATAATAATAGAACATTGGAACAATTGCTTTTATCATGTGATTTCAACTGATAATAATATAAAACAAGTTTTCAAAATTTATTGTTTTTAAAAATTCTCAGCTGATTTAAGATCACCAAATCAAACTTTTGTTTTATATGAAAATCTTTTTTCAAAAAATTATAAATAGAAATGAGAGTCAAAAGTTTTGCAATAGTTGCATATATGCTTGTTTGCAATGTATATATCATGTGAACAAAAAAGTTCAAGCCGTGGAAGGTTCCCGCCGTGATTGGTAGAAGGGTTGCGAAGACAAAGGTTTGGGAAGAAGTTGGAGTGGGACTTATAAGAATGCTAGGAGTCAGATTTTTTTTAAATCCAACTTCTTTTATTACTGAATATTGGAAAACTTTAAAATAAAGAGTCAGCGTTGGAGATGTGGAAATTCTAGGAATCAAAGTTGGAATTTTTGGAATTGGATCTTATATCTTCCGACTCCGCAACCCTAGTTCGTAATATTAGCGTGGTTAGTGCTGATGTCCATAATTATGAGTTAACGAAGGAAAGAAAAGCTGCACTATTTGGAAGAAATACCAGGAGCTTATATTCAACTCCAGAGGGGAAATTCATATTCAATCAGGAGTGACAAGTCCACCAATAAATATATATCATTCTCATAATCCAGAGGTTGAAAGTTCAATCCTGCTGCTAGGCAGTACATTTAATTTAGTTTAATAACAGTTTGTGTGCTGACACGTAATTTGATTGTAACGGTATTCACCTGGGATGGGTTGAGCCAGCTCCAATTGTTTCACCACGTTCCGCTTCAAGGCGGTCCACTGATGCCGACCGGTAGCTGAGTCCTTGGCATACTTCAACCATTTCTGGTTCCAGCTACCAGCTCCATGGTGTCTGTCCTCAGTTTTAATCGATATCTTCAGTTGGTCACTTTAGCGCTTCTTCCAGCCAGCAGGTGCGATTGGTGCCCACTAACTTGTAGATGAATTCCTCCTCAATACGTCAAAGACAGTATGGTTTGGGATTTGGTCAGAGGCACATAAGTTACATCATAGTCAGTACATGTCAAAGACTGAGTGTGTGACATTTGTGCAGAGCAGAGGTCCCACAGCTGTACAGCAGTATTGTGAGTATTAGCACTTAGTATATCCTCAATTTGGTTGAGTGTTTTATACTCTGAAGGCGGAATGGTTTTACAATATGAATGTACAATGCAGTCTAACATGGAAACTTAGGCTTTACAAGTTCAAACTGGGCCATAATGCAGCAGAAAGAACCACACACATTTGTGTGAAAGGTGAAGACTTAGTTGATCACAGTCCAGGAACCAGATGGTTCAAAAAGTTTCACATGAGATGCAAGAATCTTGACATTCAAACCTGGAAAGTAGGCTTACAACTGGATTCTATAGACATGCTACAAACCATAGAATTAAATCGGGCAAGCTTGGAATCTCACAGTCCAGTGTGGTTCATCAGCATCAAGATCTCAGCAAAAACAAATATGTTACCAAAATATTGCAAGGCTTTTGACCCCCCCCCCCGCTAATATATACACAAACAAATGCCAACACTTATCTGAATTACAAAAAGTAATCAACATTTTTAAATGCCAAAATAGAAAACATTCCATTTCAGAGTTTTAAACAAAGCACTTTTGTTTATATCAATTATTTTGCAAGATATTAGATCTTGAACGAAATTTACAAAATCCACCTTCCACTAACCTACAAGGATTCATTTATAAAAATCAGACCGTTTTAGTTATAGAATCTTGTACATTTCTCTAGCTCTCTTGAACACTAGCCCAGTCTAATAATACCAAACCAGCAGTAACAACAGTATACATACATCTCTATTTATAGTTAGGCATGTGTACATGTTTATATATTTCTATAAGATTCACTCCTAAACTAATTTTAACACAGTAGAGTAGGGAATGTGGACAGTATTTAGTTTAATTTAGTTTTATGCAAAGGGGGTAAAGGAAAGGGGGGGGGAAAACCATTGTGTAAAAATTCAGATGACTGATTTCTTGTGAAATTTTAACAATAGGTATTAGACATCAATTAATATTCTCCAAATTTCAGTTTCTTTGAGGTATTTTAAAGAGTTTTTAGGCACAATCTCCCATTGGAAAATTCACATATTTCAGATTTGTATTAAATTTAATCCATAGTCATTAGACACCAATTAAGCGAGATTCCCTGAATTTCAATTTCTTATTCCGACCCTTAAAACTTTAAATTTTAGACATTTTCTAAAATCAAAATCATGTAATGGATTTTGATCAAAGTTGGAATAAGTATTCTCGATATAAGGTTTAGTACCATTATATCTTGATTTTAATCTTCATAAGAGGACAAAAGTGGTGCAAAGCTGTTCTGGAAAATAATTTTACCCATCCAGGGACAGCTATTCTTTTAGCATATAATATATATATATATATATATATATATATATATATGCACATACATACACACATTTTGAATGTTCCATTCTAATTTTTTGTATATGTTTTGTTTCCCATTTTTCTCATCGTTCCTTCTCTACACATCGTTTTTTTTTTCCTCTCAACATTCTTCTATCTTGTCACTGCCGGTTAAGTATTATTAACTTGGCTAGTGTCATATACTCATCTTTATCTTTTTTTTTTCTTATAAAGAATGAGGGGGGGGGGGGCTAGGGATCTCCCCCACCCCGTTGATTTTAATGAGATTTAAACCATAGTTGCATTACACAAAATTAAATATATTTTTTTAAAATTAACCCATTTCACTTATTTCTTTTTTAAATAATTGCAATGGGCTAATTTTTAACTCCACAAAATTAGTATTAAGACTGGACTAGTGTTCAGGAGAGATGGAGAAAAATTATAGGTTATTTGGGTTATCCGTAACTATAAAAGTCAGATTTTTATAAATACTTGAAGAGAAGGCATGTTCAAATTAATTTTATGTCAGATAATAATGCTACCGAACATTTTCAGTATTAATTACAATCCAGAAAAGAAAGATTCATATTAAGAAAAATGGAAAGAAATCAAGTTTAAGAAAAGTCCATTTAAGCTATTTGAGCCATCCATAACTAAAAAAGTTTGATTTTCATGAATAAATGCTTTGAGAGATGATGGAATGTTTAAATTAATTATGCAAACTAACAAAACATTTTCAGTATTACAATCCAGAAGAGAAACGGTTTATTGTTCATTGTAAAGTAAGAAAGATGGAAAGATAGCAAGTTTAAGTCAAAAAATCCATTTGAAAAGCAGAAAAGTGTCCAAGAAAAACAGGCATATATATATTTGTTCTCAACAAAAATGTACAATAATTGTTACGTCGGTTCGGTTCTTCCCACCATCAATGGCAAACATTTCCTGTTACGAGCATTATTTCAATACGGTTTCACAGGGGCAACTATGTCAAGGAAATTATCAGTATGTATGCAGAACAACTGATGGGAAATGAACAGTGCAAACAGCTGCAATGGTTAACACTAGGCATGGAATGACATTTTCCAAAACAACCGAGTCAAACCCTCTCAGCAATTCTGACAAGTGATTTTTGATTTTTTTAATAAGAGTGCGGCGCGAGAGGGGCATGTGTGAAAATTAAGGTTTTTCTTTCGTTTTAAAACACTAACGAACCATAATATTCAAACTACTTTGACCTTTAATCCAAGCAAGAAATTACTTTTTATCCGCCAGTTTAAAATAGGTATCCCAAACCAAAATTTTATTTTTTATTATATCTAAAAACTTAATGCGGACACATAAATAATTTGCAAAACAAACAATACCAAATATATTTTGATAGCTAAATTAATCACTGAATTATTAATTGCTCAAAGTTTGTTCGAAATTAGAAAATTCGCCATCTTGTGTGCTATTGGTCCAGAAGCCAAGTTCCAGTGTATGATTAAAAAATGCAGGCTTCAAACAAGTAAAAAATCCTTACAAATGCAATATCATCTTTAGTTTAATGAAAATTAAATCATAATGAAAGCAATAATTATTAGATCAAACCAGCCTAAACATTAGGCAAAATCCCATTAACTCTCAAAAAAAATCAAACAAAAAAAACATGCCAAAATGACATGGAATACAAACTTTGTTCATATAAGATTCATTTCAACAGCTAACACACTAAACCTTCTTAATGTGATTCATAGCAAATTAGAGATGAAGCTAGATTTTGTTTTAATAGAAAATCAATAAATTTTTTAAACACAAATTTGGATTATGTAAAAATAGACGGAAAACACAAGGGCAAAAATTGAATTCACTAAAGTTTTTAACTTGGATTAGTTGTGGAAAACAACTTAAAACCCCTATATTAAACACACCCTATTGACAAGTGGCTCTTTTTCTTTAAGATGAGACTATATTTATATACAGAGATACACAATATCGCACACCATATTTGAAAACACCAACATTAAAAAATAAACTCCTCTCACCAAAAATAGTAACTTAACTTGAAGTAGCCTAGAAAAAAAAAACTTACTGACACAAGAGAAAGAATTATATTTATAAAGAGAACAGATTAAATTTCTTTTAGATCTAAATTTAATCAAAATAACCCCCAAAACAATAAAATTTAAGGGAATTTCACTAGATTTACCCATTTTCGCACTTTGTGATACCTATTTAAAGGCTTCAAAATTATTTTACCATGATATCAAAAGGTTACTATGTTAAATATTCGTCATTTTTATCTGTCATTAGATAAGAAAATACAAGTCAACCATTTGTTTATCATTACACTTCGACAATCAAAAGATATTTGGGAGACTTTAAGCTAACACAGATAGAAAGTAATTTCTGGCCTGAATTAAAGTTTAAAGTCAAAAGCTAAATATTATGATTCGTTTATGCTTCTGAACCAAAGGAAAAATTAATTTTCACAATTGTTTCTGGTCGTATCAAATGATACGACCTTTAATATTGAAGACTAAATAATATCAGTTTGACAAGATTTCAATTCCATCTTTTAACTGGTGATCAAACTTTTAAAATCAACTTTTATAAATAAAAAAAATAATGAACTTTTATTTGTGATAATTCTGTTAGAAGGTTAGATAATTCATTTCGAAAGAAAAATAAATAACATCCCATAATATACCAAACAGAGAATGTACGTTTGATTAAAAAATAAATTGTAAAACGAAAAATCCAAAGAAATAAACACAAAAAAATAAGCACAGGGATGCAACTTTGCAGAGATGGGACAGGGGCTGAAGCTTGGTAGACAGTGTGGGACCTATTAGGTTAGAGACTCTTTTTTGGATCCTGTCTAAGTGCACCAACCCAGATGTGGCAACAATACTCCATGCATGGGCGAATGGTGGCTTTGTAGAGATACAGGATACTGGCAAGTTTTTTAGCCTGATAGAAGGAGTCCACCTTCTTTGCAACAGACTTGGCAGTATCTATGTATTTGTTCCAATTCATATTACTTGTGAATGTTAGGCTGAGAAGTTTGAATGTTGTGCTCTTGGGTAGGGTGCTATCAGCCATGGCAATTGGTGGTTGGAAAGGTTTCTTATGATTGCTAAAGGAAACAAGCTTTGTGTTAGTGGCATTAAATGTAACCATCCATTTTTGGTCCCCATTCCACTAGAGACTGGAGGTCATTTTTTAAGGATTCAGCCATTGCCTTGGATATGTGTGCATTCGATTTGCCAACATGTCGAGAATAAAGTGTGGTGTCATCAGCAAATATACCCATTTTGGACATGATTGCATCAGGGAGATCGTTTATGAAAAGCAGGAATAACAAAGGTCTAAGGATCGACCCCTGGGGCACATCCTCATTAATGTGCTGTTGTTTAGATGTATGGCCATATTATTTGGAATATTTTAGTTTAGGTTAAAAAATATTTTCTTTTTAAAATAACAAGAAGAATGGATATTCTTAAGATGCGTCCATTCAATCTGCAAGTTTAGCGAGTGTAAATGGCAGGGTTGCGGAGTCGGAAGGTATAAGATCCAACTCCGAAGATTCCAAAAATTTCGACAATTCCAAAATATTTGACTTCTTATTTTAAGTCTTTCAGTATTCAGACCGTCTGTTGATTCTTTGGAGATTAAAAATTCCTAATCTGACTCCTTGCATTCTTATGAGTTCGACTCTGAATCCAACTCCTTCCATCTTCGATTCTGTTAAATGGTATTTCAAATGTGAGCATGAGCACGGCCTAATACACATCTTATAGGAGGCCTTTACGTGACAGACCGACAGAGAGTTGGAGATACATAGATGCATCTAAAAATGGATGACAGACCAACTGACAGACAGAGCCTCTTATAGAGATGATTGGACGCATCTAAAATAAGATGCGTCCATTCAGTCTGCACGTTTAGCGATTGAAAATGCTATTTCAAAGTAAAGCGTGACAGACCAACAAAAAACCTATTTCAAAGTAAAGCGTGACAGACCAACAAAAAACCTATTTCAAAGTAAAGTGTGACAGACCAACAAAAAACCTATTTCAAAGTGAAGCGTGACAGACCAATATGAGGATGTATCGTGAACAAAATAGCAATTAAAACTAACAGAATCAGAAATCCTTAATCTCTCCCAAGTGGATTTGCGTTCATTGCTTTGTTGAGTTTAACTTCAGAATTGTTTATGCAGATCTAATAACAAAAGAGAAAACCAGATTCCTTTTCCGATTTAATTTCATTTAAGTTGGTAAAATGAAGTTTTCTGCTGAGAGTTTGCTGAAAGTATTGATTGAAATTGAAAATAGGAAGCCGCAACTCCATTAGCTTTGTTTTTCTTTTTTGGCGATGGCAAATGTTAAAAAATACAATTGATCAAAAAATGAAAACAGACAAATTTTAATAACACGACAGTGAAAGACGAATTTTATAATACAACAAAAATAATCAGACCTCGTTTCGCCTAGGGGGGGAAACATCTAGCTTCAAAGCGTGTAGTATGTCAAAAAGGCATTGATTTAAGGTGGAAACTGAACTGTCGTTAAAAAATGGTGAGGAAAATAAAAACCCAAAAAACTAAAAGACTAATAATTTTCAGTAGCAAATGGTACGAATTTAGCAGGAATATTATTTATACCAAGCTCATATGTTATGGAAAAGCAGGAAAGTGGGGATGTGGTTGGGAGGTAAATCTGAAAGACTAAATAAATAAACTGTACTCGTGCTGGGGGGGGGGGGGTGCTGAGCCAAACTTCATCATCTCAACAGCCGAAAAGGTTAAGTTTTGAAGATTCCCCCGTTAAGAAATTCATGATTACTCAGAGTTTACATTATAGTCTATTTACTTGCCTCCTCACGAGGGCAGAGTTAAAGACAAAGTCGGTTTTTAATGTGGGGGAAAATCCAGTTTCCCCATAAAGGGGTACTCTGGGTTGCGACAAAAATTAAAATTGACTCAGTCTAGAAGGGCTCCTCTTTCACTGACTGAGGACAGAATAGATAATACACCTTGATCTCAGTCTGAAGGCCGAGGCATAGGGGACAAAAATGTGTATCTTAAGTAAAGTAGTTTGTTTACCTGCCTCCCACAGCTGAAATGTTAGACACAAAATCAGTTTTGTGGGACTCCAGCTAAAAAATTAAAAGATTAAAAAAAAAAAAAAAAGAGGGATGTCTGGATAGGTGCAAAATTAGTCATGATCGGCCCCCATCAGCATTCTCTGGTGAGATGCCTCAGTCGGTTGGCTATTAACCAACTACCCCTCTCTCAAAAAGAGGGATGCACCTGAGAGGTTGGTCTCCTGAAACCAACCAGAACAGATACTACACTTAGATTCTAACTCGAAAGCCAGGTTGTCGCGAAGAATTATTTCAGTAATAGTTTATTTTAGTTAATTTCGATATTTAATTCAAATTTAAAAATTAATTTAGGCAAAACTGAAATATTTTTGTTTTGTTGAATTATGTAAATTTTACACAGCTTGTCAAATAAACTGCCTGATGACATTCACATTTTTCTCCTGTCTAAAGATCCAAGTGTAGTATATGTTCTGTCCTGGTGAATGCCCCGTTTTGGGGGAGGGGGATTTTCCCCGACATTAAAAACAATCATTCGTGGGGAAGGCAAGTAAATATAGATAATGATGATGGCATTCTCAAAAAAAAGTTATGCTCAGTTATTTTGGAGGTAGGACGAATGTTAAATTCTAGGGATAGGGAGAGAAGGCCTTGGTCATACTCAGATCAGCACCTTTATCTCACTAGAAGAATGGGCGGAAAAAAAATACACTAAGTGGATTAGCCTGGATAGACTTAGTTCTTAATCTTTCTGAATCCTTCCTTTCTTGTCCTCGCAGGAAGATGTATACTATACATTGTATAGGGTTGGGATACATGTCAATCTTATAAGATGAATATATAATTATTATATATTCATCTTATAGGATTGACATGTATCCCAACCCTATATTATATACCATGTTTCCCTGCCCCTTTAACTTCTAAATGCCAATTGTAATTCCAATTTAATAAGAATGGTTCTATCTTGTTGCCTATTTTTCCAAAAATGATACGTGTAGGTTGAAAAAGTAATAATTTCGGTAATCATTACTATTACCGACATAAATTAGTTTAAAGAAAATTAGTCAAAAATATTTTTTTCCTTCAGCTACTTGTTTACGTTACAGACCTTACTTCCTGTGGCTGAAGAAAATGGCTATTTCGTTTAGAACCCACATTTACAACTTAAAATGCTTATATATAACATTAAATATTAATTTTTAGCGCAAATAGGTCACAAATGACTAGGTATACCAAAATTAGTTGTTTTTTTAAAACTAATTTCCTAACTGTATTTCCTTTAAAATAATTTATGTCTGTAATAGTAATGATTATCATAATTTCTTATTGGAAAAATTGAACTGAAAACTGGTAGCATTAACAACTGTGTTGACATAGGCAAATCGTGCTCTTCGGTATTTTTCGACTGTAACGACCCAAACTAAAATTTGTAAATACGATTCTAAGACTTTCTGTAGAAAAGTAATATTTATTTCAAACAAACAAGTAGTTTGTTTTTACTTAAGATTTTCCCATTTTCTTAGAAACGAATGAGGCGCCGTTTTGTCTCAGATATACATAGAAAATGCCAAGGACAATAACTCGATTCTACTAAAACTTTTGATTTGATCGAATCGAGTACGGTATTATTTTCTATGTGTATCTGAGACAAAAGTAGCATCTCATTCTCATGATAATGGAATTTAAATTTGAAAATCTTAAATAGACAGACTACTTGTTTGTTTTCATTCAAACTTAAAATATTACGTTTCGATACATTAACAAATTTGTATAACAAAATTCGAATCATATTGACAAATTGTAGCTGGAGTTGTTTAACTCAAGAAACACCGGTTCTTTGCTAGAATATTGGCGCCATCGAAAATGCTGTTGGCTATAAACTTTACTTCTAGATAGAAATCACATATCAGCCGATTTAAACGTTTCAAAATGATATTCGAATTTCTCACGGCCACCGGTGATAGCATTTTTTTTTTTTTTAATCTATAATAATGAGCCGTGAACGGTCTTTACGTCGTCGACATTCGAAAGTAATTTTGAAGCCTCTAAATTGGAGGATAGGTCATTTCCACCAGAAATTCTAGTTCGAAAGAAAGTTCATGGGTCAAAGTAGCATGGTTCGTATGTGCGCTCCTTAGCCTCGGGCGTCCCTACCGGGGACTGCTGACGGGTCCGATCCAGGCTATTTTTATAACCTTTCTAAGTAACCTCCTTAGGGTAGCTGGACCCCCTCCCCTCAAGTTGAACTGTCTAACCTTGCTGCAGTGGTGGGGGTAAATACCTCACCCGCCCTTAAACCAAATTTTTAAAAAAACATTTTCTCGATGGCACCTCTATTCTATCTTTGAACACTAGGCAAACTATGTACAAGATAAAACTGTTCTAAAGGAAGGAAAAATCGTTCCCAACCCCGAGAGGGGGGGGGGCTGGATTTTTCCCCACATTAAAAACTGATCTTGTGTCTTAACTTTTCCCTCGTGGGGCCGAAAGTAGAAAAGGGGGGGGGGGGTTCCTTCTTTAATATATTTTAAATACTGTATTTCAAATACACATAGAATCATGTGGCTGACGTTTATAAGGGTAAACAGATTTTTCTAAACTCGTGTAACAAAGTTCTGTGAACATTGTAGCATAAAAGGCGTGATGTCGACAAAGACATGTACATGATGACAGTTTAAACTTTAAAGCATGGGGTTGAAATATTTAAAATATTCCGGTTCAATTGTAGATTAAGGACTATGGAAAATATCTCATATTTCACCAACATTTTAAATAATTTTGAATATTTTTTTTTTGTCCTGAAATAAAATTGTATTTTGCTTTTTAATGACTGTAAATTTGAACTTTTAATTCGAAATCCATTTTTATTCTGATAATTTGAATTATTATTAAATTATCGGCTTAGTTATATTGTAACTTGTTCATTTTTGCTTTTAAAAAGAATGTTATTGTTCAAATCTATTTTGTAATAGAAATATTTTTGGTAAAGAAAAAGAGAAATGGCTGCCAGCGATTAAAACGTTGAATTAATGTTGCATTTTCGACACTTCAAAAAGTAAATTACAATTGTATTGCAGGGCTAAGAATGCAATTAAAAAGAAGCGATATTATAATTTAACGGTTTCTATTCTACAGATGAAATTATTAGCTCCGTCTTCGGTAATTCTTGAATGAACAGTAGAACCAAAAGCTCTTCTACTACTACACACCGCCAAGAAGCACGGCGGTCGTAGAGAAAACATAAATTAAGAAGCAAATAATTAAAAGATGAAGATGCCCACTAAAATCAACCAACTACTAAAAAATTGTCAACTCGAGACTTTTTTTCTTTTTTTAATTCTTCATTTTGTTAGAATAAAATCCCAAATAAAAAAACGAAACCGCCTTTGTATCGCTTTTCAACAAAGACCAAAATAAAAAGAACAAGATGAAGAAAAAAAACACGCAATAGTAATAACTGAATCTTTAAAAAATAATTAAGCACCGATTTACTACGGAAGGTTAGGGGCATAATAATTATCCTATTTAATTAAAGAAATGAGATATTAAAATTTCTTGGTGACTTTAGCAGAATGCTTCCCACAAGAAAAAAGCCCCCCTCCGCATCTCATTCTCCAGATTTTTTTCTGCCGTCCACTCAGAAATAAAATAATAAAAGTGGTCACTCATTTCCTGACCAATTATCTAAAAAAAAAAAAATTTAACTGTCGACAATTACGAAACAATAATTCTTGAGTGTGCATTTTAAATGACAGAAGAATCGATGATTCATTTATATATTTAGTATGCCTATTAGGACATGCCTTTTTTAAGCAATAATCTCATATCAACTATAAAAGAAAAACTCTAACAGAATATATATATACAGACACTAAATATGTCATTTACATTTTGGCTGGGATCAAAGTGTAGTATCACTTTAGACCAAGAATGGCCGACACTTTTTGTGCCTAATTTGTTTAAAAATGCATTTTTAAAATATTTTATGCAAATAAATATTTCAAGGTGTAGTATTAGTTCTGATACTACACGTCATCTGTTGTCTTCGGTCGGTGAAGGAGATCCTTTTAGACTGAGGCAATTTAAAAATTTTCTGAATCCAGAATGTTCCTTTTGTAGAGTTGGGTTATCCCCGCATTAAAAATGAACCTCGTTGGGAGCCAAGTAAATAAGGAACTCCAAGAAAATGTCTATGTAAATGCATTTAATTACCATTTAATATCTGAACCCATCCAGTTTGTTCTTAAAATGATTTAGATTTGGGCTATTTTTAACCCTATTTAGCAATGTTTCAAAAGTATTTACCCTATTAGGAAGAAAAAAAAAACAATCTAATTATGTGATAAATTTAGTTTTCGAAATCGTTCTTGTCAATAAATTAGCAGTGCGATAAGATATATTTTAAAATGACATTTATTTTGAAGGTCTCAATTAAGTCACTCCTCACTCTTTTCGCTGGTAAAGTAGTTAAACCTAAGAAGCCCAACATAAAAATGTGTTTAATTTAGACTTTGCAACAAAAAGTGAGTTTTGTGATGGATGGATGAATAATTAAGATTTTCTTCCAATAAATAGCCATCACTATTCTGTTTTATTTTCCTTTTTTATGAAAGATTCAGGCGAAAATTGGCAACTACAGTTCAAATTGACGATTCTTAGTTCTAGACTCGACATGAAACGTGGAATTAAAAACATGTTATTGCAGTTGCACAGTTGTCAGTTCACATTTAAGAAAGTTATGACAACTAAAACAATTGCATTAAATACATTATTTTATATTTAAATCAAGTTCAAATAATATACCATTATCCTCTAGAATCGTATTTAAGTTATACTCATTTTCCCCATTGTTTTTTTTAATTAGAATTTTACATATTTAAAAAAAAAAATCTTTTTTTTCCAAACTGGATATTTGGATTTTTTTTTTCAAAACTGGATATTTGGATTTTTCAGAATACTATTCTTATCTGGATTGTTATTTTCACAGCGTTTCAGCCGATGTGACCACCGATCAGCTTCAGGTGCATTTTTCGAACTTGGAAACAAACCTTCAAGTTAAACTTTGAAATCTTTAGGTCAAACTCGGGATCCTGTACGGAATTTCGAACTGAAAATCCATAGAATAGATTGTTCTCATTCGCGGTAGAAGTGTTAATTTATGTTTTCCGTAGTTATCGTCTCTTGTAAGGACTGAACCTTCAACCTTCCGAAACCAATGCATTTAACCATTATGCCATATGCCCGTGGAATCAAGGGCCCAGTTTGAAACTCCGTTTAGGCCATCGAGTTGGACAGAAATATTTCTACGTTCAAACAGATGCATCTGAAGAAGGTCGGAGATTACATCGACCGAGACGTTGTGAATACAACAATCAAAATGAGAATACAAATTGTCAATCGTCATCTAAAAAAAAATCTGAACTCCGAAATAGACCTATCGGTTTATCTAATGCTACGGACTCCAAAATTCATGAAGCTTGTTTTAGTTTTATTATTTTTAGACTAAAGAAAGAACTTAAACTGAAAACTTCCTTAAAAAATAAAATAATGGGGTATAAGTCAAGGATCAAATAGGTACGCTTCTATTCTGGTTATCTCGTTTCTGGGTCTACTTATAAAATAAATATTAATGAATTTTAATTTAAAATACATGTTTATTGTTGTATTAATTAACGAATTGGACCTACCCGGCGTTGTCTGGGGGTCTAGTTTTATTTTTGTTTCACTCGGTACCCCCCCCCCCCCCCCCGTTTTTCCTCTTATCGGGCAAGAACATATTTACGTTTGTGGAAAAAATAATTTAATAAAAGAATAGGCCCATGTTATTTTTTTAAATAATCAGTTTTGCAAGAAAATCGATCGAACGACTTCTTACAAAATGTTGAAATTTCCAAGCGTCATAAAATAATTCTTGTTTTTTTTTTTTTTGCATGTATGCAGATTAGGACCCAAGCTAAAATCGACTCGGCGTCGGTTAGGGTTAGCTTGGGTTCTAATCTGCATAAGTACTTTTAACAAAAGATTAAAATGGCTGACTTGTTGACGAAAAAACGGAAATGCATTCTGGCGGATTTAATTTCGTAATTATTATATATTTTAAAAATAAGATTTTAAAAATTTCGTTTTTGTACTTCATGCTATTGCATTTTTAATTTCAATAAATAATCGATTAATAATAGTAAATAAAATGAAAGTCACATAGGGGCGAGAAACACATACAGACACATGAGATATGATGACATAGTTGTATTAATATGGAGATTAATTATACGTAAATACTATTTATGTAGTGGTTCAAATAACAAAATTAAACAGTTTTACTTTTTTTCGATGGAGGGGGGGGGCGTAATTAATAGTTATACATAAGTTTAAAGTAATCCCCGACAACATATTTGTGATGTATTTAGTAAATCCTGTGTAAAATATATATATATACATATATATACATATATACACAAGAATCCTGAACAAGATATTCATTTATTTCCCATATATATATATATATATTAAAAAAGAACTAAAAGACAAAAAAGTAAATCCCTTTTTCCCCCCAGTTGTCATCACCAACATTACAAGAAAACCAAAGAGCAGGGAATCATAAATTCTATTCGCTTTTTCTTTCTTTCTTTAACATTCTCGAAACAAAAATAAAGTTAAAGTAAATAAAATCAAGAATACCCAAAGTTAAATATAATTAAAATTATAAAAGAAATAGAAGATTTAAATTGATTTTTTTTAATTGCAAAAAAAAAAAAAAAAAAAGGTCTGTGCATAATTAATAATGATTGTAGTAGCTGTGAATGAATTTTTATGAATGAATTTGAATAGAATAAATAAAACAAAAATAGCAATAAAAACAGCAATCATGATAATTACGTAGACATTGTTTAGTTATTAAAATATTAATTTCATTATTTATATTTAGAAATAAATAATCAAAAAATGAAAAGAAACGGGCGAGATGGTTTTTGGTATAGATGATGATGATGATGGTGATGATAAAAGGCGCTGCTTCTTCCTCATCATATGTCGATGAATTTTTATTATTTTTATTTTTTATTATTATAATTCTTAGACAAAGAAAACGATATAAAGTATTTTAACAGAATATTCTTAAACATTTAGTCGAGAGCAATACAAAAGGGTAGAAAATAATAATAATAAATAATAATAATAATAAGGAATTAAGGTCTCCCTATTTTGTGGCTACGAAAAACCATAAAGCAAGGTGCACGATGACGAATTGAAGAAAAAAGGCAATTAAAATAGAATCGGTATTTGAGAATATCTGACCATACAGATACCCAAAACAGAGTTTTATATCCTTAGGGGATAATAGAATATAAGCAACAACCATATTTACAATATAAGGAATAAGAAATATTACTTAAAAATTAAAAAAAGGGGGCAAAATTAATTCGGAAATCTTCAGCCATGATGCCCGGTTTGGTAGCAGTAACAGTAGTCATAAACCACATTGTCTCTTGTCAGACCCCAATTTTCGGAAATGAAAAAAATGGCTTTTATTTACCTGGCTTGTAATAATGGGCCACCTCACTATCACTGATGTTTTCTTCGGCTTGCTCACACGAGCTCATGGCTCACACTTCCATGTTCTATCAGGAAAACTTTAACTCCTTGTACATCCCTGTAGTAGTAGTCCGTGCGTACAGTCCACTGTCAGCCATTATTAACACGATAAGACTTCGCCTATTTTCGGTATTTTCCGTAAAGTCAGCTTAAATCGCCGGATTCGAGATCAAACCCAGTTATCAGTACTTTAGATATTAATAATCACAACAAAAAGTATAAAATAAAAGATGTAAAACAAAGCATTAAACAAAGGGCAAAAAATACGTGCCGACTGACATAAGTATATCGTCTACTCTAAACAAGCGAAACAATACATTATGTTTACAATTTGCAGCAAACTGCGGTTTGTTTTTAGCTACGGATGACCAAAATTACTATTATGAATCTGGTTTTCTTTCACTGATAATTAATAAACTAAATTAATGCATAAAAATGTTAATAAAGAAACGTCAATGTATTTTTTAAAGAATTACTGCTTCCTTACTCATGATGTTTTAAAATAAATACGCGCAGTAAGTTAAACAGTATTTATATATAACGCGTGTTTTACTGATTTTTAAAAAGCTTTTTATGTGAGCATGTGTTAGAATGAAATAGAGTTCAGAGTAAGTAATTTCAATTTTAACCCATATACATATATCTTTTCGTACACATACATAGCTTTGTTGTCAGTTTTATAGGCGCAGAAAAAGGATAAGTATGTCATTAGATTTTATATTTATATGTTAATAATGCATGCATTGTTTTAAAAGTATATTTTTATTATTATTATTGCGTTTAGGGTCTTTCATACTTTTTAACTTATAATTGTTTGAGTGGTTTTAATGTTCTTTTAAATTTCATCTGGTTATTTACATGTTTAATTAAATCGGTTATTGCTTTAATCAAAGATATATTTTCATTTGAAATTATAATAACACTAATAATAATAAACTAAATATATATATACATTTTTTTTAATCGACAATTTTGAGTTATCCCAAGGGAATAGGAAATAGTTTGTTTTTATTTCCCCCCACCCCCTATAAATAAAATATTTTGTAAAATTATCATAAACAGTCAAAATTAAAATTATATCAAACCTTGTGAGTTTTAATTCATTTTTACCTGATTATTGAAGAAAAAAATTATGTTATTTTTTAGCTTTTCGGATGAAAATCAAAAAATGTTATTTTTGTAATAATGAAAATTTTGTTTGTTCAATATTGTTTATAAAATAAAAGGCATTATTATTGTATTAAAATGAAGAAGCAACTTGTCCAAGATAGGAGAAATGTTTTTTGGAGGAAAAAACGCGTCGACTCACTTCCTCTGAGTGTATTAGTTACGCTCTCTCTCTCTCTCTGTCTCTGTCTCTCTCTCTCTCTCTCTCTCTCTCTCTCTCTCTCTCTCTCTCTCTCTCTCTCTCTCTCTCTCTCTCTCTTGTCTGTCACCCCCTCACCCACTTTCTCTTCTCTCACTCACTCGCCCCTCTTTTTTCTCCCCGCCCTCTCTCTCTCTCTATTTATCTTTCTATCTCTCTATTTCATTTTCATCTTTATCTTCGATCTTTCTTTTCACATTGTATGTTACCGTTTTCATCTCAACTCATCTCCCCGTAGTAATCGTGCCTCTACTTTTTTCACTGATTTAGAAAAAGAAAACCTGAAAGTTAAATCTTTCCATTGTTTTTCGGTTTCTCTTGTTTCTGTAATAACAACAAGCTGTACATGGTCGATGTTCACAGGAGTCTTTTTACTTTCATTTTTGTTTCGCTTTTTCCCTTTTTTTTGTTTTTTTTTTTAACTATGTTGTTTTTCTTTTTCTTTTCTTTTTTACCAAATAATAAATTTTTAAATAAAATTTGGAGAGTTGAATTTAATTATAACGGTATCTTTTGGTCATTAAATTATTAATTGAATCAAATTGTTATAATTTATAACTTATAAAGCTATAAGTAATTTTGTTATGGTAATCTCAATCTGTATTTATAAAATTATTGGACGTAAATAGGTTCCAAAACTTTCAATCTTTTAATACTGTCTATTCGACAGTTTAAATGCTTCTAAATTCCTTTAAAAGTTCGAAAGGTCAGTGTCACCAAATACCTATTTACTTGTCTCCCCACAAGAGAGAAGTGTTAGCCACAAGGTCGGTTTTTATAGTGGGAAAATGAAGCTCCCCAAAAAGAGGAACTCTGCATTTGGACAACAATTTAAATTGCCTCAGTCTAGAATGATTTCTCGTTTACTGACCGAGGACAGAAAAGATGAAGTGGAGTATAAGAACTTATGTTAGTATTAGTGTTCTGAGAATAGTTCGCTTCCAGCCAAAAGACCCAGGAGGATCTCTAACGAAGGGTCTCGAAGTAATTCATTCTTTTTTTCTTTCAACTATTAAGAAAATATTAAAATGGCTGACTTGTTTACGAAGAAAACTAAATGCATTCTGGTGGATTTAATTTCGTAATTCAGTTTTTTTTTTAAATATGATTTTTTTAAGTTCGTTTTTGACACTACTGCATTTTTAATTCCAATAAATAATCGATTGATAAATAAATAAGTAATATTACTTTAATTCTCGTAATCGCGAGAAACACACACGTGAAGTTGTTTTTATAATTTTATTAATATAATGTATTAAATACACAGATGAGCTTAACCAACCAAAACAACTGAATTATAGCGGTAAATGGCTGATTACGTAATTTGTCTGAGGAAAATGCACCACCCTGGCATGTCTCAGCCCATGCGGCATTAAATGTCTGCGACTCTTCAAGCTATATTCCATCTTTTTTACTAGACCTGTTCATACATTCGTTTTTTACTTCTACCAACTATCACGCTTTCCTGCACTTTTTTAGTAGCTGTTCTGTCCTCGGTCAGAGGAGGAGAAATCCTTCTTGAATGGGGCAATTTTAATTTTTGCTCCATCAAGAGTGTCCTTTTGGGAGAAGCTGTATATTTCATAAAAACGACCTTGTATGTAACTTTGCCCTCGTGGGGAGGCAAGTAAATAGGGATTTTTTTACAAAGAAACCAAAATGCATTCTGGTTGATTTAATTTCGTTATTAAGTTATTTTTTACATAGGAATTTTTAAAAGTTCGTTTTATTTTAGCCTATTGCTTTTTTAATTCTGATAAATAATCGATTAAAAAATATATTAATTCTGTTTTGATTATTCGGACTACTATTTTCAACCTTCTATTTTCTTCAGATGTATCTTTTCGAACTCGGGAATCTTTATGTCAAACTCAGGAATCTATACGGAATTTCGAGCTGAACCCTTCATTCAATCCATTCGGGTTTTGATTGCTTTTTGTTTTTCGTAAACAAGTCAACCATGAATCTTGTTAATAGTTGAAAAATTTATATTTGAAAGGGTTTTGGAAGCATTTAAACTGTCGAATAGAAAATCATTTCTGGCTTAGTAAATCCTCATGGAAGCTTTTGAAGCTATTTACTTCCAATAATTTTATAAATAGAGATTACAACAACATTATCTTAACAAAATGAGTTAGAGTTTTATAAAAATTCAATTTAATTAATAATGTAATGATCAAACGATACCGTCATAATTAAATTTTAATTTTAAAATTCTATATTTTAACTAATAATTTAAAAACAGCAGAGGTTTTGTTTTGTTTTTTTTCATCGCAAGGGATTTAAATTTCAATATGACTTTATTGCAAAACTGATTTTTTTTCTTTTTCTTCTTAAATAGCAAATTTCTTCCAAAACTTTAAATGTTTTCTTACAATAAATTAAGAGAGGGCGGATGACAAAAATAAAAGTAAAGACTCCCAGTTAACGCCGTGTCGGTAAAGTTAGTTCATCAATTAATCATATTTGTTTTTGTTGTTGCTTTTACTACTCCCAAAATAAAATATTTTTTAGTATTTATTTGCTATCTTGCATGATAAATTAAGATTGGTATTTTTTTAGTACTTTTGCAGATTAGGACCCAAGCTGAAATCGAGTACGGGTTAGCTTGGGTCCTAATCTGCATAAATACCATTTTTTCTTTAATTTCAACTGAAGTAAAAAGAAACTAGACTGTCGTTCGTGGCTTTCCGAATTTTAAATAACCAAAGAGAGAGACAACCTCTTTCTTCCTCTCTCTCTCTCTCTCTCTCTCTCTCTCTCTCTCTCTTTTAAATGTTGTCATCTGTTATTCTACCCGTGACCACCACTTTTAGACATCAGCAGCAGCAGTAACAGACCCAATATACTGACTGCACCTATCCGGCGTTACCCGGGAGTTGTTTTACTTTCATTTTTGTTTCGCATTTTCTAAAAAAACAAACGTTATCTTTAACTTTTTTAATTTTATTTTTTTTAGGATTTTTAAAGTTCTATTCGGCAGTTTAAATGCTTCCAAATTCTTTTCAAATTTCGACGGGTCAGTCATTCATTCTTTTTTTTTTAACTAGTAACAAAGGATTAAAATGGCTGACTTGTTTATGCAGAAACCGAAATGCATTCTGGTGGATTTAATTTCGTAATTAAATTATTTTTGAATAGGATTTTAACGGTTTCATGTTATTTTATGCGGTACTTAGGATTAGGACCCAAGCAAGCCATAACCATAACCATAATCGACGTCAAGTCGATTCTAGCTTTGGTCCTAATCTGCATAAGTACCTTTTATGCTATTGCAGTTTTTTTGTTGTTGTTTTTTTTTTCAATTCGATTAGTAGTAAATAAAATATATAATAATTCAATTCTGTCGTAGTTGCGAGAAAAAATCACACACATAGAGACACGCGTGAAGTTGTCTTATAATTTTATTAATGCCTATTCAGACAATTCATTGCTGCCATTATTGGTAAATAAATAGAATATGTTCTTATTTACTTGTCTCCCCACGAGGGCAGAGTTAGACACAAGTTTGGTTTTTAATGTGGGGAAAATCCAGTTCCCTAAAATGCGAACTCTGGGTTGGAAGTAAAAATCAAATAAAATATGTTGTCGCCTCATGATGCCAACTATGTTTTTACCATGTTCAGTATTAAAAAATACACACACAATATAAAACTTTTGTTGTACTGTAGTTGTTGTAGTAGTAGTAGTAGTAGTAGTAGTAGTAGTTTTATTTTGACTATTTAAAAATGACAATAAAGTGAGTGAAAGAAGAGACAACATGACAGTCTGCAAATCGTGCGAGAGATAAAGGAATGAAAGTTGATACGTTCATCTGTTTCAGAGTCACGTGGCTATCGCAGAACGAAACCATGTGGAATGATCGAAAATATTTTTCAATTTCTTTATTTCAGCGGCTAGAAAATGAGATTCTACTTTTTTTAGTGTTACTATATATAATATAACATAATCGTGTGAACACCCTGAAAAAACTTGACGAAAAGAGGGGGGGGGCAACAATTAATTTAGAATCTAGATTGGGGGATCAGTTTCATGTATAAATTTAACATAAAATGATCTCGCATTTACGGTCCATTCTAACTATTAGGGCAGTTCGTAACTCTCGCTTCCCTAATTTTTTCCTTTAGTCCTCAGATTCAATGAGAGATGTTTCTGACAAAGGGGGAAGAATTGTTGTTTTCTGGGTCGGAATCTATCCATATAACACTTATCGTTGGCTAGTTTTTGGCCTTAAAGTATTGGTTTTTTTTAGCTCCTTACTTTTAGAAGTTATTTTTTCATTTTAATTAAAAACGCTCAGTGAAAATAAATATTTGTAAGATTCGTTTTGTTTTAACGGTTTCAAATTTATTATTGAACCGCTCCTAAAATGTTTTCAGCAGACGACAAAATTGTCATCTATTTCAGGGGTAGCTTTCGGGTCATTATCTAATTGGTCAATTTGAGTGACGTGTCAGTTTTTGAAAAATAAACAAACGCAGACAACAAATTTGACGATAAAATCTTTCTGAGTAGAGATTATTTCGTCAGATGAAGATTTTCTGTTGAACTGTCAACATCTGATTTTTCATCTCCGTGTATACGCTCTGTGCCCACGTTAAATCCATTTACTCCTTTTCATGTAAAATCGACATTATGATGTCGAAAATTAATTTAAATAATAATTTAAAAGATAGCTTTAAAAATAACGGGATAGATTTGAAATATTTCTCTCTTAGTTACGATGTGAATTTGATTTATTGATCGTAAGCATCAATTTTGGATTGCAAATTTTGTGGATTGATGACAATTTAAAAGTTGTATTTGAAAATTTCAAATAATAACTATTGTTTATGAAGGAAACTTCTGACGATATGCCATCATTTAAAAGTTGGTGAAAAGAAATTCATGACAAAATGCCAGTATTTAAAAGGTTATATTTGGAAAACAGAATCCAGATATTAGCCAAAATTTGATTGAGAATGCATGGGCACAAAGACCCATAATATTTTCTGTTTTGTCAAAAAGTACTAATTGTTTTAAAGGATTTGTTGAAAATATCGAACAAGGATCCAGAATATTTTCTCTTTTGCCAAAACGATTAAATTATTTAAACGATTTATTGAATTTAATATTTGTTTATCCGGAGCATAAACAAATAATGAAGAATTGAAGTCATTGTATTTTAAATTTTATTTGAGGTTTGCAGTCCAGAAATTCGCATGTTAATATTCAAAGAAAAAAAAGGAGTAATAATTATTAAAAAGAAATAATATTAGAATTGATTAAGTTAGAAAATAATAATTATTTAATTTTCAGAGACACAAGTAATATTCGATAATTTATTACTTGAAAGAAAAAAAAAGAAGAAAGCCTGTTTCCAGATTTTTGCTCATTCTCAGGAGCCATTTTTCAATGAAAATGTGTCGTCTGCCTAGAATGTTTTTCCGGTTAGAAAAATGAAAGAACCTTTTTTCAAGTGAAATTTGATCATCCAATGATAAGCAAACTTTTTAAAAAATACACAAGAAAATTTCCACATCTAAAAAAATATATATGTAACGGTGTGTTAAACTGAGTACTTTAATTTGTTAATATTTTTATTTTTATATGACATGAACAAATATGCATATCAACCAATTTTTCTTTTCTTTCTTTTTTCATTATTCTTAATAAATTTTCGATTCATCAATATACAAGCCAACTTTGTCTCTTTTTTTCATCCATTTACTTTTTTGTTATTAACAAAGAAAAAAGCGTATAGATGAAAACACATGAATTTTTTCATTACATCAAGTGGCTTCATGCCTTGTCTTGAGCGATTTCCATTAAACAAAAACAAAATTAATTTTTTACCATTAACCTTAAGTCCGTGTGGCAAGGCTGTAAAACCACACGTAATCGTCGAAAAATTATAACCTAACCATCGTTTATCATCCTGGTAAGAAATTGGCTCTAGCTGACGGTTTGTCAAAGCTACCCAACAAGAAAGCCAAGGAGGCAATCAACCTTGATCTCAGGGTTTACTTGTACAATTCTTAACAGAGAAATTGACACAAGTACACCAGGCCACAAATGCTGATGTCACCCTATGCGAGCTGAGAGACGTGATCCTGCAAGGCTGGCCTGACATGATTAGGGAGATTGGAAAAAGAATGCGACCCTACTGGCCCTATCAGGACAAGCTGGCCATCGAAAATGGAATCTTAACCAAAGGCGATCGGATTATAATACACAAGTCCATGCACCCAGAGATACTACACAATATCCACTATGGACATCAAGGGATCCAGAAGTGTAAACTAAGAGCAATATGTTGCATATTCTGGGATAATATAAACAAAGACATAAAGAGGGCAGTCCAACTATGTGATATATGCCAGGAAAACCAGAAATCGCAGAGTGTGAAATCCCTGATGACACACGAGATTCCTGTGAGACCATGGCAGATAGTGGCTACAGACCTGTTCCACTTCAACGGATCTGACTATATGGTGATAGTGGACTACTACTCCAAATATCAGTTTGTCAGAAAATTAAACAACTTCTCTAGCCAGGAGATCATAGATCTGACCCGACAAATTTTTGGGGAACAAGGAATCTCAGAGAGGGTTTTAAATGATGGTAGGTGGCCAATTAAATAAGACACATCAACTAAAAGGATATATAAATATAGGTTTATTCGCAGGAACAACAGAACAGAACGTCCTTTATACATAGGGTTGAATATATATTGATAAGGTGAAATAACCTTTCTTTGGAGTTTGTATATTCTCTTCCATCGGCTTGGCAGAGAACGCAGGATCATATCTTTACTTGTCGGCTGTAACTCACAAACTGGTTAACCATCAAATTACGATCTCTCACGTGAATCTCATGCATTGAAGAGTTCACTCTCGGTCAATCATGTGACTGCTACAGGTCATAAGTGATAATTATCCACATTTCAGCTTTGCTCTTTTGAAGCAGTTTGCTAGGGAAAGGCGTTTTGAACATCGCACCTCATCATCCAGATATCCGCAATCAAATGGCCTGGCTGAGCGTTGTGTACAGGCCATAAAATTGGCTATCAAGAAAGCCACCTCAAGTGGCCGTGACCTGGACATGGTTTTGCACAACTCCGATAGACCATACAATCACGTCTCCTGGAAGTTGGTTGGGAACCTCCCAGTAAACTGTGCCAACCACACCTCACAAAGAGAGGAAGTAACAACTCGCTTATACCAAAGGCAAACCGAACAAAAAAGGTATTATGACCAGCATGCCAATCTCCCCAATCTGCAGATTGGACAGCATGTTTGAGTACTGGAGAAGGATGCTGGGAAATGGTCCCCCGCAGTTGTCACACAAGCGTGTATGGAGACCAGATCCTACATGGTGTAAACTCGATCAAGAAAATTAATCCGCAAGAATTGACATCACCATAGGAAAACCAATCTCGGGCCTCAATGAGCCTCCATGTTTACTCACCTTGGAGGATATGTAACAATATTATAAGATAATATTAAATCTATCTGAAGCAGATATAAGCAAAGACACACATTGTTAAAGCTCTCTTGCCATTCTCTATAAGAGGTACCTCAGGCGTCAGGGAGTGATGCTTACTCTCCTTCTTTGGCTGGTGTTGCCTGAGAGGACGTGTAACATTTTGTAATTCCTATAAATGTCTGAAACGTCTTGCACACATACCAAATTGTATTGCAAGATTAATTTTTCCTATAAAGGAAAATTCCCAACATAGACCAAACCCAACATATTAGGTCGGAGGATTGGCTGAAAGCACTAGATTTGCCCAATATAGAGGTTATTCTAAGAATGAATCGGTTATGCTGGTACGTTAATGAATCGCAGGAAGGTTGGCCAGCCAAGAAAAACTTGGAAGCAAGATATTAGACAAGACCATACAGAGTGGAATTTGGGGATAGTTGTCCCATGAGGACTGGAGAACGAGCTTGAAAAACATCAAAAACGTCTAACCTCTGGACAAGGGAAAAGTGACATAAAATAAATAGAGAAAGAGAGAAAAAGAGGGAGTTATACTAACTTTTATTTTGTAATAAGAAAGGACACTTGTCTGGATATGCTTGCTGGAATTCACAGGACTAACTTGGACCTATTGCTACTTACTTGGACCTATTACTACTTATTTGGATTTATTACTACTTACTTGGACATTACTACTTACTTGAACCTATTACTACTTACTTGGACATTACTACTTACTTGAACCTATTACTTCTTACTTGGACATATTACTATTTATTTAGACTTATTACTACTTACTTGGGCCTATTACTACTTACTTGGACCTATTACTACTTACTTGGACATTACTACTTACTTGGACCTATTACTACTTACTTTGACCTATTACTACTTACTTGAACCTATTACTACTTACTTAGACCTATTACTATTTACTTAGACTTATTATTACTTACTTGGACTTATTGCTACTTACTTGGACTTATTGCTACTTACTTGGACTTATTACTACTTACTTTGACCTATTACTACTTACTTGAACCTATTACTACTTATTTGGACCTATTACTATTTACTTGGATCTATTACTACCTACTTTGACCTATTACTACTTACTTCGGCATATTACTACTTAATTGAACTTATTACTATTTACTTAGACTTATTGCTACTTACTTGGACTTATTACGACTTACCGGATTTATTTACCATTGCTGCAATACAGAAAAAATACTATTTTTCTGCTATATCACAATTATTGGTAACTTTGTATTCATTACATTCACTTATGTCTTTTGTTTACTCATCGTAACTAAATTCTATTATTATTATAGTTATTATAACAATTTAAACTTCAAACAGGATGGCTTTCTAGAGCTGTGATATTTTATACTTTATCAGCTATCATTTTATTAAGAAAGTTCTCTTGATTCTTGTACCTTATAAGTATTCTGAAAAACGTCAGCCTTCCTACTTTATCCTGGTGATACCAGATCAGGCTGCCCTGTGGCTCCCTGAGACGAAATTCACCTACATTGACGTTTTTTTTTTTTTTTTTTTTTTTTTTTTTTGTTTGTAAAACTTAATTATGTTCTACAAAACCAAAAACAAAAACAACAGCCCCTCTCCCTTTCTCCCTCCCCTTTTTTATTTTTATTTTTCCTACCCTACTCCCGGTCCTGGATATGACCTTAAACTACATCCGATGGTGAGATCCGGCTTACGGACTTTGGGGAATGTGGAGCCTCCTCTTAATTACCATTGCTCCCAGGTCCACCCTGACCCGGAGTGGTAGTACCTGTTAGGGTCCCAACTATGGGTTAAATAGAAACAGATATTAAAAGGGGAAAGAAACAAAAAAGAGAAGAAAACAAGACCAGATTCGGCATTAAATAACCCAAAAAGGGTTGATATGCCGTAAAACAAAACTACCAAACCAAAAACCCTGATTAAACATTTGAAGATATAAAGAACTTGAAGCATAAAAACTTTCACTATAATGACCAGATTCGGCATTAAATAATCCAAAAAGGGTTGATATGCCGTAAAACAAAACTACCAAACCATACCAAACCTACTTTATCGCATCAAGGGTTGATGGAGAAACGGTAAGTCAAGAAGTGTAGCAAGTAGAAGTGACAGGGAACAACGATCAAAAAGGACAACACATTAAGAATGATGAAGTACCAAAAGTGCTCTCAGATTGCCAGCAATTAGATCTCTTACTACTCCACTTGGTAAGTGTTGCATCCATTTTACTCAATTCCTGTAGAACAGAACCTTGCTCACATTTCGGAAAGCAAAGTTTTAGGAGAGTAGAAAGTGGACCTTGGGTTTACTTCTAGCAACCTCATAACTCTCGCTTCCTTTATTTTCTCATTTAGTCATCACATTCCATGAGCGATGTTTCTAACAGAAGAATTGCTGTTTTCCGTGTCGAAATCTATCCATCTAACATCTCTAGTTTGCTAATTTTTTACCTTGAAGTAGTATTTTTTTTTTAACTCCTTACATTGTGGCTTCCTGCCTTGTCTGGAGCGATTTCCATTAAAAAAAAGTAACTATCCCCGGGAAACGAAGATAAAATAACAGACAGATAGCAACACTGGAATATTAAGAAACCAAAAAAAATCAGTGCATATTCAAGGCTACATTGACCTCTTAAGTAGACCAACTATAGAGATGGACACAGTATGGGAAACAATAATTAATAAAGAAAGGGCAGATAATCCAAGAATTATAAATAATAATGGTAATAACAATAACTAATTAATAATAAATAGACAGATAGCAACACTGGAATATAAGGAAACTCAAATAATCCGCATATATGCTTAGCTTCAGTAACCTCTTAAGTAGGCCAAGTATAAAGATAAACATGATATGAGAACCAATAATTTAGAAAGAAAGGACAGATAACTCAAAGAATCAGTGCATATACAAAGCTACAGTGACCTCTTAAGTAGGCCAACTATAGAGATGGACACAATATGGGAAACAATAATTAATAAAGAAAGGGAAGATAATCCCAGAATTATAAATAATAATGATAATAATAATAACCATAACTAATTATTTAAAATATAAGCATAGAATATGTCATATGAAAATAGAATAAATAATCATACTAAATATTAGGTTTATAAACCCCCACCACAAACGTACTTGATTGTTCTACTTAACATGTAACCTAGTGGATAAAGTCGTTTTACAGATATTCTAGACTGAATTCTACCAAGAGGTTGTGAGTTCAATCCCTAGTAAAGTTACTTAAGAAAATTAACACCCATGGAATCGTTGATTAGATTCACAATCCTTCTTGTAATCCAACCATATTTGGTACAAATAAACATCAATGTGTGCCTGACGTGTCCACCAAGTTTCAGTCAGGAATGCCCAACGGTCTTTCTTTTATTGCCGTCTAATGATATGGGGGAGGACACTTTGGTGATCATCTCATCTCTAAGAGATGTGATCTTGAATGGGCTTCATATTCACCGGATCTTGACCTCACAGATTTTGATCTGTGAATTTATCACAAAGATTATGTTTATCAAATCAATCCCCAGACTATTCTTGAACTGAAGGAGGCTATCACAGCTAAAATCAGGACAGTGCCAAAAGAGGAGAGTGTGAGAGTTATTAACAATTTTGCATGTTATATCCAGGTGTGCTTTTCATTGAATGGCGATAAAACAAAGACTGTTGTACATTCATGACTGAAACTTGGTGGACAAGTCAGTCATAGACTGAAGTTTCTTTTTACCAAAAATGATTGGATTGCAGAAAGGATTGTGAATTTTATTAATGATTCTGTGTGGCATTTTCCTTTTAGAGTTCACGCTAATTGAAATTTTCTAAGTCAAAATATCCTCGTCTGCCTAATACGATGCAGTCTAATTTATCATGTATTATTTCTTAATTTCTGATTATTTTGCAGGCGTGTACCTTAGTGAGACGAACAGCAGAGACATTCCTAAAATATGTTAACTATAATCTCCACACATTAGGGATGAAAGTCAAATATAGAAATCCTGAATCCCATCTAAAAGGTTTGTAAATATTTGTTTAATAGGTTGGAATCCTTAGGTTTTACTACTTTACTACTTTACTCTAGAGAAGAATGACGGGTGACTTAATTGAGACCTTAAAATTAATGGGATTTTTAAATATGAAACGCATTTTTTTAATATCTCTCCTCGAACTGGTAATTTATTTGCAAGAAAGATATTCAAAGCGAAATCTACTGCAGAATTAGATTCATTTTTCTAATAGAAAAATATGCTTTTAGAACCAATTGCCAAATCGGGATAAAGATGGCTTTAATGTAAATCATTTTAAGAATAAACTGGATAAATTCAGAACTAATAGTAAAAAGAATGAATTTAAAAGAACTTTTTTGGGGTCCATCTGGTGAAATATTTAAGAATACCTATAAGGCGTGGAAGCAGTTACAATATTGAGATCTATCTCCTTTTGTATTTACATGTAATCGCTTACGTAGTGATTAGTATGTGGTTCGGTTGCTCACACAGGCATGTCCAAACTCGCGTAGTGATACACAGGCGATCAGAGCAGCATTGTGCATACCCAGACTTGTATAACAATGCTGTGGGTATTTTTAGAACATAGTGCACATGCTCATATTTCCTTTTTCTGACTAGTTTGAATTTAGCACCTTTTACAAACAGTTCTCTGGGAGATACCGTTGAGACCAGACCCTACAAATCTCTTCTTGTCTCTTGCCATAGTTTGATTAGACGAGATGGAACTTGGGTACTCAATTTTCTTCCTATAGTAAATGCTCGCCGGCCGAATCGACCTATCTAATAGTCCTATGTTCTTGTGTTATCAACTCCTTCTGGTTCCTGTTCTGTGTGACGATAGTTTCGTCACACAGAACAAAGTTGACTTAATTGTAGAGAATATGTTGGTATTTTTTATATGAAATTCTGATAACCCTTTTCCTCTTCTTCATCCTCTTAAGCAAGGCCAGTCAGATGAATACATACCCTACTCCAAAATGGCTATCTCCAACCTCCGACAAGCATCTCATCATACCAACAACTCTACAGATTAAATAAAAAAGTTCCGTTTAAAATTCCCAGATGTTTACAAGCTATAACAAAAGTCACAAGAAGAAGGCGTCCGGAGAGTGCAACAGCTGAATCATTATGCACATAGCAACAACTAAGATGGGGACAACATACTTTAAATAATGTAAATACCAGCAATATATCATCTCAGAAACATTATCAAATCCAGCGGAGCAGTTTCTTCAGAATTTTATTTTTTATGGAAATCACTCCAGACAAGACATGAAGCCACTTGATGTAAGGAGCTAAAAAAAAAAAGAAATATGATTATCATATAGACAGGAGATGCCTATTGAAAAAACTAAGGCTATAGGTAGGAGGAAAACAGTCAGCAGGAATAGAGTTCCACGAGCCTGCAGTTCTTGGAAAGAAGCTACTGGAATAGGAAGCTGTATTAAAATGAAGTATCAAAACAGCGAATTGATGGAGACCACAAGACCAACGAGTCAAACGAGCTGGAATAAAAGAAGCAGGGAATACGCAACATAATTCTGAACAACATATGCCATAATAATATTTATAGAAAAGACTGAGACTAGCAACATCACGTCTGTGAGAGAGAGAGAGGATGCAGAGAAGAAGAAAAAGATTTTTAAAATTTAAAAAAAATTATATTTATGACTTTTTCCCCTACATAGTTACTTCAGCTAGTATATATATATGTGTGCCAATTTTCATTTCACAAGTTGAAACAGACATAAACTACCAACAGATGCCGAAATCACGCAAAGGGATGAGGAATGATGCGGTAAATGTTATACCCAAGCTTTTTCCGCACTGTTTGGAATTAAGATAAAGTAGTTAAACTCGGTTTCCTGTCATATTTTCAGACAACAATGATGTTACTTGGTCACAGCCAGTTTTCTCATGCCAGTTCATAGCAGCAAGCGTGAAGCATACAACCCGGTTTGTGATTCAATTGCATTTTTATTTTAATTATATTCTTACTAGCAGGGCTACCCGACGTTGCCCGGGGCAAAAGTATAACATATTTCTATTAAAACTTCTATCTCTCTTACATTTTCTCCCTTCCCCACCCGCTCTTTCTTCTTCGCCCAGCTCATTTTTTCTATCTGGACATACACACACATTTTTATAGATTACTCGGGAAATGAGTCTGTGTAAGGCAAAAAAACTCATTAGAAAAAAGTCAGAGTTACTCCCCTTTAGTTATTGGGAAAAAAGATTTTTAAAACCTACCCCCCTCCCATCCTAACAAAATCGTGGGCAGTTTACCCTTAAAGAATAAATATTTTTTTCTAAATTTGAGATATTATTCATTCTGGACAAATCTGATCAAGAATATACCAACTTTGTGGTTGTTTTTTTGGTAGTTTTTTACTTTTAGCTGGACACACACACACACACACACACATACACTTCCCTTTATACAATAGACTATTATTATTTAATTCTGTTAAGTATGTGAGAAGTAAAAACTAAAAAAAAGTAACTGTTTGAATAATTGAAGTAGTAGTTTCTCCATATTCGAAGTTATCTCCCTTTGAGTTCAAAACTTTTCTTGGCAATAATAGTCGTTGTGATGTCATAAGTACTGTAGAGAGTTTTAAACAGGTGTTGTGACAGATGCTGTTGGTTTCATGAGCAAGATAGGCACTCCATTTGTTGAATATCCGTCACTGGGATAGTGGAGATAACACATATCCAGAAGAATAATATCCGGCTGTTGATGCAGAGACACCTGTATAGACACCTGCAGATGCACCAGAAGAAAAAAAAATGGATATGGCAGTTGAGGAGGTGTGAGTGTCCAAAATGGTTATATGAATCAGCATAAATAAAGATCAACAGGAAGCGGATAGCTAGCAAATTCAAGAGATCAATTTTTATCAACTCTCACTGGCTCAACTCATTCGCTACAACCGAATGATAAAGATTTACCATTATTTTTCATACATGAATGTTTGTCATCCTTCTTTTAAGCACAACAAGAAGAAGACAATGTGTGGGTGTCCAAAATTGTTATGTAAACTGGCTCAATTTTGGATCGACAAAAAGTGACTCGCTAGTGAATTTGAGAGACTAACTTCCATCAATTCTCGTGCATCTTCCACCCCAAACGACTCTCTACAGACTCGACTCATTCACCACAAACAATAAAAATGTACCATTATATTTGTTTACATAAGTTTTCGTCGCCATTCTTTTAAGCACAGCAACAATTGCAACATATTAAGCTTATTTTTTTTTTACTAATGAGTCACCATTTATCAAGGCCAAACGCCATGTGATAATAAGTTAATGACATGTATAGATTGATAGTTGAATGATGATGCATGCTATGAGAGGATCGAAAATTTCAACATACGATCAACTTAAAACAACAGCCGGTCCAGAAAACAGCAATTCTTCCCCCTTTGTCCACTTTCTATTTTCATCGCTGTCTTGTGCAGATTATATTTTTCGTTAATGTTAAGTATTTCAGATTTCAGTTGCTGCTAAGAATCTGAAGGAAACACACTTAATGTAAAATCCTGGTAGATAGAGGCACTTAAACCCCTCATGCTCTCTTTGAAGATCGTTCCTCCAAATTCAACACTTCCTAACCATGTTACGGGTGATGGCACCATAGTAGTGTCATAGTTATGCTGTATGCATTCTTCGCAAACCCACTAATAGCTGACAGGTTTGGCATTAGGTGATATTAGGACCGCAACCCGGCTAACAGTGCTCTGGTGAAAATCCAAGAAAATTCGGCATTATCCTCTGAATGTGGCAAGCAAAGACATGTCAGTTGCAGAACCACAAATCAATGGAGTGAAAGTGGGTGTTCTGGGCTGAACCGTTCCTGACTTTGCATGTAATCACTAAGCATTGCTGCTCACAGTGTCTAGGGATCAAATGGAGCGATCAAATTACTAACCAGAAAGTAAGAGACCACACTAACTAACAACCTGTATCGTCAATAATCTGCAAATGATCTTTAGGCTGGTTCAGACATATTCTTATCCCTGAAAGACGGACAACATAGCACCTATCAATAAGAAACCAATATGGTTTCTGAATCTCAATCTGTCTTCTAGCATTCTCTGGTTTGCATGTCTTCATTTCTTAATTTTTATGGACAATGCATTCTCAGACCTAGCGTGATTCGGGATCTGATCTCATGATATGTTTCTCATTCTAGAATCAACTGTTCGTTTCACAACTGACCAGAGTCAAATTTTTACTTTCTCTAAAGCAAGCATCCAACATTTTGACCAGCCTCGGCTGGCAATATGGCCACTCAATATCTTACAAATTGGCTTTGTCAATTCTTTTGAATACAAACCAAATAAATACCCGTCCTTCTGCAGGGACAGAGAAAAATAAAGAAAACATTTACAAAAAAAACAGAAGACAATCTCTTTATAAGATACATAATTATTACTTTTAATCAGTTTGAATCTTTGATAAGTTGAAGTTCTTGACTTTTGAGCTTGAAGCCTCTTGCGAGAAATGGGGGATGAAAGTGAACCTAGACAAATGCAAAATCATTTCCGTGTCTAGAGATAATATCTTAATAGACAACAAAACGGTTGAAGAAACTGAATATTTTGTATTTCTTGGTTCAGTGATTCCAGGATCCTAAGCAGACAGTAACGGAAGACTAGGAATAGCAAAACAAACAAAATAGGGGTTTTAGTAAAAAAAGACGTTTTATTACTCACTCGAGAGGATGGAATCTATTCCTGTCATTGAATACTTATATAAAAAGATCGTCTCCCTTATATTTCTCCCTCCATATAAACTCACACAGATAGCTGTCCATCATTTCGCGATGCATTCCACAGTAGCATTTATCCTGCATTTTGTACAGCCTAGCCTAACCCTAACCAAATCCTAATCCTAATCCTAACCCGACGCATGTTTATATAGGACTTAGAAAAGTAGGTCAAAGGCGTGTGCGCACACTGCACATGAATTTTTCCATTAGTGGCGGGGTTCTTCTACAAAAGTGCCCAAATCAAAATCTCTCTTTTTGTTTATATAATAAAATCTAAATTGAATCTTTACTAATATTAAATTTTTAAAAAAGAACCGGAACGAACTGTTGTTGATATTTTGAAGTCGATGTAATATATTATGAAATCCTTATATCCCACAAATTTTTATCAGAAGGAGATTTGGCTTAAGATCTATAGTTATTTATTTCTCTCCTCTGAAGGAGATTAGACACAAGGTCAGGTGGGGTTTTGAAGATCCAACGCACTAGGTGACATGCACTCTGGCCTACAAAAATGCCTGAGCAGCCTCGTTGGCATTCCCCGGTAGGGGCGATCAGCAATAAACTAACCCCTTCTCAGAGAGAAGGTAAAGCCTGGAAGGGTGGACCCCCTAGGATTGAACAAAACAGCCCAATGTTTTTTTTAATTATTTTACTTCAGTGTGAAGTCTCAGAAATCAAGAGGCCCCTTCCTAGGGCTAACTCTTGATCCCGATATAAGATACATAGATATCCAAGTGTTAAACTAAAATTCTTCTTTAACTCTCAAACATTGAGTTAGTAAAGAACATTAATTTCCTCTCTTCAATTGACCAGTTAATTATGTTATAGTATATCTTTCTTGTTGATCTTATCGGATTCCAGGTCAAGAATTCATCTAGTCTGGTGGAGTATCCAGCTAAGTGCTGTTACTTGAGGTAACATCACTAGAAGAAGGTGCACCATTCCTCGTATGAGCCAGTGTATAGCTCTGTCAAGGGGATCTTATTTGGGCTCTGAATACTATGTTATTTTGAATATTTGGGCTCTGAATACTATGTTATTTTGAATATTTGGTCAGGATTTACTTGTAGGGTGAAGTATCCTCATGTCATGATGTCCTGACAAACCATTGTACATAGAGACCGAAAAAATTCAGGGATGGTGTCTAGTGGGTAATTCAAACTCTCCTTGTAAGTAATTCAAACTCTTCAGTAAGTAATTCAAATTTTAGTTCCTATGTGAGTTTCGAATGAACACAGCATTACAATAATGTATGACTTATGCACACATTGACATTATTGTCTGTTAGCACTGTTGCAAGATCCATACCCTACCGCTGCAAAGCATGAGATATTGCATGTTATGTCCTAAGTAGGTGAAATTTCAAACATTTTTAATGGTTGATTGTCAACTAGCTGTATCTACCCTGTATTGCCCGACGTCTTTACTTCCATTTAAAAAAAATTTTGTTTCGCTTTTATTTATTTCTTTTTTAACTATGCATTTTTTTTGTTCTTTTTTTTTTACCATATTATTTTTTTTAATAGGATTTAATTATTACGGTATCATTTGGTCATAAAATTATTACTTGAACTAGATTGTTATAAAACGACAATTAATCGTTGTTATGGTAATGTGGTTTTAATCTCCATCTATAAAATGATGGATGTACGGAGAATTTTAAATCCAGAAATTACCCCATTCGACAGTTTAAATGCTTTCAAATCCCTTTCAAATTTCGAAGGATCACGAAGTAATTCGTTCTTGTTTTTTTTTTTGTTTTTTTTTTAAACTATTAACAAAAGATTAAATTGGCTGACTTGTATAAGAATTTTCTTTCAAAGTGATCACTGACCAATGACCAATTTAATCGAGGTTTCACCAACCAGAGTTGGTTACTTATTGGCTGCAAAATTACTCACCAGAATTGCACCAAATTTGGGATGAAGCCTCCGGTGTAGTTCATATCAGTCAATGATACATCCTTGACAATCAGTCTGACAGTAGCTTTGTTGCTGTCGGGCTCAGGTATGGTTCTGTTCAGTCCTAGGAGGTCCACTCTCCCAGGCTTTACCTTCTCACCCTTTGAGAAAAGGTTAGTTTATTGCTAATCGCCTGAGGCGCCCCTACCAGGGAATGTCGACGGGGCTGCTCAGGCATTTTTGTAGGCCAGAGTGCGCTTATCCTAGTGTGCTGGCTTTTCAAAACCACTCATGATCTTGTGTCTAACCTCCTGGGGATGAGGTAAATGTACTCCTGTGTTACAAATAGGGTAAAAATGATAATAATAATAATAATAATAATGATACTGTTACTTGTATTATTAATACTAAAAAAACAATAAGCACTTATAGACTCCAAAACTATTGATCAGAATTGCACCAAATTTGACATGAAGCATCCTTGGCATGTTGAATGTTGAATGTGTCATAGAAGGATGGATTAAAGATTATAATATTACTTCTGCTGCTGCTGCTACTGATGATGATGATGATGGTGGTGGTGGTGGTGGTGATGATGAATAGTTGTGAGTTAAAAAAATATTCTGCATTGTTGAACCAAATTTAGTATGAAGTAACCTTAATAGATGTGCCATAAGGGTCACAATTATATTACTACTACTACTACTACTACTACTACTACTACTACTACTACTATTAATAATAATAATAATAATAATAATAATCCTTGAATGCAGAAACTAACCCACATAACCAGCTACCCCAACCACAGATAAGTAGAAATAGAAAAAAATAGAGAGAGAAAGAATATTACACGAATCCAAGGGAACTGAAACTGTCAGAAATCCCATAATCTGACATTCCCCCCCCCAAAAAAAAAATGGTGACGCCAGCCACACTTGGTACCACAAAACATGGTCATGAAGGGTTAAGGAGGGTGGAAGGATGGAGAGCACCATCCAGACCTTCGCTGGAAGGGCACGGAGAGTACTGGGATTTTGGAGAGGCTTATTGCCAATCAAATACCAGAGAAAGCCAACAGCTGCTATCAGCGAGGAATAAATAGTAAACGGTTGTTGCAATAATACAAAGTGATTTGCAACGGTTGTCGAAAGAGATGAAAAAATCTGGGAGACTTTTTTGTCACCCAGGCTCCAGGGAACATCACTTGTTAATACTAATGAAAAATCACTGATAATGACTTGTGTGAAAACTCGTAGTGAGTAGAAAAAAAAAATAATAATAGCAATAATAATAATAATAATAGCAGCAGTAGCAATAAACACTTATCGGTCCAAAACTATAGTGTATAATTGCACTAAATTTAGCATAAATAGCCCTTGGGATGGTGGACGTAATAAAATTAAGAATAACAATTATGATGCTTTAATAAAGACTAAAGACGTATTTTTGGTGACTTTTTAGCTAATTTATTCTAAGAAAAAAAAGAATTATTATTTATAAATCTTAGTTAGTCAACGTTTGTTTCTCTAAGGCCTTTTTCCTATATATTTTAATCACATAAAATACATGCTAAATATTATTTAGTTCTAAGATTGAGTTATATTTGAAAAAGAATTCCATTTTAATTGTTATGACAAGCCGTAATTTGCAAGTAACTCACCAAATGACTGATCTCTTACTAAGTTTCTGTCTATAACTCTCACCCTCTCTCACTTTATGTTGTTTGACACCCGCTCTTATTTTATACAATGTTTATCACTCTCGCTTCTCTCTCTCTCTCTCTCTCTCTCTCTCATTAACAGTTAAAGGTAATACAACTAACTATAAATCTTAAGATTGGAATAGTCCCTATCTACTTGCCTCCCTACAAGGGCAAAGTTAGACACGAGGTCGGTTTTTAATGTGGAGAAAATCCAGCTTCCCCAAAAAGGGTACTTTGGATTGGGACAAAAATAAAAATTGCCTCAGTCTAGAAGAATTTCTATTTTACTGACCGATGACAGAAAAGATGAAGCGTTGTATCAGAACAGATACTACACCATATGTTATTCAGTTATTTAGTAGATCTCTATTTCCTGCTTGTGAACTATCTTCAGAGAGTAAATAATGAGTCCAAGCGCCCTTACTTATCTGGAATTTACATGATAATCTTACATGATAGTCTAACTCATTCAAAATTCTCCCAGCAACTCTTTCAAATCTCTTCTCTGTTGTTTAGTTAACTGTCTCCATTATATTGGGGTATTTACACAACCCTTCAATAACAGATCACTCACAGCAATTCTAAATCATCCCTGTACTTTTTTACTTGCCTCCCCACATGGGCAAAGGTAGCCACAAGTTCAGTTTTTAATGTGGAAAAAATACAGCTCTCCCAAAAAAGGGCCACTCTGGATTGGAACAAAAATTTAAATTGCCTCAGTCTAGAAGGACTTCTATATCACTGACAGAGGGCAGAATAGACTAAGTGTATCATCAGAACAGATACTACAAATTGTTCCTAGCCAAAAGGCCAAAGATAAATCATCCCTGTTAATTTGAAATCTTAACCAAAAAATCTGATCATGTGATTATCATGAAATCCCAAAACTTTTCTCTTAGTTTTCAGGTGGGGAAATCGCTTGACACTCTTGATACGTACTTGTCACTCAACCCCACAGGTGTAAGCAACAACGAAAAAGTTGGACTGCACATTAATATTTAATTTAGACACAAGTGAGTTACTCAGATATATTTTCTTCTTTTTTTTTGCCACTTATGCATACAGCATAATCACGTTGACACACCGGTTCCCGTTAGATCACTGAAGTTAAGTAACGTTGAGCCTAGTCAGTACTAAAATGGGTGACCATTTGAGAATATCATTGCTGTATGTGCTCTCTGTTTATCTCAACGTTTTTTTCAGTCGTCCTGGCATTCTCCTTGCCACTGGAATCAAACTGCTGATTCAGGAAAGGTGTGTTGAGGATTGCGTTAATAAATACACGCGTTATCACCCTTACAGGGGGTATCCATTGTCTCTCAAGACTGAACAGAGTCCATGATGTGCATAAAAAAAGCGGTTGTGAAATATGGCAGTTAAAAATAGAATGACAGCAAAATTTTTTGAAGTACTTACCTGGTATTGAAAAATATTATCGTACACTGAAAATTACAGAAAATGAGCCAGTAGAATTTAAAATAAAATAAAAGTAATTTATGTATAAAATTAACCATTTTCCGATGAAGTGACGTCATTCCTGGTTTTAATCTTAGAAGATTTCAGTGAAAGGCGAAGACAATCTCCCTTGAATGGGTACCAATGGCGAGTTTCGAGAACTACGCATATATTTTTATTTTCTTAAATAAAAATGAAAATAATTGCTTATTTTCCGTAATTTTTGGTGTACACTAATATTTTTCAATATCAAGTAAGTACTTCATAAAATTTTGCTGTCATTTTATTTTTAACTGCCATATTTCACAAGTGCCTTTTTATGCACAAGTGCCATTTTTCCCCCTTCTTTCTTTCTTAACATTTTATCAACAGCATATCTTCAAGCATTGTGTGTGTTTTTATTCTTCTTAAATGGCATCCATGCTTATAACAGTATTTTACCTTGTCTAATTTTTATGAGGGGGAGAGAACTGATTATTCAAAAGACAGCTACAACACTGGTTTTCCAGCAACTGATGGTCCGGCACCTCTTTTAATCTGAACAAACTCACGAGAGGGGACTTGATAATCCTGCTACCGCCAAACCAATTTAGACTGTCAAGATCTGCAGCAAACCCGTAACAAGTATTACGACTCCCCAAATTTAAAACACTCGTTTGGAAATATAAATGTGATTAAAATTTTAGACTTCATCAAGGAAGTTGGACTATACCAAAGAATTTGATTGCAAGTTCATCTTTTCAGCTTTCATTGTCTCTGAAGACAATGTGAAATAAATTCGAATTGCATTGACAACTTTATTCGGCATTACATAACCCATAGTTGGTTGATATGCCATAAAACAAACCAAACCAAACCAAACCAATTTACTGGGTGGCCAACAGATGGCTCTACATGTAGCGCTCCATCAGTTTGTTTGCTTACACTGCACTTGCTGGTAGTAGTCTTCCTCTATTTTAAGATTATATTTTATTTTGCTTAAATTTAACCCTAGTTATAGCTTCAAAAGCTAATTGAAGTGGCAGCCGTGGTGTTAAACGTAAAAACAGATTTATTTCCATCAAAGAAAAAGTCAGATTGTTGAAAAAAGTTGACAGTGGTGTTTCCGTGCATAAGCTGTGTGATGATCATGATATTGGGTCATCAATTGTGTAAGATATGAAGAAATCAGATGGTTGGGCAAGGCTATGAAATAAAGGTTGCACGATACTCGGTGTGTAGCAGTCACCAATAGGGACTACTTTTGAATGCATAATCACTGTCCCTGTGAGCTGGCTTGTCCAATCAAATCACAGGGCGCAGTAATATCGTTAGTTCCCTAAGGGACTACTTATGTCCCCTTAGGGTTCGAAGAAAAAGATCAGACGACCTCCTGGCACCAGCTTGGACACATCGCAGAGAGCACCAGCGAGGAACAAGGAAACGCTCTCCCCCTCTGCCGGCGTCGCCACTTGACGACTACTACCATCTTCACCTGAAGAAATCCACGGGCGGCCTTAAGAACCTTTATATTCTTCCTCTTTCTCAGATGGACACCGTCCCACTCTCTTCTACCTATACCAAACGGTAGAGGTAACCTTGAGTTAATAAACCCCTTTTTGTTATAGTTACAGAAATACTTTTCGTTGTTCCGTTTCTTTACAAGAAGATAAAAGGAGAACCCCTTTCATTCATCTCATCATCTCCTTACAGGTGTAGCACCTTTATTTAGGAACGGTTCCCTCAGGTTATCTGTCCTTTTTGTGTTTAGTTCAGTGGTGTTACACATAAACACCAGTTTAGTTTCATATATTAATTTCATTTCATTTATTCGTTTATATTTAATGCTTGTTTAAGTTTCTAGTAACAACTGGTGATTTAGAGACATGGGAGGGTATATTGGGTTAGGGGTGTGTTGATGAATTAGTATTAAGGTGAAATCGGATGGTCTGGCAAACTGGTTAATCCAGCAAGCCTTTGGAACCAAGGGTGTTTGTTTAAACTGTACCTGCTGGTGGTAGTCTCTTGTTATTTTCAGATTATATCTTATTTTCTTAAATTTAAACTTATTTATGGCTTCACAGGCAAATTTAAGTAGCAGGTGTGTTATTAAACGTAACCACCAATCTACTTTCATATATTAACTAATTTCATTTTATTTATTCATTTACGTTTAATGCTTGTTTAAGTTTATAGAAATCCCTGGTGGTTTTGAAACATGGTAGGTGTATAATTATTAGGTTAGGGGTCTGTTGATGAATTATAATTAAGGTAAAATCGGATGGTTCGGCAAAATGGTTAATCCGGCATTACTCTGGAACCAATCGGTGTTGCATGTGTATCAAATAATATTTCTAAAGTTTCTAAATATTTGAGATCGATCCTCACATTTCTATGAGAGGCTTTTTGGGGGTCAGTCAGTCAATTTGTCATGCTTCCGTTTTAAATAGCATGAGAGGCAGCAGCAGCGAATGTTGATTTTACATATCAACTCTCAATTGGACAAAATATCCAATCAGCAGTTTCTTTTCAGCCAACCAAAGGTACGAGAATATTCACTGACGAAATTTTGCACGTAATATAAAAACTAAAACACACAGCGTTCTTCCTCTTTTTCATATTTTTCCTTTCAGACTAAACACACGTGAGTACGTCACAATCCAGCCGCCCTCCGGGGTGGCGATTTCATATTAAAATCAGACAAACAGAATCTTAGGCACACTGTGGCTGCCGTGGTTTTGTGCTCTATCGGTCTGAGGTATTGTCCTGTGCAGTTCTAGGAGGTCCACCTTCCCAGGCTTTACCTTCTCGCCTTTTTGAGAAGAGGTTAGTTTATTGCTAATCGCCTGAGGCTCCACTATTGGGGAATGCCGACGGGGCTGCCCAGGCAATTTTTGTTTGGCCAGAGTGCTCTATCTATAGAGTGTTGGCTTTTCAAGTCCCACTTTCCCTGACCTTGTGTCTAATCTTCCCGCCGTGGGAGAGAGATAAATAAAATCCAGCCTAGGCCTTTGGGACTGAAGGCCTTGGCAGATGCAACAAGAACTACTAAACACAGCCATCGTATATACACACAACTTATTGAACTCATGTACACACAAGTTTATACAGGCAAAACAGAGGCAAGCTGATATACACACACAACTTCAATGCCTACCTCATTTATACACACTGTCGCATACAAATTCATACAATTCCCGCCAAAACAAATATGGTTACTCAATTTCTCCTTACTTACAAAACAACTCCTTTTTTCACCTTGAACGTTCTTGGACTCACTGAAATCTCATTATATATTAACTCTGCTTTTTTGTTGTCCTAACAAACTGTGAATCAAATTGATATATTTAAATGAAATCAAAATATTTGGGACATGGAAACATCGTTTCAATTTGAATTACTAAATTTCTATACTGCAATTCAAATTGAAACGGTGTTTCCAAGTGTCAAATATTTTTATTTCATTAACCCACACCACATACCAGCGTGCGGCACATTACATTTAAAATCAACTGTGAATAACATCTCAACGGACTTACTGCCCAAGAGGGATTTTACATCTTCGACAGGAAGGATGATTTACAAATAAAAAAAAGAGGAAAGAAAATGTCTAAACTTGAAAATGACTTTAAAAAGTCGAAAGCTTGTCCAATTTCTGAAGTAAATAAATAATTTGCTTTAGAGAGAGAAAAAAACACATCGTTATTTGGTTTTTAAAATTTCTATATTGTAATTGATATATTTATGTATGGATAGAATTTGTCATTCTTTCTTTTGATATTGCGTTATCCTCAACATTGGTGACTCCTCCACCACAATAGCATTTCCATTGATAAATCACCAGATTGAATCGACAAATCTTATTTTAGATGTATAAGCCTCTCTATACCAGACTCTGTCCGTAAGTCAGTCTCCTACGCTTAAGTTTGAAATGACCAAGAAACTGCTTGGAAACCGTTCAGAGACATGCAACAAAGCGAATACCCTTCATCAGACACTTGCCATATCCTGAACACCTTGCTCCCCTTGGCTTGGATTTATAGCGGATGCCCCGAACGTCAGGGGTAGGAGATGCCTTTATGGCAGCATGTCATCCCAACACTCGGGGATCATATTTATTTGGGATCCCCACGTGGTCATGTTCGTTTACGATAGAAGGGCTTTGATTAATTAAAGGTTTTTAATCCCTATATTATTGGGATAAATATTGCTATTCGGGTCACAAATTATTTTAAGAGAAATATTATTAAGAATTTATATTTACGGTTGTCGGTGAGCAATCACTGATAACCTGTGTGAGAACTCCTAGTGAGTACAAATAATAATAATAATAATAATAATAATAATATACATGTGTGCATGTATAAAGAAGGTAACAGTAGACATAGTTTTGTCGAATTTCGGGAAACATGAGTGTTTTAAAGGATGCAGTGTCTCGGCACCCAACAACTGATTTAGCAATTCTAAGCATGAGTTTGTCTGTTTGTATATCCATATCCCAGAGCATTTTGTGTTTTTCGTTTCCAGTACTGTTTCTGGTTTAAGTGTGTCCCATTTTTCTGTGTATTTGAAATTCAATTGTTTGCACAGTTCCCAGTGTACTGCTTTCCCCACACAGTCATGTCTGTTCTTGTATTCTTTTTGGGCTAGTTTGCTACATTCACTTATTAGATGATTTACTGTTTCGTCTATTTGTCAACACAGTCTGCATTTACTGTTTTCCTGGGTTTTATCTATTTTAATTTTAATGTAGTTTGTCCTAATCCCATTGATCTGTGCAGCCATCAGTAAAGATTCCATTTCTCTGTTCAAGTGTCCTTTTCTTAGCCATACCCAACTATTTTCGTTGGTTTCTTCTCTTGTCAATCTTCTGAAGCGTCCATGTAGTTGTTTTTCTTCCCACTTTTTTTTTCTTGTTTTGTTTCTGGTTTCGGTGCTATCCGAGTTGCTCGTTGGAATGGTGTCTCTTGCTGCGGTGATAAGCCTTTCCGTGTTTTGAGTTATGTATTTCTCCAGCACTTTTTTTTAGTCTTCCACACAATCTTCTATACTTACCAGTCCTCTTCCACCTTCGTTTCTTTTCATGTAGAATCTGTCCATATCGTCTTTTGGATGCGGTGCATTGTGTATGGTCATTAATTTTCTAGTCCTCTAGTCAAGGTGCCTGAGTTCTTCTTTGGTCCAGTCTATAGAAAGTCCAGAGTATCTTATTAGTGCTATTTCCCAGGTGTTTATTCCTTTTACTAGATTCCTGCTATATAATTTCGTTCTTAGGAGTTTTCTTGTTCTTCGTAAATATTCTTCTTCAATCTTTTCTTTAATTTCTATAGATTTGATAGTGTCTGCTTCCAGAACTCCAAGATTGGGGAGTTCCATGCCCTCTGTTGTCTCCAGTTTTCCTCTTTTTATTTCTAATAGTGCACACTTTTCCATTCCGAATTCCATTTGGATGTCCTGACTGAAGATTCTGGTCGTATTTATCAGCTTTTCCAGTTCCTTTTTGCTTTTTGCAAATATTTTCAGGTTCTTCATGTACATCAGGTGGTTTACTCTTAGTTCTGTGTCTGTAAACTTGTATCCGGCATCACATTTTCTGAGTATGTAGTTGGGTGACATCAGAGCTATTATAAACAGTAGTGGTGATAGGGAGTCTCCTTGGAAAATGCCTGTCTGTATCTTTATTTCAGTCAGGTGTTGTCCTCCGGCTATCAGTTCCAGTCTGCATGTTTCCATTGCTTTCTTAATAAGATTAATTATCCTGTCGGGTATTTTGTATATTTTTTAAATTTAATTATCCATGCTTGAGGGATTCTGTCATAAGCTTTTTTGTAGTCAATCCATGCCATGGATATGTTCTTTTTTTCTGTTTTTTACCTCCTTCAGGATCTTTTGATCGATGTATAGCAGGTCATGCGTCCCTCTTTTCCCTTTACGGCATCTTTTTTGTTCTTCAGGGGGTAGTCCATGTTTGTTTAGGGATTGGTAGATTGGTTCTCTCAGTTGTGCCATCAGGATTTTCCACATTGTTGGTAAAAAGGTTATTGGTCTGTAGTTGCTTGGGGTCATTCCCTTTTTGGCATCTTTTTGTATAAGCGTTTATTATTATTATTATTATTATTATTATTATTTCATAGTAGTCTGAACTTTTGGATGGTTTTAGTTGGATTTTTCTTTTTGAATATCAAGCCAATTCCCTTGACTTTAGATATTCAAGCTGTACCTTAACACTTTCACTGTTCCTAACAGGTAAGCCTTTTGCAGAATTAGAAAATAAATTGTTTCATCAATCCGTTTAATCCATTTATGGTGGCTTTTCGTTATGGTTCCAAGTGTTTCAATTACAACGGGTATCATCTTGACTTCTTTACATTTCCATAGATTTTTAGATCTTGATATTTATTTTTTCATGTTCTTCCTTCTGCACTCTGGTATCGAAGGAGCAGGCTATATCAATGATTAAGCAAGTTCTCTTGTTTTTGTTTAGAAAGATTAAGTCAGGTTTGGAATGTTCAAGAACCTTATCAGTCTGTATGCACATGTCCCTAAAAAGTTTGACATTGTCGCTCTCCTGTACCGCTTCTGGCTTATTCTCATACCACTTCTCTTTGTGGTTCAATTCATAAAGTTTGCATATATTCCAGTTTAGGATCTGAGCAACTTTGTTGTGTCTCCATTTTTTATATTGATGTTGTGCTAGCATAGGGCATTCAGATACAATATGTGCTAAGGTTTCTTCTCTTTTATTACATAATCTGCATATCGGTGATCTGCAGTCGTCAATATAATGTTTGATGGACCTAGTGCGGGTGGCATTAAGGTGCTCTCAGTAGATCTTTTGAGATCACCCGTGACCAACTAATTCCAGCTGTCATTATATCTATATGCAGTATTCTTAAAGAATATGATTATTATTATTATTATTATTATTATTATTATTATTATTATTATTATTATTATTATTATTGGTCTATCATTCTAAAGTTTTAAATGACATTTTTATCACTAAATGTTTTTCTTATTGAATGGACACATCTTAATAGAAGTGGTTCTTTTTTTTAATATTAAGTCAAAGCCAAAAGCCATTCTGTTACAAAATGAAAGCTCATAATTCGGGTGGAGGGAATGATTGACGATTTGTGATTCAAAAGGATGACTTCAGCAGATAAGCGGAAGTTATGACCAGTCACAAAAAATCTGCTTATACCCAAAAAACCCAAATGGGGATGAGACGGTCGAACAATGTGAGCTAGCATAGCATGGCAGCCCAATCTGTCTGTCTATCTGTCTGTCTCTCGCTCGCTCACTTGTTCCACTCTCTCTAACACAGTGACCCATCTCTTAATGTATATCTCTCTCTCTGATTTCTGTAACTATATTTGTTACTCTATTTTGAAGTAAATAAATCCTCCACTGAAAAGAATACTTGTGTGCCAGTGTGAACTGATGAGCCAACGATGACGACAAGAAAGGAGTGCCAAATGCGGTGTGTATAATAGATTATATACGACTCTAACAACGCTACTTGTAACAGTTCTAGGATAATGATTAATGAGATGGATGGATTGCCGAGTAAATAATGAAGAATATTATGAAGGGATTGAAAATAATTAATGGAATGAAAACAGTTTGATTACTTATGAAGACGGTTTATGATCAAATATTTGTTGACATTTGATTTGTAAAACAGCCATGTTGTAGTTTGCAGGGAAGCAGTCCTGTGGTAATGTGTGAAGTTGTTGGAAAGAAACTCTGTTTGTGGAAATTTCACTTGATGCTAGGCAGACGGAGGGGAGGAAGGAAAGTTCTTTACAGTTGTAATAAGACGAGTTCCTGCTGTGAATGTCTTACAAGGAAGAATCAGAGAATGGAGCTCAGTCGAGCATCTTTCATGTAAATAACGGTAGAGTAGAGAAGGACTAGCAATGTCTCTTCTGTGAGAAAGGGACTATAGAGAACAGAAGAGATCATCTCTCTCCCACTAGATTGCAAAGATGATTTTGTATTGTGTCAAAGCAAGAAAAGAGTGCTTTCAGTGGCACATCCCCAGATGTGGCAAAAGTACTCATCTTATCTGACTCTTATATACATTCTTAAATAAAATAAAGACTGTTGGATATTCATGACTGAAACTTGGTGGGCAAGTCAGATATAGAGTAAAGTTTATTTCTACCAAATATGGTTAGATTACAGAAAGGATTGTGAATTTTTATTAACGATTCAATGGGTAGCACTTCTTTTTTTTGGGGGGGGGGGGCGTGACCTTATATTTTATGTTTAATGCACTAATCATAATTCATATTGAATACATTAATTTTTTTAACTATTCAGTCTTTTTCAGTTAATTATTCCTTAATGACAGCCGTGTGTATTAATAACAAGTGATAATATTTTAATTGCTCTTACGCATAAACAAAAGTGATAAACAAAAAAAAAGAAAAAAAAAACCTTACTTATAAAAATAGTAGAAGAATACCCGTTCCAGGATGGGTAAAATTAATTTTCCGAGCAGAACAGTTTTACACCACTTTTATGTCACCTTACGAAGATTAAAATCAAGATGTAATGATACTAAACCCTTTGTCTAGAATCCTTATTCCAATTTTGATCAAAAGCCATTACATGATTTTGATTCTAGAAAATGTCTAAAATTTTAGGCTGAAGCTTCAGGAAATCTCGCTAATGACTATGAATTTAATTCAATGCAAATTTGAAATATTTGAATTTTCAAATGGGAGGTTGTACTCATATTATACCCCTAAAAAACTCTTTAAAATACTCCAAAGAAAATGCAATTTTGGGAATAATTATTGATTGATGTCTAATACCTATTGTTAAAATTACATTAAAAAAGGAGTTATTTGAAGTTTCACGAAGGGCTTTCACCCTCTTTTTACCCCCTTTACATAAAACTAAATCAAAGTAAATATAGCTCACATGATCAACTTTAACGCCAAGAAGCTGTATTCAAAAATTCATAATGATTGGTTTATTAGTTTAGGAGTGAATCCTATATATATAAATATATAAACATATGTTACATAGTCGTTTTTTAAAATCAGTTCTTTTAAACTTACTTCAGTATACTGACATACTCTTCGTCATGAATATTGTAGTGTGTTGCCTTTCGTCACCATCATCGTCTAGTGCGCTGCCTTTCGCCGTTGTCATCGTCGTAGTGGGCCGCACCTCGTAGCTATAATCGTCTAGTATCTGCAATCAAAACTTTTCATGCAGAGAGGAAAAAGGCGAGTCCGGCAGAGAATTCAAGCTGGTCTTTATTTGAGAGAGATTTTCTCGTCACATGAACAAAAGTCACACATTCATTAAATTTGAGAGAGAGGCCAAATTATTCTCCTTAACTTAATTCTACTTAGTTACGGGGATAGGAATGAAGGGCATACCAGTCGCTATCAACTCTTTTAGGAATTAAATTCCCATTTTCCTTATTTTGAATTACATTTCGATTTCTGCATCTGTGCACCATGCTCCAAAAAGACGGACTGACTAAAAAACTTCTTACTTTTCTCGTTCCCACGATTGTGACATAATTGCTTCAAAGGGGGATACTGAACCTGTCACAACACACCTGTTAGATCAGAGATCAGGGAAGGGTCAAAGTTCAGGTATGTTTATATTTTTAGTCCGAGAGCGAACTTGTTCCCCAGATTTCCGTGCCAATATTTTTCACTGGTCCACCTCGATACCACATCCATACTAGCTGATGTAATTATTCTTCACATACATACATCCATTATGTAACACATATACACATACCTAACTTCATATAAATAGAGATAACAGGATTTATTTTGTGCTCAAAAGTAATACACCAACTATGCACACCTGACAACCTTCCTAATATGAGGATATAATGAAAGACAGACTTACCAAATATTTGTATAGACTCGGTCTGGATGATAAGGAGACTGATCACAAGTCAAAGAACTGATCTGGACGAAATAGGATCAATGAAAAAACAATGTTGTCGTTTTGGTGATAAAAGGGGAAAAGTAGAAGTGAATTTCTAAGTCACAGCCTTTTATATGAGTGACCATGTTACTAAATCAAGCAATGGTTGATCATCTCACCGTCAGGTGATCTAGGACTCTGCATATTAGGAAAAGGCAACGCCAACAATATTATATCAGGACTTCAATTTTTTACATAGAAAATATATTTTTACTGAAGAGAAAAGTCAGCTTTTTTTTCACTATTTAAGGTAGATGCTTATACATATAGTCTTCTGTAGGTAAAATGGTTGATGATACCTTAGCCGGAAGATTACCTTGAATATTTCTAATAGTGTAGTCAGCCTAATGATGATCTATGTTTTATGTGGGCAGCTTCTCAAAAAGAGTTGTCCATGCCTGGTCTAGAATATGCATATTTTTGGTTGTTGCTTACACCGGCAGTTTTTGAGTGACAAGTAAGGATCATGAGGATCAACCGATTTCTGTATTAAAACTATGAGAAATGGTCTGGATAACCACACGAATAGAATATTCAGTTAAGATTCAAAATTAATAAGGCTGGTTTTGGATATTCGGTTACTGATGGATGTATAGTTGAAGGGTTGTGTAAAAACCCCCGAGGGTGGTGGAAAGAACTTCACGAGACTAAGGGTTACAAAGAAACTTCATCCACAGAAATTTAAAAACGAGACCTCTAAATCATCATCATCATCATCATCATCATCATCATCATCATCATCATCATCGTCATCATCATCATCATCATCATCATCATCATCATCATCATCATCGTCGTCGTCGTTGTCGTCATCTCCAGTTTAACATCCGTTTTACGTTTGCTGACATGTGTTGAACGGCTTTAAGAAATTGTCTTCCAAATTAACCTATCTCTGACCAGGTCTTTATTAATACCTCTTTCGCTCAGGTTCATTTTTATCACTTCCTTCCATGTTTTCCTTAGCCTTCCCCTGTGAACTGCATCTGCTACCTTAACTGTTCCACATCTACTAACCCAAGAACTCTCATCCATTCTTTCAACAAAGTCTACTTTTTTGCACACATCTCCCTATACTGTCCGGATTTAATCTTCTTCTGGGGTCATCAGAACTAAGCCTGTTTTTAAAACTCACATTACCCATCCATCGTATTATTCTCATATCATTTCCCTCCATGCAGCCAGATAATAACGATAATCAGATCCAGAAGAAATAAAAAATAAAAACGAAATGAAAGAATAGTCTTTGACACTTTTTTCAAAATCTTGTTATATGCTCAGATTTTCACTAACAAAGAACAAACGCAACACAGCTTTATTAAAATGATAAATCTTTCTTTTCTAAGTGACGTTGAACCTGGTCAATACTAAATGGGTGATTATTTGGGAATATCAGGTGCTCTCTGTGGAAGAGTTCTGTGCTCATCCCGGCATTGCTAGTTCAGGAGAGGTGTAGTTGGATATTGTGAAACCCTTGCTTCACAATAGATTCTCTGTATAGGCACCCTTATTGAGGGTATGCATTATGTTTCAAGACTGAATGGAGATCTCTAAATCTTTCGTTATTACCTTTTTCTGTAAGTTTCAGAAATAAATGTCTCCTATACATCTTTTATGATTTTGTAGTCGGACGTCTCAAGTTTAAGGTCAGGTTAAGGAGAATTTAGTGTCAGAGGCTGGATGGGAGGTTGGATTCGTACATAGTCGTTTGTGTACTGACAAGGTCTGGCATGTTCATTAACCTGTTATTTTTATAAACAAGGCACACCCACACCTCAGATGTCTCCTGATCATGGGCATTCCTATAACAGGCCGAAAGATCTAACATTTGAGGTCTCTGACTGGAGGCAAGTTTTACAATCAGTCAGCAGAGATCATTTTAGCTGCTAACACTTCAGTCATTGCTCCAAGAAAATTTAATTCTGAAAAGATTCTTGCCATGGTCATGATTAAGTAAAAATTCTCTAAAAAAAAATCCCATATTGAAATAAAAATCACTTATTGAAATACTCATCTGCCTTTGTTTATTTAAAGTTACCTGTCTCTTTATTTATAGGAATTTGTCATTAATTCTCAAATTTACCAATTAGCTCATTGTAGTTCTTATTATTTAGTATGTAAAAGACATAAAAATATCAAACTAATCTCATAGGAGAATTTTCTGTGTTTTTAACTGTTCCATAAATTATCTTAGAACATTCACATTACCTCCAGTAGCATAATCGTCTGGCCTGTTATTGGGATGGCCATGCTGCTGATTTTTTTTCTCAACCGAATTTGTTAGAAAATGTCTCCTGGCATATTACTCTTTCTTAGAATCAGCTAATTTCCTCAACGCACTTAACTTCCTCTAAAACATCCAAATCAACTGAGTCTGGCATAAGATCAACCAGTATTTTATACTTTAACAGTTTCCAGTTCCAGAGAGTTCCAGCCGCATAACATGTGACACATCCTGTTTAATTATGCAACCAAATATTGAATAGACGTCTTCTATTTGATCTTGTGAAGTGATAGCATGGATGAAAGCAAAAACAAATTCATACAGGGATTTGTTCGGCAGCCATCTTTGAATCAGGCTTGTCTGATGTCAAATTTGTCAGATGTCATTCAAAGATCGGTTTGTTTGGTAAAAACAAGTATTTTCTATCTTGGTCATTTTTGCGATTCAGGTCTGACCACAAACAGTTGTTTCTCCTTTTTTCTCTTTTCATAGCAACCAACTTCTACATTCAATATTCTAAAGTATGCAGTAAAGGTTTGTTTTCAACTATTCTAATAAGTCCAGCAGTTTTGTTTGTAAACAAGTGGTTTTTTTAAAAATCTGAGTTATGTTTATCAACCTCCAATTGTTTAATGTCAAAGATTAAAACATAATTCCATGCTTACGTAAAATTACTGTCTTAACTTGACTTTAAATTTTTAAGAACAAGGTCACTTCCCAAAAATTACACCCATGGAATCGTTAATGAAATTCACAATCCTTTCTGCAACCAAACAATATTTGTACAAATAAACTTCACTCTATGTCTGACTTGTCCATCAAGTTTCAGTCATGAATGTCGTTGTTTCATCACCGTTCATTATATACAGACATCTTGGTGATCCTCTCATCACTAAGATGTGTGATCCTAAATGAGCTTCACACTCACTGGAATTTAACCCTCTAGATTTCTATCTGTGAGGTTATCTCAAAAAGGTTATCTATAAAAACCATCCCCAGAAGTTTAAAATCAATTTATCATTTTATCATTAGTACCAGCAAGAGAAAATTACATTTTAAATGAATAAACAACAACAAAAAATGAATTAATTAAAAGAATCGTTTTTGGAATCGGAAATTAGGCTCAAATTTTTCCGATTTCGATACTCCAAAAAGTTTCGATTTTTCCGATTCCCAATTCGGATTAATCATCCCAACACTAGCCGAAACAGGACTTGTCCACCAAGTTTCAGGCATGAATGTCCAACAGTCTTTGTTTTATCCTCATTAAAAGAGGGGGGGGCGCTTTAGTGATCATTACATCAGTAAGAGGTGTGATCCGGAGTAAGCTTCACACTCATCAGACCATAACCTCCTACCCCCATCTCATTTTTTTCTGTTGGGTTACCTCAAAGATTATGTTTATCAAAACAATCCCCAGACTATTCTTGAACTGAAAAGAACCATCACAGGCAAAATCAGAACAGTGCCAAGAGAGGAGTGTGACGTCAGAGTTATTGACAATTTTGAACGTTGTATACAAGTGTGTTTATCATTGAACAATAATAAAACAGATTGTTAGACATTCATGACAAACTTGGTGGACAAGTCGGGCATAGACTGACGTTTATTTGTATGGGTTAGGGTTAGATTGCAGAAAAGATTGTGAATTTTATTATCGATTCCATGGGTGGCATTTTTTTTTGGGGGGGGGGGGGTAACCCTGTAATAAGATTTCTATTTACTAAATAATTTTTATATATAAATGTCTGTGTGTGTGTGTGTGTATGTGTGTTTTTTCCCTATAGAAGGAAAGTTTAAAGAATCTACATAAAAACTAAAAGTGTGTTTATATGTAAAATTTTCCAGAGGGAAGTAAATAGAAGTGGATCCGAATCTCTAAGTGGCCTTCTAAGGGATCAATGGGTGCAGAACCCCTCTTAAAACTTCAACTATATCTTATTTTGATGAAATTTAAATTATATGTATAAGACACTAATTCAGAGTTTTCCAAAATTTCAGTTTCAAAATGGGAGGTGGGAGGTGGGGGGGACAGCAAAAAAAAAAAAAAAAGGAAGTAATATGCCGTTATGATCATGGTGAAAAAATACATAGTGTTCCACATTAAATCCCGAGCAACGTCAGGTCTTCCTGCAAGTTATAAATAATTTTATTCTTATTACAGACTTGGCTGACAAAATAGCAATAAACAAATAATGTTAAATATTACTTAGCAGTAATATGCTTTTAAAGGTAAGTGTAGATATGATTTGCTAGTTGACATGCTATGCTTTTTAGGGTCAGTTGTGGTCCTATCTGAGAAGTAGATATGTTATTGGTCAGCTTGATCATGTGACATACAGAAGGATTAGAAGTTAGATTTCAGTTGCTGTGTAGATTTTAATGAAGAAATATGTAATGTGATGTCCGGAGAATTGTGGATTCTTAAAGCACATGTGGACATAATCCAACCAGAACCAACACTTAGATAAGGGAAACTGGATATCCATAGTTAATATGAATAAAATATAGTTAACAATGAAATAGTCGTCTCTTTCTTCAATAAGATCAGTCCCGAGGAAAGGGTTGAAAGAGTATCTGTTACATTATGATTGAATCTTTTTTGTCTCAAAGCAGATGATCAGCATGTCTTGTAGACAGCTATATTTTGTTGAAACTCAGTCGTAGCACAGAGTCGTTCTCCCTCTCTTTCTCTTGGTTGCATAATAGTGCCTGTAATAGTTTATCTCTTTCTTTTTCTCAGTAACCTTTGTAGTAGTAGTTGCTGTATGCGGTTGGACAAAATACAACAGTACATAAACTGCGGTTTAATAGTTTTTTCTTTTTATTTTTTTTGAAGCATTTCGAAACACGTCCGTTCCTTCTTACAGACACAAGGCAAGAGGTTAGATGTTTTGTCACATCCCTATCTCTTACATCCCTACCTGTTCGTGACACCACTTTCTTAAACGCGTTAGTTAAATTTCTAACCTCAAGTTCGAATAGAAAAATCCTCTACATAGTCTAATTTCAAAATGGAAATTTCCTTCTTGTGTAATCTAACACATTCCATCTTCAATATCGCTACATATCTTCAACCCTGGTCCATGTGAAAGAAAGGCAAACCATTCCCATAGTCTTTCATGTAACGAGTACAAAGAATACTCGTCCAGGGAAGGGTAAAATTAATTCCGGGAACAGAACAGTTTGCCACACTTTTATGCCCCTCTTTACGAAGATTAAAATCAATATATAATGCTACTAAACCTTATGTCTAGAATCCTTATTTCAATTTTGATCAAAATCCATTCGTTAAATTTTATTCTAGAAAATGTCTAAAATTTAAGGTTTAAACTTAAGGAGTCTTAAGAAGAAACTGAAATTCAAGGAATCTTAATTAATTTGTGTCTAATGACTGTGGATCAAATTCAATGTGAATCTGATATATTTAAATTTTCAAATGTGCTAATATTTGCTCCCTAAAAACCTTTTAAAATACTTCAAAGCAACTGAATTTGGGGAATATTTATTAATTGATGTTTAATACCTATTGCTAAAATTTCACAAAAATCGAAGGTATCTGAATTTTCACGAATGGTTGACGAAACTGTTGAATAAAATTGATTTAAATTGTAGAGTAGAAGTTTGTCCTTTTTAAGCGAAAACTTGGTGAGCCTTGTCTTCCTTTCAAACAAGGCCAGTAAGATGGATACAGACGTAGCACCCCTACAACAAAATGGCGAGCTCCAACGAGCTTCTCTCTCAACTCTACAGCTTCCATCTCCTCTTTGCCCCTTTCCATAAAACTAAATCAAACTAAATATAGCCCACATTACCTACCTGTGTTCCAAAATTCATAATGATCAGTTAATTAATTTAAGAGTGAATCCTATACATAGAAATATATATATACATATACGCATACCTAATTTTATATAAATAGATTAGGCTGAATCAGAAAATAGATTTTCCCATTTAAAATTTGAAATATCATTTTCTTCTAATGTTTAAATTATTCCTAATATGCGAGGGTTGAAGAAATTCTTTAAGCTTTTCTTTTGAATCTTATTTTTTATTTGTCTTTGTATTAAAGCTAATGCATAAAGATGAAACCAATGTTTAACATTTTTATGAAAGAGGAATTATTATAATGCTGTCAATCACAGTTCTTATAGCACTTTTTCTTTTACCATTTTTAAAAAAATATGTCAGATTGACAAGTTAAAGTTTGAAAGACTCCTTAGGCCATTATTTCCATTTTCATTAAAATATTAATGCATCATAGTTTCAGAAAAAGAGAATTCTATTATATAAAGGGCAGTTGTCTGTGTGTGTGTATGTCTGTGTGTGTGTGTGTGTGTATGTGTGTATGTGTGTGTGGGTGTGTGTGTGTCAGTAGCATGGATAGGTTTGGTGATGCCCGGGGCCAACTCCTTGATTGTATGCCCCAAAGACTTGAGTGTATGTCCTCTTATTGAATTGGTGCAACCAGATGAGGCTGTCTGAAGATACTGGCTTCCTGACCAAAAATGCACCAAACATTGATGTTATTGTTTTTTCCCCTTTCCCTTTGCAAAACTCAATCGTTTTCTGCGAAGCCAAAAACAAAAACAACAATTTTCCTCTACAAAACAACCAAACGAAACACCATGAATAAATAGTTGAAAATATAAAGAACTTGATGCATAAAAACTTTTACCAAAATGACCGTATTCGGCATTAAATAACCCAAAAAGGGTTGATATGCCGTAAAACAAAAATAATCAAACCAAACGTAGTATTGAGAAATATTATGAGAAAAGGTGATAGGTTGAATATGATTTGATGCTCATTCCCCCCCCCCCCACCCACCCAATTTGGTTGCACTGGGCAAACACTCCATCGCCCTCTTCACCCTGAGCCAAACAAAATTATTTGGGGGGGGGGGGGTCGACATTTAGAGCGAAATTTTTTTTATCGTCCTTTGGTGTGAAACTCGAACTAAAATACACTTTCTTGGCCTTCAGGGCGAGGATCAGTACAATATCTGTTCTGTTCTCTGTTCTTTTTGGCTGTGGAGGGGAGACGGAGATAGGGAAAGAGAAGGGGTGGAGGATGAAAGAGAGTGTGATGGATGGGGTAGGAGGAGAGTGGAGGAGGATAGAGAAAGAGAAAGAGAGAGAGAGAGAGAGAGAGAGAGAGAGAGAAGTTTTTAAAAAACATGTTACACACAACTTTTAATTCTTCTATTTTGTTGTCGATGCCCCCAGGCAACACTAGGTCGCCATACTAGTATATATATTAATCTTCTTTTTTTCTATCGATATTTAAAAAATAAAAATATCATTTATTCCTTTTATTTATTTATTTATTTATTTACTAGCGAATCTGTGTCCCGGCAAAGTTGCCCAGGAAAATAGAATAACCCAAAAAACTCCTACCCCCAACCCTAGACGATTGACTTATTTGCTGTTTATAGATTTCCGGCGGGAACAAAGACCCAACGATATTAACATAAAATAGCACCCGGAAAAGTAAAAAACAAACTTTAAGTATGGAATTTGTAAATCGCATAACCTGGCTATTGTTTGTAATGCACAATTAAACAAAAGAATAAAATGGCTGATTTACGACTGAAACGAAATGCATTATGGTGGAATTTAATTTTGTAATTAAATTAATGTGAGGGGGGACATATTCACTGACTGGCTTGGCCACGGTTTGTGTGTGTGTGTGTGTATATATGTTTTCGTTTGGGGATGCTTGTTTGGGATCACAACCCCCAAAAACACTTCTCATCAAAAATTATAATTTTCTATCTCTGATGTAAAATAATGATGCATAAATATAACTGTGTAATAATAAAATGAAAATAGTAATTGTAGTAGGAAACAATAATAACGAATAGTGAATTAATGAGATGTAATTTTGTAAATAAATATGCCAATAAGTCAGGCCTAGTACGTATATAGTGTGGACATGCTGAGTATATTAGAAATCTGAAGTAATTTGTATACGGAAAAAGTGTTTAATGTCGCTTCCATTGCAATAAAGGACTCAATGAAATAGATATTTTTATTTACTAGCAGGACCTGTATCCCGACGTTGCCAGGGAAAGTATATTTAATCAATAAATTATGAGCCTCAACATTAAACTATAGTAGTATTTGCTACTTATGGTTGTCTGGAATGAATGCAGACCCCACAAAATTAATGTAAAACATTTGGCGGGAGGGGGTACCTGCCAACCTGGACTAAAGGTTAGTGTTGGCCTTAATGAAGACGGGGTACCGTTAAAAGTCAATTTCACCAAACTAAAAAAAAACGAAAAATTAATTTATTTGTTTTTTTCTTTCTTTCTGGTTGTCCGGAGCGAAGGCAGACCCCATGATGTAAATGTAAAACCGTTTTTTCAATGTGGGCTGGGGGGCACCCGGACTTATGGTGGATGTTTAATTGGCAGCCTGTTTTTTTTTGTTTAAGAAGTTAGAAGAAAAATAAAGAGCATGCAAAGAAAAACAAAAAAATATGTGACGTAGAGGCGGAAGTGATTCTATAAAAGGACCATTACAATAAAGTAAAGAAGAATATGACTTCATCGAAAGCAATAGGCATTTATACGATTTTCTTTTTGCTTAAAAAAAAGTAAGAAGGCAGTGTCACCGAAAGTAAAAAAGAAAAAGAAAGACAAAATAAAGAGCATGCCTAAAAAAAGCAAAAACGAAGAAAACAAAGGAATAGAAATCAGAACGTCTGGAACTTGAAGGGAGCGGTCATTATGTAGGTTGAAAATGTATAGTAGGTTATAGAGAAAAATAGTAGCATGAAAAATGAAACACAAACTGTGTTTATGCAAAAACATAATACCCGGAACAACAGTTCCTCAGTGACACTGGGGGCGGTAAGAGTAGATATTAGCATGAGAATGAAAATGGCTGTCATCTCCATGTAAGAAAATTTGAAAGAAAACAAAACGAACACATATTTTTTGAAAATGCACATCAGAAATGAGCCTAAGTCGTTGGTGGAACAGATTAGCATATACAGCTTTTGGTTATAAAGCTATAATAGCCAATGAAATAGAGGAAAATCGATTTTACTTTATTATATAGATAGGAGATAAGTAAAAAAAAATATGTGAAAAGAAAGGAAAAATGCACAATCCCATTTTAATATTAAAAATAAAACAATTAAGTTTTTATTTTTATTTATTTCTATTATTTCTATTTTTGAAATATCTGTAAAATCTCCAGTAATTTCAGATTTTTATAAAAAAGATCTCATTTGAAATACCCCAATACTATCCATGTGATACAGTCTTTTCATTTTCATTAAAATGTTAAATGTGTAATAGTTTTAGGAATATATATATATATATATATATATATATATATATATAAAAATCTTAATTTTTCTATCGATTTTTAAAATATACGAATGTCATTTATTCCTCAGTACTTATTAGCATTAGTTGCTTCTTATTTATTTATTTAGTTTAAAGGTCTCAAAATCACTTTCGAATTTCGAACGGTCACGTTATAGTAAACAAGTCGGCCATTTTATTCCATTATTAATAGCTAACAAATGGCCGCCATCTGTTCGAGATTGTTTGAAAGCAAAACAAATAAATGACAGAAAAAGACTCCTGGGTAACGCCGGGTAGGGACAGCTAGTACTTTATAGCGTTATAGAAATAAAAATTGAAATGTTAATATGGAGTTGAGGACTTCCAGTAGTATTACACATGGGTTTTTCATTGATTTCTGAGAAACGCCTCACAGGCTTAAAGGCTTTAGAATTTGCCGAAAATGATTTCAATATAAATGTCACTCTACTTAAACCAGCTCACCACATCCAATCAATGCTGAGTACATCCTTGGGCTTCGCCTAAAATTGCAAATTATAAAATGTAAAATTAAGAACAAGAAAGATAATCTTATATCACGGATAGGAGAACATGATTTTCCTTATTCAATCCCCGAGCTAGTTATGGTAAAGAAATACTCTAATATTCATTTGCTTTGGGCCCCATTAGGCAAATTTAGTGCATGTAGGGGTCATAAAAAATTACTTTCATTCCGACTGGCTCAAAAAACAACACTGAAACTAGGTCAAACACTCAGCCGCTGATTACCTTTTTTGTTTTTCTTTTTTTGCTGTCTATTATATTTAAGCATTTGCAAAAGTTTGCACAAGGAATATATATATATATATATATATATATATATATATATATATATATATATATATATATATATATATATATAGTCTCGGAAGTTTCTCAACCATTAAAACTATATAAAGAAAAAAAAACAAAAAAACATTTTAGTCCCAAGTCGTTCGGTGGAAAATCACTTTTGTAAGTCAATTTACTTTTTGCAGTTACTATATTAGTTTGCTTCCAAGAATTTACGCTAGTCTTAACATTATTTAAGGAATCATCAGTTGTTTACCATGAAAAACTGTTTCGGGAATATAAAAACAAAACAGTATTTTATTTCATGGCTTCCCAGCAGAGTTGATCAGACCCCACTTCCCTTAAAAGACAAGAACATAAACGTTCCGTATATTAGATCTTAGTTTTGTTCCAGATAAATGTTTTGCTAACTTATATTAGTTATTAAAAAATGTCCTCCTTACCTGTGTTGTTCGTCTGTGTCTAAGTGTTCGGACGAATCAATTACACTACTTTTTAGGTGATTTATAGTTTAATGTATTTATATTTTTAGTTTTATATTAAAAATATTTAAAAATTAAAAAAATATATATATATATATATACATGTATTTATATATATATATATATATATATATATATATATATATATATATATATATATATATATATATATATATATATACCATGCGACCGTCTGAGATTATCATCCCTACACTGATGAGAGCGAAAACTTGAAACACTGGCGTATGTATTTATTTAAAATTGTATATATATATATATATATATATATATATATATATATATATATAATGTACATAAATGAATATACGTGTGTCTGGTTCACTTCAATAATCAGATATGCAAATTTTGTTTTCATAAGTAAATAGGGAAAGGCTTAATCGTAATAATAATAACTGATAATAGTAAAAAAACCAAAAGAATAATCATGTATGCAAATTTATTTTCATGAGGTAAGAAGGGGAGATTTAATCTAAATAAAAACTGATAATAATAAAAAAGAAAGTAAAGAATTTAAAAAATATTTACATGGTTGGAAAGAGAATAAAATAACAGTAAAAGATTGCTTAACTGACTTTTTGTTGGAGGAAAAAACCTTTGATTTTGATTTTCATTTAATTAATTTGGTCATTTTTATTTTTAAGCTTAATTAATTCAATTTTTTTATATTATTCTTATCGATTAGTCTTGTCTTCTTTTTCTTATCAATTAGTTTCATTTCAATGATTTCTAATAGTGAATAGGAATTAAATTGTGAATTATTTGAAATCATTGAAATGAAACTAATTGATAAGAAAAAGAAGACAAAACTAATCGATAAGAATAATTAAATAAAATTAAATTAATTAAACTTAAAAATAGAAATTACCAAATTAATTAAATGAAAATCAAAAAATATATATATATTGCTTTTATGCACTTTTTACAACCTTTCCATCATTCAAATATCTCTTTAACCAATCAAGATATAATGCTACTAAACCTTATGTCTAGAATTTTTATCATAATTTTGATCAAAATCCATTACATGAATTTGTTCATAGAAAATGTCTAAAATTTAAGGTTTAAGCTTAAGAGCTCTTAAGAATAAATTGAAATTCAGGGAATCATGGTTAATTGCTGTCTAATGACTATGAATCAGTTCAATGCAAATCCGAAATATTTAAATTTTCAAATGGAAGGTTGTGCCCATATTATATCTCTACAACGCTTTAAAATACTCTAAAGAAACTGACATTTGAGGAATATTTATTAATTGATGACTAATATCTATCGTTAAAATTTAACAAAAATCAGAGGCATCTGAATTTTCATCGAGCGCTTCTACCCTTTTTTTTTTTACAAAACTAAATTAAACTAAATATAGCCCACATTACACCCTCTTACGCCTCCTACAGCTGTGTTCCAAAATTCATAATGATCTGTTAATGAGTTTAGGAGTGAATCCTGTACATACAAATATATAAACATATGCACATAGCTAACTTTACATAAATAGAGATAAACATATTTAATTCAATATACCATCTAATCTAGATTCGAGTTTCCACACACGCATAAGTGTTTGTGCGAATGCATAATGCCATGTACTTTTTACAACCTTTGCGTCATCAAAATATCTCTATAACTAATTTGACTATATATATTCTCTAGGTCAGATTTTAGAACACACATTTGAATTTTTTAAAATATTTGTCACTATTTAGGGACCAGTTACATTTTACTGATGGCTAAATAGTTGCAATGAGACATGGGGAGAAATAAAGGTGCAAGAAAAAATACCAGTAAAATAAATGGGGAATTTTTAACAAGAGCCAACAAAACAAAAAGAGGTGAAAAGCAAACAAATAGGCAACAAATAAATGTTTGCAAAAGCAAGATGTGTCATTCTAACGTGACAACTTCGACCCTATTTTTTGATTAAAGTAAAAAAAATCTTTAAAAACGCTTTAAAATAAGTTAAAACAAAAAATAACTTATTGAGATAAGTAGAAGAGTAACTTATCTTGCCTTTGGTAACATTTATTTGTTGCCTATTTGTTTTTTTCACCGCTTTTTTGTTGGCTCTAATAAAAAATGACCAACAAATGGTCAGACGAGTCTGAAAATTAACAGATAACCGTCGACATGACTTTCTTTTCAGCTAATTATACATTGTAGAAAACACAATTCATTCTCTCCACCAAATAAATGATGACTCTTCAGAGACACAATATCTGCCACGTGACAGAAACTTACCTGGCTGCAGATGTTATGTATAGGTTTTCCTTCTTTTAGACAAGTTGCTCTATCAAGGCTTGAGAATCTAGTCTATACTACTATTTCATGTCTAACCTTGCTGCAGTTGGAAGCAGGTAACTTTTTTCTCTCTGGACTATTGTCCTCATCAACGTTGATATTTATACTTCAGCCGAAGTTCTCTCCAGCCTTCTTTAGGTGTTTGGTTCATCTATGTACAGTAATATTTTTTTCCATATTTAAATACGATGTATGTTGATTATTCTTACTGTTTCATACATACTTAGATTTTATGAACTGATTATTTAAATGTTTTCTCTTTCTTTTCCTTTCGTGAATTAATGAACACTTATGCATAGATTTTGTTCGCCATCAAAACGTGAATGTATGGGTGAAAACTAAATTCACCAAGTTAAATAACTCGGCATTTGAGAATGAAAGTTTTGTAAGATAGTGACGCTGCCGACTATGGAAGCCAGGAATTGTTTGTCAAAAAAGTGTTTTGAAGTGAATATGGAATGTTTTCTCTGAATAACTAAGGTTTACATGATGTTATATATATATATATATATATATATATATATATATATATATATATATATATATTGTAAATATTTCTAAATATTAAAACCCGAAACTATATCGTCTGTAGGTATAAAAACATACCTACAGACGATATCGCTTCGGGTTTTTTACCCTCATCAGTGCAGGAGTGGCGGAAGCAAGCGGTCGCATGGGACCAAATGCAGTTTGTAGATTCAGACTAAAATCATGAGGCCAATATCTATGTCCACGCGGCCACGAGAAATCGCCACAGAGAGTAATTGAAATTAACGTACACTTATCCTTGTCACCAAGATAAATAGTACATTGAAATATCCCATCCCTTCTAAACTCGCATACACATTTCCCTGATGCAAAAAATTTTTTTAAAAAATGGAGAAAATGGAGAAAAATATCTACTAATATGCACTCACACAAAAGATTTATAATCCTATCTTCAAGACACCCAAACATTTTGTTATCTGTTTATATCGAGATTACGACTCAGTGATATTTTGTGGTACCAAGGCATCCATGTAATTCCATCTCTCCTCAACAACTACTCAATCATTTTGTACCTTTCAAAATCCTCCTATGAACTTTATAATTCCACTGTATATATGTTGGTTATCTTTTTCTCAATGTTTATAAAACTTATTAGTTTGCTCCACCCTTAATTATTGTTATATGTTGTCATGTGATTTCCGACATATGGAGCTTGACATGATCATTCTTATAAACTGTGCATTTAGATTTTTGTTTTTTTTTAATTTTTAACTTGATAGAAAAGGAACCCTCTGCTCCCGATTAAAGGGGTATGTTCCTGGAGTGTGATCTTTGTGTTCCTGCTCCAGAAAGGCTTGTTAATGTATCTCTAGAAATAGCAATAAACTCTATTAGTAAAAGAAAGAATGTCCAGGAGAAAGAAAAAGAAATCTTACTGATTACGCACGTGTTTTAAGAATTCACTGATGACAAAGAACTAAAGTGGAAACAATGGTCAGTTTATAAAGTGGCTCGTTCCTAATGTAAGAAAAATATTTTGAACAATGGACATGAAAAGCGATAAGACGAATCCAGTCTGCCGGCCCGGATTTGAACTTTCTCTACATCCAATTTACGTGACTTTAAATCGTTAAATAAATTCTGCAAAGCCTTTGGAGACCTCCATCCAGTACAAGATCTACTCTCTGTTGGAATCTATAAGGAAAAAACGAGGCTGATCCTAAAACATCTGGTACAATGGATGGATGCTGACATCACATCAAAGAAAAAGCTCTGCCTGTTTTTGCCTTGCTGTTCTTTCATCTTTCTTTTTTTTTTCATCTGTCTTCCTTTTTGGCTTTGGAACAGTGTGCTTATTTTTTATTTTTTATTAGTATACAAAGGTCTCTAATGAGCAGCCTGTAAATAATGAAGACTATCATTTTTGTTTACAGGTTGTGAAGCGTTCGCAAAACGGAAAAATATATAAGCATTCACAAAAATAAAAAAAATAAAAAAATATTATGATTGTGGACTGACGTTTTTTTCTTAGTCATTGGAATGCAATCAATCAATATACATGCTCTGAAGCCGGAAATATAACTTCATTGAGCCTGTAATCTGAAACAATTTGGATGATATAAAAAGGGATATTTACCATAAAACTATATATTCTTTATATAAACCCTGATATATATATAGCGCAGGATTAGAGGCACCGACTGCCAGGTCGACGGTTGAGTTTCAATCCTGGCTTGAGTCACTAGCTGGTCTAACCGTATTGAAGAGCTGTGATACAGCGTCACAGTCTGTATGTGGATGACTATATAAAGCTCCCTTTCTTGGGTAAAGATTATTTGTAAGGATATCACCAACTGCCATTAGCTTTAAGGCATAGCTCATTGGGTAAAACTAATTCGAGCTCCCGACACTTGACAATGTTTACATTGAGATATCACTTACATTCAGTCAGTGTCGTATGATAGCACAGGTGCCGACTGTCAGCTTGACAGTTGAGTTTCAATCCCGGCTTGAGGCACTAGCTGGTCTAGCCGCACCGAAGAGCTGTGATACAGCAAAACAGTCTATATATATATATATATATATATATATATATATATATATATATATATATATATATATATAAAAGGATAATACAAAAATCAAGAATTATATGAGATCTTATCGAAATACGGTGAAGCTCAATATAGTGGATAGAGCATTTATATATAGATACTGATGAAGTGGATAAAATTTGTATAGTTTACAAGTTTATTAACTATTAAGGTCTTTTTGTATTTGTATTCCGTGTTTGAACACTTGATGAGTTAATAAACTTGTAAACTATACAAATTTTACCCACTTCATCACTTCATTATATATATATGGTGTGGTGGAGTTATCCACAGGTCTGCGTGATGCGTCTAGTGCAACAGTGGAGCGTACTTGTAGTTGCATGTGCTTCCTACTCTTACTCTTTGCTTATCCGCTAGATAGCCCACTAGCTGAGCGAAAAGGGAGCCGAGCGAGTAAGTCTCACCTGCTGGTACATAGCCTATCCCCAGACAAGACTCTAGTCTGACCTCCCCGTGGTACACTATGGTAACTGGGCGCCTTGCAGCCCCAGGCTAATAGACTAGAGATCTCGGAGTAGGTTAGAACCCCAGAGGTGCAGTGTGCAGGGCCTGCTGGCATGCAGATATGTCCCGGCGCTCACCAATCTAACCCCCTGCCACTGGGTAGTGGTCTGTATCTATATATGTATGGACATATATATATGGTGCCGGGTTATGAAAATTCCCAGGATAGTGTCTGGGGGCGCGTTAATACCACTGGGCAAGATACCTCCCTTAGTCTTTGTTAAAACAGGTATCTAGAAGATGGAAAACTCTGATGTTAAACCTGAGGTCTTTTCTTGCTTAATCTGTGGCGATTTTTCTGCACCGACTTGGGTTTATGAAAAGGTCCAAAAAGTGTGGATAGTATTTACACAGGCTTTCACCACTATAAACAAATCTTTTGTGTGGGTTTCTTGACAACTTAAGTTTATACCAAAGTCCTGCACACAAAAAAAAAAAAAAAAAAAAGTCCACAGGCGATAGGGTAAGGCGACGGGAACAGGTAAAGGATATTACTGGAAGTTCTTAGCTCGATCTCTACACTTTGGCGACCGGTGGGTGATGGCCGTTCTGCCCAAACATTTGAGCAATTGTGCAGTCCGTGTCCTCTATCGGTGACAAAGCAGCCCTGTTTAGGGATAGCACTGCTTTCCCTATGCTGGAGAGGGGGCGATAAAAGGAGCCCTAAACATATGCTTGCTCATCATTACCCTTGGCAGCCAACTGCAGCTGTCTGGGTATCCAACATGCAGTCCCAATAACAGAAGAAGTAAAAACTTTCATTTTGGATCTTGGAATGTCCGTACTCTACTTGACAATGATACTCAGCCAGAACGTAGAACGGCTCTTGTCGCACTTGAGCTTAAAAGGTTTGACATCGATATTGCTGCCCTTAGTGAAACTCGCCTGGCTGGAAATTCACAACTGACAGAAGAAAAGGGTGGTTATACCTTTTTCTGGAGTGGCAAAGGCCCAGAGGAGCCTCGACATTCTGGAGTAGGATTTGCTATCAAGTCCAATCTTGCAAAGTCATTGCCGACCCTTCCAAAGGGGTTTTCGGATCGCTTGATGATATTAACCCTTAATCTTGAATGTGATACCCGTGCTATTTTAATTAGTTGTTATGCTCCCACGTTGAACAGACCAGAGCAGGAGAAAAATGATTTTTACCAGCAACTAAGAGAAATTATCACTAATGTTCGACACAAGGACAAACTTATTCTTTTGGGTGATTTTAATGCACGTGTGGGTGTGGATAGTACATCATGGCGTGGTGTTCTGGGTCATCATGGCGTTGGTCGTATGAATGGGAATGGTCTTCGTTTGTTGTCTCTTTGTGGAGAGCTTAATCTGTGCATTACCAACACTGTATTCCAGCAGAAAAACTCCCACAAGACTACATGGATGCACCCTCGTTCTAGGGATTGGCATTTGATTGACTACATCATCACCAAGAGACGTGACCTTGGGGACTTTCGTATCACTCGTTCGTTCCATACAAGTTGCTATCTTTCAGATCATGCCTTGCTTCGAAGTAAAACGTCTTTTCGTTTACAGCACAGACGAGTGGAACGCTCCTCTGTCCCTAAACAGATAAACATTCTACCATTAAAGAATACCGTTCAGCGGGCAGCACTGTCGGCCCGTCTTGATCGCTCATTGGATTCTGTTGAGATAACCGATGATATCGAATCTTCCTGGAAATCCTTGCGGGACGTAATTCACACATCTGCATTGGAGGTTTTGGGATTACCTGTCTGTAAACATCAGGACTGGTTCGATGACCAGAATGTTGAGGCCCAAGAGTTGATCAATGAAATGCATAAGGCTCATAAAACCTGGATTGATGATAAGAACTCAACACTAAAGAGGAAATTGTACAAGGAATGCAAAAGTAAAGTCCAGAAAACATTACGGCAGATGAAAGAGGCATGGTGGTCCTCACATGCCAAATTAATGCAAGAAGCATTTGACAGAAGAGACTTGAAAGTTTTTTATGAAGGTATTAAGAAAGTTTTTGGACCGCACGAATCTGGCGTTTCTCCCGTATCTGCAAATGATGGCACACTGATAAATGATAGAGCGGATATATTGAATCGCTGGAAGGAGCACTTCGAAGCGGTCCTAAACAATACTTCCACAACTGATGAAGAAATACTTTCATCTATCACTGAACGACCTGAGATTCCTGAACTCTCCTTCCTTCCAGCGATACATGAAGTTTTCGTTGCTATTAGGCAAATGTCGTCAGGCAAAAGGTCAGGGAAAGACACCTTACCTCCTGAGGTGTTTAAGTACGGTGGCCAGACACTAGTGAAGAAGCTGCACAGTCTCTTTGTGAAGATCTGGCAAGGTGGAAATGTCCCTCAGGATTTCAAGGATGCATTAATTCAACACTTGTATAAGAATAAAGGCAATAGAAACATCTGTGACAACCATCGAGGCATCTCACTTTTGTCAATTGCAGGGAAGGTCTTGGCAAGGCTTATTCTCAACAGAATAATTAAACATCTTGTTGATGATATCTATCCCGAATCTCAGTGCGGCTTCCGTGCTGGTCGGGGTACTGTCGATATGATCTTTTCCCTCCGCCAGGTTGCCGAGAAAGTTCGGGAAAAGAACGAGGAGTTGTATATGGTTTTCATTGACCTTACAAAGGCCTTTGACACAGTAAACCGCGAAGCCCTCTGGAAAGTGTTGGACAAGCTGGGAATACCTGACAACATGCTGAATGTAATTATTTCTTTCCATGATGGAATGAAGGCATCGGTTGTTTCAAATGGAGAGTCTTCAGAACCTTTCAATGTGACAAATGGTACCAAACAGGGTTGCGTAATGGCACCTGTGCTATTTGCTTTGTTCTTTTCAGTTATGCTGAGATATGCTTTCGCTGATATAGATACTGGGGGAAGTTTAAATTTAGAACAAGTGGTGGTCTCTTCAACCAGCAACGTTTCAAAGCTAAGACCCTTCTTCGACAAACTGTCATCAGGGATCTTTTGTTTGCAGATGATGCTGCACTTTGTGCAACATCTCGGGAGGAAGCGCAACTGCTTGTGGACAGGTTTTCGGCTGCTTGCAAGGCTTTTGGTCTGACAATCAGCATCAAGAAAACAGAAGTGATTCACCAACCTCGCCTCATACCTAAACAAGTTCAGGGTGTGAAGCAACGGCCACCAGTAAAGCAACGACCACCAGTACACTGTTTTCCAGATATTCCAATCCAAGTGGACGGTAAAGATCTGAAATATGTGAAAAATTTCACTTATCTTGGGAGTAAGATAAATTGGAGTGCCTCCCTTGATGACAAAATCTTTAACCGAATTGCGAAAGCAACCACTGCTTTTGGAAAACTGCGTCATCGGTTATGGAAGGACAGGGGGATAAGTTTGAGAACAAAAGTACTTGTGTATAGAGCAGTTGTGCTAACATCCCTGCTTTATGGATCGGAATCATGGACAGTCTATCGCAGCCACATTCAGAAGCTTGATGTCTTTCACAAAAATTGCCATAGAACGATTTGTGGTGTCACCCTAAGAAATCGGATGTCTAATGCGGACCTATTTACATGCTGCGGTATTGGCGGAATTGAAAGCTTTTTGATGCAATCACAACTGCGTTGGGCAGGACATGTCTTACGTATGGAAGATGATAGAATACCAAAGCAACTGATGTACGGCGAGCTCAACAGTGGAAGGCGAAATGTGGGTCGACCGCTGCTTCGCTTTAGGGACAAGTTGAAGATGAATTTGACATCTATCAATATTGCTTATCGTGATTTTGAACAGCTTGCTTCTCGACGGAAGGAATGGCGATCTGACTGCCAGAGGGGCATCAGGCGGTTCTCTGTAACTGCCATTGATCAACAGCGCGAAAGACGCGAAAGAACAAAAACATCTACAAGTATCCCAGCCGATTTTTCTCAAGATCTTCCTTCTTGCATCCATTGCGGGCTGGTTTGCAAATCTCTCGCAGGACTCAAATGCCATTTACGATTGAGTAAATGTAAGCATGCTACATCCATCGTAGACTAAACAAATTTTGAGTTGTCATGACCTCATACGTCGAAATCGACGGGAGAGTCCATGATATATATATATATATATGTGATTTTATGAAGGCTTACCAAAGCATTCCTTTCAAGACACCAATGATCACCATTAAAGATATTTTTTCTTACAAATACTATTTATTCAAATTAAATGTTTTTTCCTACACGTGTTTCACTACCAAGCAGTTACTTGCTTGGCAGATCATCAGGGAAATTAAATGTCTGGAATACTGGTTTCAACTGCCGACAAAACACAATGTGGCGTTGTAATAGTTGAGGTCACTTAAGAAGAGAAGAGGAAAAAAATAAAAATAAAAATAAAAGTCAAACTTAAAAAGCAAGGAAGAACAACGATAAAAAAAGAAAGTCCTAGAAAAGTAGCTTGTGCATTATTTCTTCCACCAAGCCAACAAGCAAATAATCGGTCCCAAATACATTCAATAAAACCACAAAACCGGAACAATGTGCGATAATACACTTTTCACGTCGGCCGGTACAATGATGAATAAGTCCCCCCCCCCCCACAAGAAAACAAAAGAACTAAATCATTCAAGTTACCGCTCACAAGTTACCATTCCAACCCAATGATAGTATGGGAATTCTAAATCCAATTTCTCACAAAGAAAAGTCAACACAAATGTTCGTCCGAGTTCAAAGAGTCTTATTTCAATTGTTGATTTATTACCCTTCGAAATAAACACACGACGAGTTGAATGTCAATCCCGCAGAAAACTCCCTTCCATCAAGAAAAAATCTTAATATAGAAACTATTTATTCAAAATACTGTTTCTAAAAATATTTATTATTAAACCTATTCCTTATAGAAATTAATTATCTAGTGTCTGGGACGTCATTTTACATTTTGGGAAAATATCCTTCATTTAATTAACTGCCGAATTATTATCGTTTTGTTCTTTAACGAAGCGAAAAAAGTCCATCCCTCAGAATGAGTTTTTAAAAAATTATTCATATATCAAAAATAAACTGTTATTATAAAAAGGCCTTCTACAAAAATCTAGTTATTATTTTAAATCATTTAAAATATTTCCTTAACGGCTGACACAGCCGTTTGCAACTCTCTGTGGAGAATATTATTCTATATTCCATAAATAAATGTTACTACGGAATATCGTTATCAGAAATCTATTTTCTATTTTGAAAAAAACCAAACTTTTTTTTTATTTATTTATTTTTTTTAATTTTTTTTATTTTTTTAAATTTTTTTTTTATTTTTTTTATTTTTTTATTCGTGTGTTTATTTCGAAGGGTAATTTTTTTTTTTTAATAAATTATTTGTTTTATATATATATATATATATATATATATATATATATATATATATAAAACAAATAATCTGTATTGTGCAAGGTTTTCTAAATATTTTATAAAAAAAATATCTTTATTATTGTCACCCACCCAACGCTTCAAATTGTGTGACTTTTCAAAGTATCCTTCCATGCCGACCACGTGACACACAGCCATATCAACACTTTTTTCACTTCGTCAAAACACCTAGCCGGATTTTCAACTTGGCCACGAGAATGTCTCAACCAAGAGAAAAAAAGAAAAAACAGAAAAAGAAGAAATATTCTTCTGAAGATGGTAGATTTACCGAAAGTACTCAAGTTTATAAGAAAAAAAATGTTTTTGAGATGAATAAATAATTTATTTTAAAAACAAATAATCTGCGTTGTGCAAGGTTTTCTAAATATTTTATTAAAAAAATATCTTTATTATATATATATATATATATATATATATATATATATATATATATATATATATATATATATATATATAATGTATTTTTATGTAATTATTTTTATTGGTGATTGCAGCGTTCGTGGTTTTTTTGCTTACTACTATTTCGTTTGTCTCACTTCCTAAGTGATTAAGATGCAGAAAATTGCATTATTAGTCGCCCTTAACTTTAAAGGATGTATTTTTCGTAAATATATATAGTTTTATTTATATATATATATATATATATACGTACATAAAAGTAATCCATGGACACGTATTTCTGGCTCACAGCCGTTATCAGCATGGCTGATAAGAGTAAAAAACGATATCGTCTGTAGGGATAAAAAACACTTTGATATTTAAAAATATTTACAATATATATACATATATATATATATATATATATATATATATATATATATATATATATATATATATATATATAACATCATGTCAACAATATTTATTCAGAGAAAACATTCCATATTTCCTTCAAAATACTTTTTTGACAAACAATTGTTTCTGCCCATATCAAGAAAATATATTTCTATGATATACAAAATATTAATAATATTCATGAAGAGGTTTCATCTGTGTATCTTTTTCACTCAAAATTCAAAGGGACACCTTATTTAATTCTGTTTTTTTTTGTATATAAAGGTTCATGTCATATTGTGTTCACGATGTTTTTCTCTTGTTTAAAGTGTTCATATTCGATCAATAAAAAACATATTTCAAACTGAACAGATAATTAATAATTATTTATCACTAACCGCAATTATTCGTATGGAAGCATTTTTTGCATTTCTTTCTCCTTTTTTTCTTCATTCTTTTTTCATTTTTCTTTCTCGTTAGGGCATCAAATTCACAACACACACACATATAGGGAAGTTTGAATTACTTACTAGACACCATCCTCGAGTGTCTTCGGTCTCTCTGTACAAGGGTTTGTCAGGATAACCTGACATGAGGATACTTCCTCTACAAGTAAACCTTGACCAAATATTAAAAATAATATAGTATTCGAAGCCCAAATAAGATCCCCTCAACACAGCTATACATACGAGGAATGGTGCACCTTTTTCAAGTAATGTTACCTCAAGTAACATCACTTAGCTGGATATTCCACCAGACTAGATGAATTCTTGTCTTGGAATCCGGTAAGACAAAGAGATCGCAAGAAAGATATACTATAACATAGTTCACAGGTCAATTGGAGAGGAAAATTAATATTCTTAACTTCTTTACTAACTCAAAGTTTAACAGGTAAAGAGAGCATTAATGGAATATTCGAATATCAATGTATCTCATATAGAGATCAAGTGTTAGCCCCAAGAAGGAGCCCCTTGATTTCTGAGAATTTCGACTGAAGTAAAATTAAACAAAAAAGCGAGATTTATATATATATATATATATATATATATATATATATATATATATATATATACCAGAGAGAACAGTTGGAAATAAGTCATACACCATCCACTATGACTATGTAATCCCGACAGCTACATATCTAGAAAACGGAGCTGTTAAACCTGACATAGTGATATGAGACAAAGGGGAGAAAGTAGCAACCCTAGTTGAAGTCAGTGTCCCTAATGATGTTGGCTGAAACAGAGCTGAAAGGGAAAAGATAACGAAATACCAAGGTCTTTTGTACGACATGAAAAGAAACTGGACTCTCAGGAAGATCTCCATCATTTAAGTAATTATAGGAGCAACCAGACTTCTGAAAAAGAATTTCATATACTACCCCTGTTGAATATACCCGGTGAACCAAGTGCAAGAGATATACAAATAATTGCATTTAAAGGCATGGTTAGAATCTTAAAAAGATCTCTCGGCTGGAGTGTATTAAATAGCGGGTGAATGTCTGGCATCCGGTAGGATGCCCCATCCTTAGCAAAAACAAAAAATAAGAAAATTGAAATATATATATATATATATATATATATATATATATATATATATATATATATATATATATATGTGTGTGATTTTTTGAAGGCTTACCAAATCATTCCGTTCATGAGACCAATCATCACCACAAAAGTTTTCTCATCGAGCTTATTTTTATTGGCCTAATCCCGGTCTTTCACTGAATAATCTATCTTATAGGTGAAATCTCTCTCTCTCTCTCTCTCTCTCTATATATATATATATATATATATATATATATATATAGTTGTACAATGTTACTTTCTTATTGTAGTGGAATGCTATGACTGGTATCATGATAAATGATGTATACTAAATCAGTTCGAACTTCTTTGTAGACGGCGCTTTTTCATAACAGCTTCTATGATTCTAATCAAATGTCAGTTTCTTGATCCGCTCTTCACTGACTTATGATCTTTTACGTACCACGTTTCCTGCTGCAAGTTAATTTCCTGCAGCATCAGGAATCTTTCCTGCAGCCTGCATATGTCAAGGCGCCCCAACTTTTATTAGAATATTACGCATAAAAGACGTCTGTATTTAGCAACTTCTTTTATCCCCACATTTGAACTATGAAATCGGCTATGCAGAGTTCAAATCCTTTCGGATCTATTGCGATCATCTACACACTAATACTGTGGGGAAAGGTATGAACCCACAATTAACTCCCAGCTTTTGGTAACACACAGGGTGATTGAAAAGTAAATCCCTATTATTAGGTGCTCGTAATTTATTAGTGAATTATAATTCTTAAAAGAGATAAATATGGTAAGAAAGTGTATAGCATAGGATTTTATTTAGAATTCAATATGGCCGCCAGAATTTGCAACTTCCATATGACATGGAGGTTTTTTTGTTTTGTTTACTATTGAGTCAGCACATATCAAGGCCAAGAGCCACTCGGGGATAAGGGTTAATGAGACAGCAGTTATTGTTAGCCGAAAGATAATGAACACTATGGGAGTACTAACATAGATCAATGGTATGAACTGATTATTAATTATGGAGCGTTTTTTTGACAAGAATTTGTTGACATTGGATTTGAAGACGACCAAGTTATCATCAGCAGGGAAGCAGTCTTGCGGTAATGTGTTCCACAGATGGGAATCCCTTGCTGATGCTTGCAGCCTGGGAACTGCATCAACTGATTTCCTAAAAACTCTTCTTTTTTTTTTACTAACGACTCACCATTTATCAAGGCTAAAAACCACTTGAGGATAATGGTTAATGTGATGGATCACTTGACAGTTGAATGATGATGAATATTATGAGAGCATTGAGAATTTAGACATAGCACTCACTGAAAACAATTCTCGATTCAGAAAACAGCAAGTCTTCCTCCTTATGTTTGAAACATCGCTCATGGAATGTGAGGACTAAAGGACAAAGAGAGGGATAGCCTCGTAACTCTCATAAGGTAGTATAGTATCTGTTCTGTTGTCATGATACCATTCTTTCAGGCAATACTTCCTCGTTTTCTTTGGGGAGGTAGTGCAGTATCTATTCTATTGTCATGAGACCATCCTCCCAGGCATTACTTCCTCTTTTGGGAGAGAGCAGTGTAGTATATGTTCGTTCGTCATAATAACATCCCTCCAGACATTACCTACTCCTTTTTTTGGCGAATGGTGTATTATCTGTTCTGAGATTACCTCCTTGGAGGGGGTGGGGGGCAGTGTAATCTATTTTGTCAATTAGTCCTCACATTCCATAAGTCTTTTTTTAGCCTTGATAACTGGTTTCTCATTAATATTTTTTTTTATAGTTCGTTAAAAGCAGTTGATGCCAAGCTGGTGGAGAATTAACCTTACAGGGCATTTATACTAACCCTAACCCTTAACCCTAACCCCCACCCCCCGTTCGAACGAAGTGATTCCAAAATAAGAAGTCTTGGGGATCTGGATCACAACGTGGGTTCAGGACTATGAACAAGGACTGGTCCGGACGAATGTGACTTTTGTAGTTCTACAATAGCGCCAAGACCATGCCTGGATTGTCTACAATGGTATCTC
>OY744538.1:43505893-43528393 GCA_963556195.1 Sepiola atlantica | reverse complement strand
TTTGTTAATCTTTTATTATATTTTTTATTTATTTTGTAATTTTTTATTAACTTGTATTTATTTTATACTTATATTTTTAATAAATATTTTAAATTATTAACAGGCGAGTTTAAAAAATGTTTTTTCTTTGTAAGCAGTGAAATAAACTAAAGTATTCTAAATTTAAATGCATATCCACGGATTTTAATTATATTATTTGTATTAAGGATGTTCAGATAATTAATTATGATCATTGTTACTGTTATTTTATTTTTATTTATATATTCATGAATTTTAGTATATTTGTTATCCTTAAAATGTTCGGATCATTAATTATTTTTATTTTACTATTTTATTAATTTATTTAAAAATAATTTTTTTAAATATTTAATTTATTTATTTATGATTAGAAAAAATTTCTATTAATTCATTTATTTTTATATTCTCATATATAGTATTTGAATCTTAGTCTATTTGTTATTTAATCTTTTTAACTATTTATAAACATGATTTATAATTTGTAGAGAGTGGTGGTGTGTTATTATGGGTGTAGGATAAGAGTCAGTATATTTGGTGGTTATATGATGAAGGAGGAGTCCAGTTCGAGTCTGTTATTAATACTAGGTTTACATCTCGAAATAAGGATAACTTCTGTAATGCACAAGTTGCCTATATTCTTAACGGTGGCAAGAATATTGACTCGAATATTCTGTTGTGTGTTACTACATGAAGTGATGTGCTTGTTGATGGAGGATATACAAGTGTTCATGTGCTCTTTAATGCGCTGGTGCAATGGTCTTGCAGTGATCCTATGTAGAAGCTATTGCACTTAGCACATTATAGATTGTAAACTATATAAGTTTGATGGCAGAGACCTGAAAATTAAGCAATTTATCAGGGTACAAGATTCTATGGTGTGGTTTTTATTAGTGTGTCTTTTAGATAGTTGTTGTCTAAGAGTAGGGTAAGTTGAATATCTACGTTTAGTTTGTTTAGTTTGTGTCATAACTATATACCTCTATTTTCAGAATGTATACTCACCTTCATCATATTATGCTCTACCACTTTGAAAAATGTTGGATGTCTCACAGCCATTTTGCAGTCTCAATTAATCTTTTGGTGAAGGAACAGCCAAGTTGAAAGCTGGTTCAGGAAGTTCAAATCGAACGATACAAACCTTGCAGATGAAGAAGGAAGAGGTTGACCATAAAATTTCAACGACCAGGCACTTTTGTCAGCCATGAAAGATAATGAAAGCCATGAAGAATGAAAATGTTGGCCGAAGAATTCAATGTGAACCATTCGGCTATCGTTTGTCTAAAAAAGCTCGGAAATTGTAATTGACTGGGTCTCTCAAAAACTCTCTAATACCAACAAATCCGAACGCATCCAAATTTTTTCCGATTTGCAGAAAATCTTGAACAAAAAGTCGCAATAATTATGCACAAACCGAATATTTGGATAATGTACAACGTTCGTATGCTTTCAGTTTATAAGAACATGATAAATACGCGTATGATGAAGACTCTATATTCATAAAAAAAAGATAAAATCTCTTTGAGGTTCAAATATAGTTTCATGTAAAGCCGTCCCACACGTATAGACACCGAAACATCAGCAAATGAGGGGTTGAATAAAAATCATAATAAACCAAACAATAACATTTTTTTTCATTAGATTTCATTCATTTGTGATTAATTTAATGTAAACATTAAACTATAGCCGTAACACAAGTTTCATGCAGAATCTTTGATAATGATGATGATGATGATGATTATTATTATTATTATCTATATATTAATACGATAGCGTGTGTGTTCGTGTGTCACGCTTACATCAAAAGCTCTGCGCATGCGTGCCGCACCTAGATTTGGAAAAGCATTCAAGTCACCTAATTTTCGTAATATTTTTAAGTATTTCTCTTTGGCGCAACGGTTAGCGACGAAGGATTTTGACGTCGGTTTTTGACGTCGGCCCGACTGGTTTATAGTTCGATCCCAATCAACCTCTACGATTTTTTTCTACATCGAAAGAGGGGGTAGGGAGGGGACGACCGGAAAGACACATTAATACGGAACACGATAATTAGTATTGAAAACATCATATCGTGTAATTTACACGGGTCCCGCTAGTTATTATTATTATTATTATTATTATTATTATTATTATTATTATTATTATTATTATTATTATTATTATTATTATTATTTTTTTTTTTTTTTTTCACATTTGGAAATGTTTCATGGAATAAAATGGTTTTATAGAAAAATTGCTGAGAAGTGTTAGTGCTCACTGGACCGCTTGACTCATTTGAAACATTTTCTTGGTTTTAAAATACATACACTTGATTTTGGGGGCATAAGTCAAAATCAAGTCATACTAAATCAAACAATAACATTTCCTTTCATTAACTTTCATTCATTTATGATTAATTCAATGTAGACATTGAACTACAACTCTAACAAATGTTCAATGCCGAAATCTTTGTTCCTTTATTATTCAACCCTAACCCATGTGATCAGTATGAATAATGAACATTAAGCATTAAATACTGAACCATTCTTTATTTCAAACGCCATCAACCCTAACCCTAACCCTAACCCAATTCTGCACAATCATTTCTACATAATTCTCTCTTCAAGCTCTTCTTCTCTGTGTTTTCATTTTTAAAACTCCGCAAAAAAAATGGCAGCTGTTAGCCATTTTTCCCCCTCTTCCATATTCGTTTTACAGATTAGACATGCTTACAAGTGCATGACATTCTCTGTACGCTCACATGATGATTATTCATTAATTTCTTTCCTCTTTTGTCCATTTTTTTCTTTCTGAAATATTTCAAAGCAGTTTCTTTACTCCTTTCTTCTTCATCTTCTCCCCCTTTCATTCTATTCTGCATTGCCCGTATCTGTTATGGCGTTCTAGAACAAATCTGTGCCGTCTCTTTTTAGAGGTAATGCATTAAAACGCATTTCTGTGTCGTTTGGTTAATCTATTTTCTAAAACAATTAAATCTGCCAACACTTCAAACGTAAACATTTAAGAATCTTATGCAAATGCGTCCATTTAAAAAATATTTAATTTATTTTTGCCTCTATGGACGGTACAAAAAGTATGCAAAAAAAGACCTACAATCCTATTTCAACATTAATAAAACATTCTTTTAAATTTTCCAATCCTCTCATATTGTTAATCATTATTCAATTGACAATCTCATTAACCCTTATCCTCGTGTGGATTTTGTCCTCGGTAAATCGTAACTCTTCGTATACAATTAAAAACTTATGGTGTTTTTGGACTTTGTCTGTTCATATGTAAATAGAAACATGTGATTGGTTGACAAAAAAGGAATAGGCAGAGTACACATTACTACAACAGTAGGTTTAGAATGGAAATGCCAGAGTTTGAATCCCACATAAGTCTAAAAATATTTTTAAAACTGAATATGTGTTTTATAAATTCAAAGAAATTAACATTGCATAATAACAAAAAAAACGTTACATAAGTATTTTTTAAAACTGATTGACTTTTTTTTATTTGATACTCCGAAAAAAAAATTAGATAGAAAAGGTATTTGGCATTAGTTTAAAGTGAAGTATTTTTGATTAAAAAAATAATTTCTAATGTTTTTTTGCCAATAAAAAAACGATTGTTGTTGGCATCCGTTTGTTTCAGGAGACAATGGAGTTCTGTGCCTCAGATTTGTCCGCTGCTGAATTGCAGCATCTGCTGTGACTGTGCAAGCCTATCCTGGATTGGCAGGCCTTGTTGCAGTTGCCACAGATGTAGGTGGTGTCTGGTTGCGAAAGCTTTGTTGCAGCTCTCTGCCGTCTGTGCTCTCTCCTCTTCCTCCACTGCTGGTCTCTCCTCTTTACAACACTTCTCCAGCAGCTGAGGCCTTCAGCCATGGATTCCCAGCCTGTTAGGTCGATATGTATATACATTCATCGTAGTTACTTTCTCTCTCATACAAATACTAAGTAGCATATTTTGTCCACAAAATTTTACAAATATTTTTCTTTGTATTAGCTATAGAGTGGTAGAAGCTAGGTAAACATGGAAATTGACATACCCAGATACTGTATCAATACTACTTAAGGAGTGGGAATAAGCTAGTTAGTATTAAAAAAAATTAAAAAATGGTTTCATTATTTTTTTCTTTCTTTTCGGTTACTCCGCTTTCTTTCTGTAGCACATATAACTTACAGTAAGTTCTGATTCTTAAAAAAAAATCTTATCTAAAAGCTTGCGAATTATGTCCATGCAATCCATTCTTTATACTATAATCACAAGATCAGTCAATATTTAATATTTGATATTTAATATATATATATATATATATATATATATATATGTATATATATATATATATAGGCTTCTTCCTACGCGCTCTTAGAATCTGCAGTCCTCAATACATAGATGAAGAAATAAAACACATCATTAATTCCTTAAAAACACTGCAATACACCACACATTCTATACTAAATGCCAAGAAGAAAGCCTTTCAAATATTCTCCAAAAACAACACACAAAAACATCAAACACCAAAGACCTCTCTCATAGACAGACCCCTTCTCTTACCCACGCATTCCAATAACACATCCATATGCAACACACTTAACAAACTAGGCATTCCAACAGTACAAACCACATCACAAACAACAAAACAAACATTAAACACAGCAAGATATCTAAAAAAAAAACCCACATCCCATGCCGGCTTATATACTGTCCCATGCAACAACTGCCATCAAATTTACGTGGGGGAAAAACAACGTGAATTGAAAAAAAGATTGAGCGAACACAAAAGGGACATAAAAGACAATAACTCTCTCAGTGCACTTTCTCCCATGTATTAGAGCACGATCATGCTTTCAAATTTGAACAGGCCAAAATCACCAAATACATTCATAACAAAGCTCGGCAAAGACTACTGGAAACTGCACTAATCACAGCCTCCAACACCACCAGACAACGAAATGGCTTCTACAGTTATCCCCCTTAATAAGCAAAATCATCCTGACCGAACAAAAACTAAACCTAAATCATGGCTAACCTTTCTTCTCTTCGCTCTCAATTGTACTCTTATACAAGTCCTCGCATACACACTCACTCACAAACTCCTCCTCACGTACATTTTCATTCACCACGAATCTAAACCACTTAACCACAAATAACAGCCTTACCAATGAACACAATCTAGACATCCTCACAAATATTTAGATATTTAAACCCCTTTTTCCCTCAATTTAACTTCAAACCATCAACACTGCCTGCACAAAACTACATTTCACCTATTTCTCGCCAAAATTAATATCACTTTTCTCCTTCTCTTTCTTTTTCCTTCCCCTCATTGTCGTATTCACACCACATTTCAACATTTTCCTTCTTACTCACTTATATTCACACATTCCTGACATAGCCAGCTGGTCAATACTCCTACCCTCCAAACATTTCACACCTAACCACAACAAAATTTCCCCTCTCCCCCCTCACCCATCTCACCCTTTCGACTACTTCTTTCACACTCTTACCCACCCACCCCGCCTACTTTCAAATTATCTTCATTTCTTCAAATCTTTTTCTAAAACTATGACACTACCTACATACCAAAGACACAGTTTCTCTCCTTCCCTCCTTTTTCCCCAGCCCCTCAAAATCCATGCTACATCTCACCACGACAAAAACCTCAGCACCCCCTCCTCTCTCTCCCACCCTAAGGCAAATTCACTAACACTCCCACCTCCCCTTTTTCACTCACAGCCATCCACATTCATTTCACTCTCTGCCACTGACTTCTCTCAGCCCGGACCTTGGTCCAGTACTCTCAGCAGCCACGGCTACTACTTTTTCTCATCAACCCATCATGTCAACCCAATATTTCGATGTACTTTGACATTTCTCTTAGAATTCTCATCCTGAGGAAGTCTTACAAATAAAGACGAAACGTTGAATATATAAAAAAATATCTCTTGGATTTTCCTTTTTCATTTCCCATTACGTCGGATTACTCTCATCCTTCCTTTCTCATATATATATATATATATATATATATATATATATATATATATATATATATATATATATATATTAATTGTTTCAGAACCTCATCGGCTCCTCCTCAGGGATATACCCTGAGGAGGAGCCGAGGAGGTTCTGAAACAATTGTCGGATACTCAAACTATGTTTATTTTAATATAAAAGCTCTAATATATATTGAGCACTTTTGAAAAGTAATGGTTTTGTTCATTTTGTTAATATTTGAACTTAATTAATTATATATATATATATATATATATATATATATATATATATATATATATATATATATATATATATATATATATACATATATATATATATATATTTATATATATATATTTATATATATATATAAACATATATATATATATATATATATATATATATATATATATATATATATATATATATATATATATATATATATATATATATATATATATATTTCCCAATTCTGATACAATTACCGATTCTGTTCTAAATTCCTGAATCCGATACAATTATCGATTCGGATTCTAAAATTGCACAATCGCCTAAAAAGTAGAAATTCTATTTTTGGGGGTTAGGGTTATTTAGCGTCGATTCCTCATCTACTTTTAAATATAAACATAATTTTCTTTTGAATTTGACAAACCTCTTAATGTTTTCACTTTATGCATTGTATCAAAGATTTTGATAAACTGTGAGATTTTCTTCTATATTTTTCACTTGTGTCATTTTTTCCTATTTATCCACTCGTGTAATTTTTACCTCTGCCATTTTTATTGTGCCATTTTCCAGTGTTATTTTTACCTAAATTCGTCATCATGATCCACAGATTTAGTTTTATTGGTAGTTTAAAATCAATAAATATTTATCATTTTATCATTAGTACTAGCAATAGAAAATCAAGTTTTGAACAACAAAAACTAAAAAAAATTAAAAGAATCGTGTTCAGAATCGGAAATTAGGCTCAAATTTTTCCGATTCCGATACCAATTCCAATACTCGAAAAAGTTCTGAATTCCGATTAATCGTTCCAACACTAATTGTAATCTAATATTGGTCACTTAGTGAATCATACACTGTAGACTTCCGGCTAACAAAACAAAGAACTCGTGTCTATATAAAGCATAGACAATGAAGTATGAGGAGAAGGATGAAGTGGGCCAGGAGAGACGTGTAGCAGTTACATAATTAACATCTATTTTCTTTTGCTTGTAATCATTTGCGGAGTGATTAGTACGAGGTTCAGAAAGAACATACAGGCATGTAGTGATGCGTCAGGCGATTAGAACACTCTGCGCATGCATGGCTATTTCCATTTGCGCCCAAGGTTGTTTCGAGCCTTTTACAAATAGTCAGACATTGAGCGACACGTTGACAAGACGTTATATTATTTAGCTCGCTTCTCACCATGGTTTGGGCGAAAGACGAGGTAAAAGTTCTAATCAAACGTCATATTCCTTTCATCGGCTCTAGCAACGACTGGGTTAAACGAGATAAAACTCATGGACTCATGGCGATATGGGGTGAATAAAAGTTTTAAGAAAAAAAAAATCTTACAATGCGTTTTAATATCCCTATATATAAACCAAAGATGTATGCGTCTGTTCACGCATCATTTGTCAAAGGTTGATCTCCGAACAAAAAAAAATGGCATATTTAGAATCAGCAGATGCAGATTTTTAAGCCTGGTTTTTAATGATTAAAATAAATGTTCTATTATAATTAAGGAAAAACCTGATAATTTTTAAATAAGAAATAGTGTTCTTTTTTTTTAGAAAGCATTGTTTATATTGGTAATTTGATTTATTAAAAATAATAAGCCGTTAGAATGCCATACAATGCAATTTAGCTTTATTAACTTTTTTTTTTTACTTCATTAGAATTAAAAAAACATAGTCGCTACAAAAAAAAGTATTTGTTTGAGACCATGAATGAAACTTGTCAGCTAATTAGCACAATTCAAACTTTCCTATTGATTGATTCATGTAAAATTGTCACCAAATTGCATTTTTATATCATAGAAACGCCCGAGAGTTGCCGAGACGAAAACAAGCGTTAATGGAAGGCTTGCAGGGGATAATATAAGACGAATAAATTCAAAGAAAGAAAAAAAAAAGATAAAAACCGAACAAACTGTACGGGGGGGGGGGGGGGGGTCAAATTAACCATTTTCAATCAAATGTGTAGAAAGAATTTTTTTTTTGGGGGGGGGGGGGGTCAATGTTTTCTTTTTCATTTGTTTCGCTGTTTTTCTTTTTTTTCTTCTTGCTACCATAAAACAAAGAAAGAAAATGGGTTAGGTTTAGGGTTATAGGGTTAGGGGTTAGGGCTCCCGTTCTTAACGATAGCCAAGCCCTGCATTCAAACTGCCAAGCCCTAACTGGAAGACTGACAGACGATAATATAAGACGAATAAATTCAAAGAAAAAATACATAGATTAAAATCATTTTTTTTTTGTGAAAATAATGTTTTTTTTAGGGGGGGGGTTAAAATGTTGTCAATGTTCATATAAGATAAAAGAAAGAAAAAAATTATATTATTCCGTCAGCGCTCGGGCGCTTCCGCGACATGCCCGATCGTTGTCGACGCGAAGTCACGGAAATTAGGCGCGTCATCTGGAACAGTACCACTTTTCTTTTGTTATTTCTACCCCCCCCCACACTTCCCGTTCTAATTTGACATTTAACATTTTAATTGATACTAGCTCATCCCATAACATTTTTACAGCTATACTCGATCATTTGTCCAGAGTTATTAGATCAGAAAAATAAACCGTAAGTAGATTGTTGATTGATTAATTGTTTTGTTTTACGGCATATCAACCCTTTTTGGGTTATTTAATACCGACTCCATTTATTTTGGTAAAAGGTTTTTATTTTATGTTTGAGGTGTAGCAGTCACCAATAGGGACTACTTTTGAATGCGTAATCACTGTCCCTGTGAGCTGGCTTGTCCAATCAAATCACAGGGCGCAGTAATATCGTTAGTTCCAAAAGGGACTACTTATGTCTCCTTAGGGTTCGAAGAAAAAGATGAGACGATCTCCTGGCACCAGCTTGGACACATCGCAGAGACCACCAGAGAGGAACGAGGAAACGCTTTCTCCTGCTACCGTCGCCACTTGACAACTACTACCATCTTCACTTGAAGAAACCCACGGGCAGCCCTAAGAACTCTGATATTCTTCCTCTTCCTCAGACGGACACTGTCCCATTCTCTTCTACCTATACCAAACGGTATAGGTAACCTTGAGTTAATAAAACCCCTTTTTGTTATAGTTACAGAAATACTTTTCGTTGCTCCGTTTCTTCACGAGAAGATAAAAGGATAACCCCTTTCATCTCCTCTAATCATCCCTTTTACAGAGGTTCTTAATATTTTCAAATATCTAATAGATTATATCTAGTATACGAATCATTTATATTGGATTGGATAAAAAAGTTCGTTCGTTTTTTTAATGTCATCTTTCCGGCCTACTAAAGATCGTTTTATATTCCTATTCTTCAAATCCTGTAGCAAATATGTTGACGTCAGTGTGTAATAAGCCTCCGAGCAGAGGAGTTCTTACATTTTTGCTTGTGTGTCAGGCATTGAAATGGAAGATCAAGCAGAGTACTACCGACATCTGATGCTTTTTTTTTACTACAGAAAAGGAAAAAAAGCTACAGAAACGCGCATAAAGATATGTCATGTGTATGGGGAGAATGATGTTACAAAACGGGTGTGCCAGAAATGGTTTGCTCGATTTCAAAAAGGAAATTTTTCAGTGAGAGATGCTCCTCGCTCTGGCCGGCCAAAGATGATCAACAGTGACCAAGTGAAAGCCGTAGTTGAACAAGATTGCTGTTTGACAACCAGACAAATCACAGACATTCTCAAGATTGCCAAATCGAACGTGGAAAATGAGTTGCATAAACTCGGTTATGTTTCTAAACGTGATGTCTAGGTTCCTCCTTCCTAAAAAAACAAAAAAAATTTTTGACCAACCCAATAAATTAATTTCTTTTGCCTGTGTATATTTTGTAAATAAACTGTCTGCAATCGATAAATTCTATCTAATCCATAGAAGAGTTTGGTTTGGTTTATTTCTTACAATTGTATCGTCCGAATAAATTACTTATTCTAAATTTGGTTGTTTACTGACATTTTAGTGCCTTAGGTCAGGGGCGGGCAACCTTTTCAGAGTGAGGGCCAGATGAGACTTTTGGAAGGAGATCGTGGGCCGGAGTGAAAAACGAAATCTCAGAATTACTATATTTTGTTTACATGAATAAATTGTACAAAAAATTGCATTGAACACTGTACAAATCTGATATTTTTTCTCAAGAGACTTCTGTATGTCATGTTATAAAAGGCGCCGACGAAGAGCCATTTTGGAATCATAAAAAATAATGACGGGGGAAGTAGCAAGTTGATCCAGCATTCGTTTTGACACACCTCACATAAGTTCTCTGTTTTATGCCCTTTCCTCGTCTCACGTTTCCTCTTTGCCTCTCTCTTTCTCTTTTTCTCTTTTTATCTCTTAATAGTTAAAGAAAAATGAAATATACATGCATCATCGCTTTCTGATATTCACACATTTTTATCCCACTGTAAATCTTAATTGTAACCTATTTTTACGTCTATGTCACAAAATGATATGAGTTTTACTGGGAGGTCTGCGGGCCGGATTGCAATAATAAAGCCTAGCAGGGTGGCGGGCCGGACGTTAAGCCTTCGTGGGCCGGATGTGGCCCGCGGGCCAGAGGTTGCCCGCCCCTGCCTTAGGTAAACTTAAGTTAAAGCTGGATACCTCTGCTAGTTTGTAATATTCAAAAATTTATTTCTTAATGTAATGATTGCTAGCAGATGGGCCAGCCATCGCCCGTGTATAAAATATACTGAAAGATTTTGTTTCAATTTATATAGGTCTTATGCTTATAACAAGCAAAAACTATTAATCTAGCCCTAAGTATTCTTTTTAAATGTATCACTTACATCACATATCTTTAATGCAATCAAGAGTACCCCTTTTTGGGGAGCTGGATTTCCCGCCACATTAAAAACCGACCTTCTGTCTAGCTCTGCCCTTTTGGGAAGGCAACTAAATAGGATCTTTAATATAAATTTATAGTAATTTTAAAAACTAATAGTTTTCATTGAAATTATCCCGCTTGAAAATTAATGAACAAAATATTTTAATAAATGTTTTAGTAATTAAAAAATTTTTTTTTATTAAATCACTTTAATTAATTACTGTTAATATCGATGTTAAAATGAGAACATTTATTATTCTCATTCTACACAAAATAGGTACAGTGTTACTAGGAAATGAAAGAGAAGTTTTCAGGCACTTAAATTGAACGCACATAATTGTTACTCAAGTAAGGAGGTAAAGCCTGGGAGGGTGGACCTCCTAGAACTGTACAGGACAGACCAATAGACCGGCGTAAATCAAGCCCCGAAGGCCAAGATAATATCAGTCTATGGGGTGCAGTATCCATTGGAACAGATACTACACTTTGATCTTAACCAAAAGGCCAAGAAATTACTTTATTTACCTCCCCAAGAGGTTAGGCACAAGGCCATTTTTATCTTACTCCCACAAGGTAAGATGTGACCCAAGGTCGGGTCGGAAAGTGGGGCTTGAAAAGCCAGCGCCCGAGAAGGTGAGCACTCTGGCCATTAAAAATTGCCTGGGCAGCCCCGTCGGCATTCCCCGGTAGGGGCGCTTCAGGCAGTAAGTAATAAACTTACTCCTCCCCAAAGAGGGGAGGCAAAGCCTGGGAGGGTGGACCTCCTAGAACTGCACAGGACAGAGCGTAGAACAAAACAAAAGATTTACTTATAGTTGATGCATTGTGGTTTCCTGGTAGGACCGGGTCTGAGACTCAAAAAGGGTCCGACTTCACTCCGGGAAGGGCCAGCAGATAGAGAAGGAAAATCAGGGAGATTTTACGAATCAAGTGAGAACTAGCACAAGATCACGTATCCTCTGAGATCTTCAGACTTGCCCTTTTTTCTAAAGGGTCACAGCTATGAATATTAAAAAGGGAATACCTTTGAAGGAAGATAATTGTGTTGTCCCTACATCGACAAACTATTGCACACACACACACATATATATATACTTTAATATTTTTTATGTAATTTATACGTCATTTAATAAAACTTATTTTTTATTCAGCATACAATTTTTTCGGCAAGCACCAATATATGTGTAAAATGTGCCTGTGCATGTATTTCTTAGTGTGGCTATCTTCAGTGCTAATTTTACAAAACAAAGCAACATCGCAAAAAAAAACTTGAAAAACTAAGCGATCAAAGCCTAAATTACAATCAGTACTCATTATTAACATTATCTCTCTCTCTCTCTATATATATATATATATATTTAAATGGTATAACATCACATTAAAAATATTGAATATAGCATAGCTCTGGACTTACACTATTAAGCTATTATAATTACTTTATGTTATAAAATATAATATATATATATATATATATATATATATATATATATATATATATATATATATATATATATATATATATATATATATATTAAAATAGGACAATGTAATAACAAATAAAAAACACCAAACATTAATTATTATATAGTGTTTAAAAATAGTATACAAATTAGATATACAAATAGCTGTGTTTGGGCTTTGCTTTCTAATATATATACAGTATTTCAAAAGACTGTTGTATTATTGATTTAAATAACAGTGATGATGGTAATATATATGTGATACATAAAAAAATTTAGCATTTATTTATTTTATACATCAATTACAAAATAAATTAAATTTCTCAAAATCCTCTAAAAATTATTAAATTATTGCCATTTTTATACGTTTTTTAAAAATATTATCGTTAAAAATGTCTAAAACATTTTAGTATTTATATATGGAATACCTGCCGATGTTATCATTTTGGATTCTTTAATGCCTTCAAGATTCACCCCACCCTTCCAATACTTTAATGTAATAAAAAAAATACTGCTCTGGTGCAAATTGAGTAAAAATAAAGTTACAAGACTGAATGGGGAGGGGGGGGCTAAGAAAAGTGTTTTAAGTTCGGAGTATTAAAATCGATTTATAGGGTCGTAAGATGATTGAAATTTGTTTAAATTTTCAGAATCTTGTGTAATTTAACTACGGTTTAAATCGCATTAAAATCAGAGGTAAACACAATTCTTTATAACAAGATCTCGTTTGCCTGTTTATTTGAAGAAAAAAAACAAGATGGCGTCGATATGAAACATACAGGGAGGAGTAGAAGGGAAAGTAATAATGAAACAGTGATTAGTGAAAAAATGTAGCATTTAGTATGTAGTATCAGGATTTATGATTGCTTGTTTGCTTTCCTTTATTTATTACTAAAAACAAATAAAATATTGATCCGGACTAAATATTAAAATGGATGCAATCGATTGAAAATAATATTTTTGTTTTTTTTAAACACGGGCCAATAATTGGCCTAAATCACTAATTGAACAGATTTTTTAATCTACCTTTTGTTATTAAAGCTATTCCCGTCAATGAAATAAGGGGACATCTGACTTTACTTTATTAGTTAGTTTCCTTTTTTAAAAGTTACATTATTCATAACATTAAATACTACTTGGTGCACCCGTATCGTTTCTATAGAGAAAAAATAAGTAGACAAACAAGCTTCCTCTTGTGTATATATTACTAAATTAATGCTGAGTTAATCAAAGTTTTTTTCCTTAAGGCTTTTTTCCTATATCTTTTGATCACACAAAATATGTGCTAAAATATTCCTCAGTTTTAGTTGAGGTATGTTTTTGTTATCGCATAAGCTGATCTACCAATTTCAGGAATAAATGGACTTACCCAGACACAATAAATGCAGTTAAGACTAAACGTCATGGCAGCATGTGGTGGCAGTTATGGCCCCAGAATCATGACGCATACTTCTGTAACATACTTCTGTTAATAGACTTTTTTTTGTCTTGCTTATTACCGGCCTGCGTGGTCACAACAGTTTGAAAAAACTTTCATCTTAATTGTTCTAATTATTCGTAATTTGAAATTAACTCACTAAGTGACCCATCTTTTATTGTATTTTTTCTATCACATTTACCCTCTCTCACTGTATGTTGTTTGCTCATCCACTCTTATTTTATATGGTCTATATCATTCTCGCTTTCGCCTGTCCCTCTCTCTGTTTATTAACAGTCAAAAGTAATATAAATTATCCCCCTCCTCTTCCTCCTCCCCCTCCTCTAATCTTTTTCTATATTGATGAAGAGAGAGAGAGCGAGAAGAGGCCGGTGATGGTGAATGTGTCGCCTACTGCGACTCTTTCGGTCAGCTTCTCTCTCACTTTTCCTCCATCACCACTTCCTTTAACTCTTCTTCTCCTTTTCCTTCTATCCCTCTTTTTCTATATTGATAAAGAAAGACAGCGAGAAGATATGAGGCCGGTAATGGTGAAGGCGTCGCCTACTGCTCTCTCTCTCTCTCTCAGCTTCTCTCTCACTATTCACTCCATCGCTGCTTCCTTTAACTCTCCCTTTACTTCTCCTCTTCCTCTCTCTTTCTATACTGATAAAGAGAGACAGCGAGAAGATTAGAAGCAGATGATGGTGAAGGTGTCGCCTACTACTACTCTCTTTCTGTTAGCTTCTCTCTCACTTTTATACAGGGTGTAGTTCCAAATTATGTATAGGTTCCCAAGTTTAACAAAAAAATTCCAAAGTTGGACTAGGAGATTCTAAGTTTGAAAAGATTCATCCAAAGAAGATCGAAGGTTACAGCAGTCAAAATGTGAATATAACAACCAAGATGAGAATAGTAGTCTAAATGATACAATGAATAACAATCCCATCTAAAAAATTCCGGAACATACCACAAGTATTTCTATAATTAGGAAATGGTAATGCAGCAGACATTGGAATGTGCATTCCGATGGGTGCAGTATGGAAATCCTGCTTCCAGCGAAACTGATGAAAAAAGGCTTCAAGCAGGAAATTATAGATTAGTGATATCGATTAACTCTCTTGAATAAAACGTAAAGTTTTATATGTGGCACATGCTCGCTTTGGATAATCTGAGAATGTCTTTTATTGATCACGTTCATCGGTTCCTTGTAACAAAAGAAAATAAGTTTGGAAAGATATTTTAAGGGGTTTTCATTCCTGTTTCTTTGATTCAAATAGGACCATTTATCTAGGATAAAAAGTGTCTTCTTGACATTTTTCTTATTTTTTTGGTAATGCATGTTTCTTTTTATACAAATTAGATTACTTTCCTAAGATAACAAATGGGAATTCCTGTCTGCATTTCCTTCGTGCTGTCTATTCAAATAGAATTTTTTCCCTAAGACAAAAGCAGCCCTTATCTGTATTTTCTTTAGGTTTTTAATACATACTAGACCACCAGTGACCCGTTGAGTCAGTATTTGTTATATGTATATTACTAAATATTTATGAAAAACCGCCTGGAATTTTCAAATATTTATGAAACTTACTTGTGATGTCAAAATAGATCCTTTCTCTCTCTTCCCTCCTATCTCTCTCTCTCTCTCTCTCTCTCTACCCAACTCTCTCTACCCTTTCTTTCTCTTTCCTCTATTTAGAAATTTCAACAGGTTTTCATAAATATTTGGAAATTCCAAATATTTATGAAAACTCTCATGATGTTATAATAGACCCTCTCTCTTTCACCTTCTCTCCCCCTCTCTGTTTCATCTTTCCTTTCTCTTTTAATTATTGAAATCATTCCATTCCTCTTACCACTTCACTTATCATTCATCCTTTATTTACGTTATTCACCCTTCCTTTCAGCATCTAAAACATTCATGTACAGATGAAAAGTGTGCACGGTGACAAGCAAGCAAGCAAGCAAGATAACACTATCGTCAGAGTTTTAGTTTTTATATAGATTTCTTCTTTATTAAAATGGGACTATTTCCTTAAGATAAAAGCAGTTCTTTGACGTATCTCTAAGATAAGGTATTGGTGCTAATTACATTATTTACCATTAATATTCATGTGTTCATACGCATCAGACTATTTTAATAAGATAACAAACAGTATTTCCTGTCTGCATTTTATTGCTTTTATTTTATGTCTGTCTTAATCAATATAGAAAGAGAGAGAGAGAGAGAGAGAGAAGGAGGAGGAGGAGGAGGAGAATTTTATTACTTTTGAATAGACTACATGAACCAAATGCTGACAGAGAAAAAATCTTATACATTTAAAAAAAATTCAAATAGGATTTTTCCACTAAGACAAATTCAGTCCTTTAACAATATTTCTGAGATAAAATATTTATGGTTATTTACTTCCTCAGGGGTCTTTTGTCATGGTATTATACATCTAATGGTGGGTATGTTAACTAGTTTTAAATAATGGTTATTTTCCGTTTGGTTGTATTTATAAGCATTCAAGATCATGCTGTCTGACGGTGTTAAAAGGTCAGATCAGAACGTCCACATTAGTCCAACCGAGTGACCAGACCTGACAAGCCGTCTCTTCAATTTCACAGACGTCCACATTCATTCAGCAAAGTGACAAAACCTGACGAGACGTCTCTCCAATCTGAGAGATGTCCACGTTCGTTCAGTTGAGGCATCAGACCCGAGGAGCTGTCTCTCTCATCTGAGAGATGTTCACATTCATCCAGCCGAGTGACCAAACCTGACGAACCGTCTCTCCAACCTGAGAGATGTCTATGTTCGTCTAGCTGAATCACCAGACCTGAGAAGCCGTCTCTCCAACCTCATAAATGTCATAATTAATCCAGTTGTATAACCAGATCTGACAAGCCGTCCCTCCAAACCCACAGACGTCAACGTTGGTCCAGTCGAGTGACCAGACCTGGCGAGCCGTCTTTTCAACGTCATAGATGTTCACATTCGTCCTGTCGAGTGACCAGACCTGATGAGCATTCTCTCGACCATCAGACACGTCCAGCTGGGTGATAAAACCTATGGAGGCGTCTCTCTGCTATTTTCACAATGTTGTATTCGTTATACTCTTTGGCTTTCAGGTGTCTTTTTATAGTCAGTAACCCATGTTATCTTGTAGATATATTGTGAACAACGAAATAAACATAAAGTGTTAGAGTGATGGGTGTAAAGTGTTTCAGTCTTGGATGGTAATTTGATACTGTTTTACAGAGGCTTGCTTATATTGGCCTCATTTACCTGCTTATGTAAAGTGTTACACATCGACAGGTCAGTCGAATATTGTTAGCGGTGTTACCGGTGTTGGGTTAAAGGATGCCCCTCAATATAATATGTCCGGTAATCTTACAGTATAGTTAACTCTCGAGAAATTGAAAAAAAAAAAGAAAAAGAAAAATACAACAAATAACTTTTACCAAACGCATTAAAATTTAATTTTCTACCAACCTGTTCATTTTAAAGTGTGGAAACTGATTGTAAGATTTATTATCTCTGAATTTTATGTCGTTAATTTGACTTATCTGAACAAGAGAACATTAAAATAGCGTCGATTTTTTGGGGATGTGGTTGCTAATTTCAGACTTAAAAAATAGTAAAAAAAAATGACTTATCCTACCACTAACCCTAAATCCGGGGGAATTTCCAGTCGGACTTAGGTTTAATAGTAGAGTGTAATTTCTTTTTACTATTTTTGTTAAAGGAATGAATCACCAACAAAAACAGCAAGCCAATCAGCCATTTTGAATCCCATGTGAAGAAAGAGAGAGATTTAAACGGAATCTAATCTTGAAATTAAAAAAAAATTCAAACAGTTTCAGAACTTTTAAAGTATACAGGTCAGTAAAAAAATTAAATTTTAATGCGTTTGGTAAAATTTATTTGTTGTATATACATATATTTTCGATTTCTTGGCTGTTAACTATACTACAAGATTACCACACGTCGAACATACTATTTTACAGAGTGAATGCATAAACGCTGTTCAAAAATTTGGACAAAATATTCCATTGTAAGTTTTTAATATCAGTCATGTTTTTGTTTCCTAAAATGACATTAATCAATATTTATTTGGTCCTTTTTAGATGAACACGGGGAAATAAAATCCAATTATTGTAATTATGCGATCAGTCTTGGTGACAATTTATTTATTAACAAACTCGGGCTGGTTGATTACACCAAGTGTAAATGCATCGCATCTTTATTGCATGATGATAATAAAAATAATATCATTTATTATATTATGACGTTATTCAGATTTGACATCCATGCACACAACAACTTCATAATGAAATTAGTTCGAGGAAGCACTTTGAAATAAACACATTTATTTCTGATCTTCAAACACATTTTCAAAAAATGGGACAGAAGAGCCAAAGCAGGAATATAAGAAAAACCTATAATGCTCTGTGTCTGTTACTTTTTCTTTTTTTTTTTTTACGATTGGGTGATGATCACTTATCAAGGACAAGAGCCACTTGAGAACAAGACGTAATGGGATGGAATGATTGTCAGCCGAAAGAGGACGGAAACTATCGGCGGACCTAAATTTGATCAATAGAATGAATTTATTGATTACTTATGGGACGGTTTATGGCAAATATTTGTTGACATCGGAGTTGAAGATGACTATGTTTTAATCTGCAGGGACCCCCCCCCCCCAAGATATATCAGCAGTACTCCATCTTAGGACGTATCTGACTCTTTTTTGTTCTATTTTACTTCAGTCGAAGTTCTCAGAATTCAATTTTGGGGCTAACACTTGATCTCTATATGAGATACATAGATATCCGAGTGTTCCATTAAAGTTCTCCTTTACCTCTCAAACGTTGAGTTAATAAAGAAGTTAAGAACATTAAATTTTCCTCTCCCCAATTGACTAGTTAACTATGTTATAGTATATCTTTCTTATGGTCTCTTGGTCTTACCGGATTCCAGGACAAGAATTCATCTAGTCTGGTGGAGTATCCAGCTAAGTGCTGTTCCTTGAGGTAACATTACTTTGAGAAGATGCACTATTCCTCGTAGTTAAGAACGACATGAAAATACATGAATATACAAAGTGACCCCCTCCCTCCTACAAAAAAATGGCATCCATGGAATCGTTAATAAAATTCAAAATCCTTCCTACTATCCAACCATATTTGGTACAAAATATGGTTGGTTTGCAGAAAAGATTTTGAATTTTATTAACGATTCCATGGGTTGCCTTTGGGGGTGTCATCCTATACAATATTATATGTAGGTTACATAGGAACATGGCCTTATCTCAAGAACGAGTTATGGTACAAGCTTGAAATTTTTAGGATTTTTATTTAAGCACACAGAGATTTTTTTGAATATCTTCTAACTCAAATAGGATTAAAGTGGGCTTCACATTCACCACACCATAACGCCCCAAATTTTTATATGTGGGGTTATTTCAAAGATAATGTCTTTCAAAAAAATCCCCAGACTATTCGTGAACCGAAGAGGACCATCACAACCAAATGTAGTTGTATCCAGGTGTGCTTGCAATGCACACATGCACATTTGGAGCATATCGTGATAAAATAAAGACTGTTGGAGATTCATGACTGAAACTTGGTGGACAAGTCAGGCATAGACTGAGGTTTATTTGTACCAAATAGGGTTTGTGAATTTGATTTATGATTCCATGGATTTTAAATTAAGTAATACATATGTTGTCCTCATTCAATACAAAATGTACGAATTGTTAAGAATAAAAAGGAGAATACATGGAAATCTAAATGTGTAGAAATATTAATTAAATGATATTTAACGTTTATTAAGAGATACCAGTGTTATATTATTATTAGTAACGCCGACAGGACATAAAAGGCATGAGTATATGATTCCATAAAGATATATGAATATAAAAACAAAGAATGTAACATAGAAAACATACTCTTTCTTGTCTTCTTGTCTTAAGAAAGTACAAAATCGACTTGCAATCTAGTGGGAGATGATCTCTTCTCGTCCCTACAGCCTCTTTCACACAGAAGAGATGTTGCTAGTCTCTCTCTACTCTATCATTATGTTCATGGTAGGTGCTCGACTCTGCTCAAATCCTTGGTCCCCCATCCCCTGTAAACATTCACAGCAAGAACTTCTTTGGCTACAACCACAGCAAAGAACTTTCTTTTCTTTCTCTATGTTACAAAAACTAAACGGAACTTCCATGAACAAAGTTTCTTTCCTAGAACATCCTATCTGTGGAACAAGATACCATGAGTCTGCTTCCCAACTGACTACAGGATGGTCGTCTTCAAGTCTAATGTAAACAAATACTTGTCGAGCCGCCCTCTTGGAAAATCATTTTAAGTAATCTTCTGCCTATTCCACTCACTATTTCATTGGCTATTTCATTGGCTCTCTTGGCCTTTTGGCTAAGATCAAAGTGTAGTATCTGTTCCGATGGATACTGCACCCCATAGACTGGTATTGTCTTGGCCTTCGGGGCTTGATTTACACCGGTCTATGGGTTTGTCCTGTGCAGTTCTAGGAGGTCCACCCTCCCAGGCTTCGCCTCCCCTCTTTGGGGAGGAGTAAGTTTATTACTTACTGCCTGAGGCGCCCCTACCGGGGAATGCCAGGCAATTTTTAAACCCCACTTTCCCGACCTGACCTTGGGTCACATCTTATTTGTGGGAGTAAGATAAAAACTGGCCTTGTGCCTAACTCCTGGAGAGGAGTAAATCAATATTCCACTCACTATTTCCGGTCCTCTTGTGACAACGATCATCGCTGAGCAGACAGTTCTTTTAACCTATACCCTCTAATGGCCCCAGACCTTGATAAGCGGTGGCCCATCAGTAAAAAAAAAAGAAGAAAAAAAAAAAGGATTCTAAATTAAGTAATAAATAGTTTTTCCTGATACAATACAAAATATACGAATTCTTAAGGAGACAACGGAGAATATGCGAATGAACAGAAACCTAATTGTACTTACATATTTCTCAAATGTGGTGATTTTCCACAAGGAAAATTTACGGAAAAAAAGTTCGTTTGGGGTTTTAACTCATGCTAAAAAGCAGAGCGTCAGATACGCGTCTGTTTGGATTGGAAGCCATACCAATAAGTCTTTGTTTTGAATTTATGATTATGTAGGAGCATGAAAGGGTCAAATCACATTATCGCAGCACCTTCTCGAATTAGAGCCAATTATCTTCTTAGGAGATAACTCTGGTTCGAACAAAAGTGATATAAAGAAGTCAGTTATTGCCTATCACGTATAGCAAGAGGACTGTTCACCAGTTATTTATCTACCTCCCACAAGGTAAGATGTGACACAAGGTCGGGAAAGTGGGATTAGATAAGCCAGCGCTCGAGAGGTGAGCACTCTGGCCATTTAAAAATTGCCTGGGCAGCCCCGTCAGCATTCCCTGGTAGGAGCGCCTCAGACAGTAAGCAATAAACTTACTCCTCTCCAAAGAGGGGAGGCATAGCCTGGGAGGGTGGACCTCCTAGAACTGCACAGGACCGGCAACCCCCAATAGACTGGCGTAAATCCAGACCCCAAGGCCCGGACGATACCAGTTTATTAGGTGGGGTAAAAAAACCTTGATTCACCAGCACATGTGGAGTAAAACCTCAATAATGAATAAAGAGCCAAACTGGAGCCTAAGACATTTGAAAGAGAACGTCTATGTACTAAGTAGTTCAAATGCATTCCCCAGGCATGGCAGAATGTGTTCGAAATAACTGTAATACACATGAGTAGCTGGTGAAACAGTGATTGACAATAAAAGAATGGGAGAGAAGACACTCCTCCTAAATGCACTATATGCATGCATCTGTCTGGCTGGCGGCAAGTTCTTGTGGGTTTGGAATGCAAGCACTAAGTGGACAGGCCCACTGAACTACTTGGAATGCAATCACTTTGTAAGGGTGTTCCGCCTGATTGATCTCCTGACTGCTGTTTTCCTCATTTATTTATTGGCATGTGTTGGCATTTCATATTCTAAGAATTCCTTGTCACACCATGTTTTTAATCTATGAGAGATTTCCAAAATGATATTCAGATTATTTTTTTTTAATTCTATTTTATGCATTTTATTTTTTATTTTCTAAAACTCAATATTCTTCATATTTTCTTTAAACTGCAAAAACTGTCATTTCAAATTCTTTTTGAAATATTTAAATTCTGATTTGTGTATAAAACATTCTATACGGCTTGGCTTATTTTCAGTGCATTCACCAATCTGACCATTTTTCTATTTTATTTTTAATTCAAATTCTCTTGAAAGAAAAACATATTTTTGTTTGCTTAACCTTTTTCCATAGAATTTACCTTTCCTATTGTTGCACATATTCGTTAATGATACAGTTTATGAAATCGGCAAGCTGAGTTTAACTTCAGTCAGGTCTATTACATTCACCTACATACAGGGTGACTCCCCCCCCCCCCAAAAAAAACGCCACCCATGGAATCATTAATAAAATTCAAAATCTTTTCTGCAAACCAACCATATTTTGTACAAATAAACTTCAGTCAAGTATGATCCTGACTGTGCTTCACACTAACCGGACCATAACCTCCCGATTTTTTTATATGTGGGTTATCTCAAAGA